>CM067343.1:49901032-49973532 GCA_034190875.2 Urechis unicinctus
ATACTCAGTTGCCATCAATCGCCTGAACATTAATGTTAAATAGTGTGTGCATTGTTGTCTGTGCAATCGCTAGTTTGCATATGTACTTACAAAAACGCATTACTTGTTTTGTCTAGGTTATATATTATTTACATTCAGACCTTAACAAAAGTTAATATTTGTCTTACTTAATGTGCAAGCCAATGGTCTTAAACCAAAATGTCGTGCTGAAATACCAATGTGTTCAACCTTCAAACATCAATATGAACAATCTTCGGCAAAGTCAAGCCACTGATGACAGTGTAAGCTATTTCTGATACAATGAGATCGCATTATGGATGCTAACCTATGTTGTGATTATTACCTTACTCTGCTGTTATTTGTTTGCTCTGCCATTATTTGTCAAGCCGTGCTTTTGAAGTTCTGTTTTTTTTAACACAAGTATGATACATGGCTCACATAAAACAAGTGATAGAATAACCCTAACATTTTTCATGACGTAATGATTCTGCAGAACACTCACTCAAGCGGAAACCATCACCTAAAGTTATGTAAGTCGCTTATCAGTTATTCGCCCGAAATGGATTATATATAAAGAATATCCGATATGTAGACACAAAGTATTCATAATTGACAATAGAGAGGTGCTGACAGTTTCCGTATCTGAGCAATGAGAGGCCGCGTTGCCGTTTTGTCCGAGAGGTGGCAGCACAGAGCAATGCGGTCCCAAACTTGACTGGAAGTTATCGCCTCAATGCGCTTACTTTACAGTTAACGCGTACACACACAATATTCGTTTCAATTTTGTTCCACTGCTACGAAGATATGTTCAGAATACAGCTGTCACTGTCAATGCGCTGTGCGTAGCGGACGAGCAGCTCCGAAACGCTGTGAAACTGGCTGTCAACTTACCAACCTTTTTCAGTGAGAAGAGCCGACTGACTGGGAAAGTGGTGCAGTTCGACAGTTAGATATCCAGCAAGAGGGTGCTTATTGAGCGCATTATTGGTTTATGAAAAACTTTCAAATTCTTGGGGGAACCAATGAACCACTGTGACGTTCAGATTTTCTCCGCATAATCTTTGTCTGTTATGCACTATGCAACTTTCGGCAGTTCATCATCCCCACAACTGCCCAACACGTGTTTGTAAAATGTGGATGAGAGGAAATCAAATGTATCGATGAATTTCCAATTCAGAGTGTGACATCATATCATCGCAAGGTCTTGTATAGTTTTCATTTTGTACAATGAATTGATATATATAATTTATTATGAATCTTCACTTGAGTACTCGTAATATCGTGAAGATAAAATTGTTTTGTAACCTAGTATGTTTGTCTCTTTCATTAAGCAAGTTAATAATGGGACCGTGGATTCTCACTGAGTACAGAAATAAATTAAAACACTTAGGACATCAAAATGGTGAATAATTATATAAGGAAAAAGAAATCAGTGCATAATTTCAGTAACAGAATGTGTGAAAATACATGGTATCAAGCAGAGCATCTTTGAAAAGGTCCCTGAAAAAAAAACCTAACTTTGCAACCATAACAGAAATTAAGTCATTGTCACGGGTCACTGGATCGATCTCCACGAGGTGACAGAGTCGACTGTTTGCACAAAACAACTGGCCCTGATTCTGGTAAAAGTAGTCATGTTGGCTGATGAGGGTCACCTGAATGTTCACACTGACCAGGTATGGCACCGTGACAGTAGTATCAGATTTGTCCCTGGTTCTGTAGGGGCACTTGACCTCAACAATCAGGTCATCATACACACCACCATCTGGTGAGCATGCTAGGCAAGGCGAATTTAGGACTTCGGCCTTAGTCAACTGGGCGTATTTCCTCAGAGCCACTGCTTATTATGGATGCCGTGGTAAATGACTTTGACACTAATCTGATTGACGTGGGTCAGTGACTTTGCCTTTCGGACCATGTACGTTTTGATTGTGGTTTTACATAGCCTAACTAACTGGGAGGACTACATTCTCTTGCATCTTTCCACATGCCAAGCTTTATTACTGGCTTGGCCCAGAGTTGTTTCCCTCACCTTTTGGCATTGAGTCTCTATTATGTGGGTGAAGCCTTCATGCTGGAGGAATTCATCTTGAGGAGAAAGTTTTAAGAAATCGTGGTCATTGACAATTCCATATTGGTTTGCTAGGGGTAAAGAGCAGCGGGATACGCGAAGTTGACACATTTGTTCATGAAAGATGAGGTATAGTTCGGCATTGAGCGGTAACTGTATGGCCATTCCAAGAAGTTGCTGACCTTAGCTCTGAGCCTTGAGAGGCGATCGCTGCTTCAGCTTTATTTTCAATTGTTGTAAGGTCAGACGACCGTGCTTATCCATAAGTAATGATTTTTCCCAAGGTTATCAACGATATAAGTTTCGATCAAAAATAACGCAATCTTCTATGTAAACAGCGGGTATTTCACTACCGGAAGCGTGCGAGGGACCGCATTGCTCTGTGCTGTCGCGTAGCGGATTAAAACTCTCGGTCTCTCATTGCTTTTCAATACAAACAGTAACAAAATGTTTCATTTCTTGGGCGCATATCTTGAGCGTTAAAAAATAAGCCAATAAATATTTTATTACCATCTGTACAAGTATTCTTTAACCTACCGCAGTCATTGGTGTTTCATGAAACACAAATAATGGATATAATCTGTGTTGTAACTGAAGTGGCAGAATGCAATTTTCCTTTTATGTTATCTGTATGAGACACATCAAGTTTATATAATCCAAGTACCTTTTAATGTACAGAGTGACCTCAATATTGACACAGTTATCCCCAGATGCGGGTAGATAGGGCACCATGCTCTTACGAGTGTGACAATGTACGGCATATTGATCATAGGAAGATAACAGGGGGCCTATTCCGATCAAGTATGTCACTTAGGAACTCAATACCACTAAGCATTCTCTCCTAACCGAATATATTCCTATATGATAAGCAAACTGATTAACATGAACTTATACGCAGACTTGACAATTGTACCATATTGAGGCTATTTATATAATCCTGTTTATAGATAATGAACAACAGTTTGCCATTCTGATTCGCATTTTTATGGATATGAATACATATAAATGTACATATAAATAAATCTATATATGTATATATATAGAAATATACATATATAAATACACACACACATATATATATATATATATATATATATATATATATATATATATATATATATATATATACATATGTATATATATATATGTATGTCTATATATATGTGTGTGTATTTACTATATATGTATGTATATATATATATATATACAAATATATATATCTTCATATCAATAAAGGTGGTACATTTATGAGAAATATAATGATATGAATAGTTAAAAATCTACGATTGCTCAGTCCTGTGCATTCACAAAGTGTCAGTATCAGCTTTGGAATAACTGCCATTCATAATCGAGGCGATTCGCATTATATTGTACGAGCAGGTAAATTGAAATGTGGGAGCTGTATTTACAATTCTTAAGTCATTTTATTGCTGTGATTTTGCCGCCACTTTATACTCCTCTGCTCATTACTCACATAATATCACCAATATAGTCAATGCAAAACTTTCCTTCGATTGTGCATGTTGATAACATTACTCGGTTGTCATCAATGATTCTGCGTTATTAAGTCGTGTGTTATCATTTGAATCCGTGATTAATACCGTGACAGAAACGTGTACTATATTGTCATCACTCGGAATGTGTTTAGGATACAAGCATTCATTTGACATTGTAAGTGAAAAACGATCCCCTACAAATATTGCATTCCTCGGCTGCAGGATGAGGCATCCAATGTCTTATTTTTAGCAGTAAATGCCTTGAAACCGTGTGAAGACGGTGTACATAGGTTACTGTCTATCTAGCCCATATTGTATATCGCCCGTTGTCAGTCTGGCGATCTCGCCCACTCGCATCGGAAGTTTAGCCTGCGCCTTTGCCCTAGCCACCTAGTAATCTCGCCCGTGTTAACAATTTTAGTGTATATGTGCGCGCTCTTTCTACTATGTACTCTTTATGTCTATGCATTTCCGTTTTTTTAGAAATGCGCTTTGAAATATGTTGTGCCGAGGCTTGAAATTGCCGAACGAGTGCCTGCAACAGGATGCTGGTAATAACTGTATGAGCAATATCACTGAATAGTCAGATTGAATAGTCTTTGCAAAACTGACATTTTTAGCATAGATAAATGCATCCAATGTTATGTGTTGATGAGGCTGATGAAGCATCGAGATGATAGCTTTGGTATCGCGGGTATTCATACCCCAACCGCATTAGGGCTCGCCAAACCCCGCGCGCACTCATTATATATGACCATGAAGAAAAATAGTACCATGACAAGTTTAGAATCGCACGATCATCATCATCATTTTCCGTTTATCTCAAAATTGAGTTTGTACGGGTTGTCACACTCTCGGGTGTTTACTCGGCGAAACCAGCTCAAGTCGAATTAGATATATAAGATGCAGCGTTATTTTAGTAATCAGGTGATCGACGCGTTGCTTATAATTTTAATGTTGCTCATGGCACAAGGTTTTCACATAACACATGTAGTAGCTGTGTTGATCTATGTATTTGTTGTCTGTGTAGTGGGTCAGTCTGAATCCTTCCTAAAGGATTCACTCACATAATAATAATAATAATATAATATATATATATATATATATATATATATATATATATATATATATATATATATATATATGTGTGTGTGTGTGTGTGTGTGTGTGTGTGTGTGTGTGTGTGTGTGTATAGATATATATATATATTTGACTGTTTATCATACAGTATTTTATTGCTATAATTATGTGAAGCAAACTCTCTCGTATTTCTTAGCTAGTTCATATCTAAAAGCTTTGGTAATTAGGTTAGTACTATTACCTCGTCGTGATCAATAACATATTATATGAACCTACCCAGTGTCACTTTTGATTCATCGTTGAACATGAACAACATGGTCTGTGAAACAAATAAAGAGAGAAAGTCCAATCACAGACAGGGCATTGGTGACTAAACATGGGACGGAGGCTAATAAAGGATGTGACAAGTCACGCAGCACCCAAGAGAGAATGGCATCATTCCACAATTATCTGTCCGTACTTTGACAGGGTTAGGATACATTCACTGGTTATTGTCAGAATTAATAAATGCTACAGAAAATAAGACAAAAAAGCGAGAGAGAGAGAGAGAGGCGAGAGAGAGAGCAGAGAGAGAGAGAGAGAGAGAGAGAAGAGAGAGAGAGAGAGAGAGAGAGAGGAGAGAGAGAGAGAGAGAGAGAGAGAGCGAGAGAGAGAGAGAGAGAGAGCGAGAGCGAGAGAGAGAGCGAGAGAGAGAGAGAGAGAGAGACGAGAGAGAGGAGAGAGAGAGAGAGAGAGAGAGAGAGAGAGAAGAGAGAGAGAGAGAGAGAGAGAGAGAGAGAGAGAGAGAGAGGAGAGAGAGAGGAGGAAGAGAGAGAGCGAGAGTGAGAGAGAGAGAGAGAGAGAGAGAGAGAGAGAGAGAGAGGAGATTCTATCTCTCTCTCTCTCCCTCTCTCTCTCTCTCTCTCTCTCTCTCTCATCTCTCTCTCTCTCTCTCTCTCATTCTCGTCCCCCCCTTTTCCACAATACACAAGCCTAGTGCCTCCTCTTGGGATCTGCATGCATGCTTTTATAATCTGAATCAAATGTTTGATGTTCATAATTTATGGCAATGCATCAGAATACTACTAATTGCATTATATTCGTTATGGCCTCTGTTCCACATTTACACAAACCTGCTTTGGGTGCTCTTGGGATCTGCATGCATGCTTTTATAATCTGAGCACATGAGCAACGTGGATGACGAGATGATTCAAGTGACCTAAAATTGATCATATACTCAATTAGTACCTTTTAATTTCGGAGTTGATATCTTTTGCCCCACGATCACATTGTTATCTTACGTGCTAAAGGGGTAAATTACAAGTATCATTTCCTGCTTATTGTAATACACAGGTCGAGGAAGAGAATAAACAAGTCTGCTATGGGTGACAAACGAATTGCTTGTAGGTGTTAAACGGCCACATTATGCTAAACATTTTCCCATTGGTGTATATATATATATTTTATATATATATATATATATATATAGATAGATATATATATATATATATATATATATATATATAGATATATATATATATATATATAGATATATATATATATATATATATATATATATATATATATATATATATATATATATATATATATATATATATGTATATATATATATATATATCGACATCGATCTAATGTGTTATTATAGTGCGCCACTAACAAAAAAAAGTGCGATAAGTGTGACGTAAAGATATACACGATACGCACTTGTGATAATGAAGGAAGACTTCAGGCGTAGGTTTTGGAAAAACTAAATATTTAGCACTTAATTACTTTACTTGACTTTTGAATTTAAAATGGAAGTTTGCCTAAAGCTTAAAGAGAGATGTGTTTAGCTCGGAAACAATTTACAACTCATTTTAAACTGTAGAAGTGATTCCATCGTGGAACGTGCTTTCCCCATTCGTATGGGACATGCACTAGCCGGATCAGTGAGGGCTGGGAAGTTGCTCGGGCCTTTGGGCACTGCCTAGGCAGGACGGGCATGTGGCGATAGAATGTGGGGTATGCATAAGGAGAGGGGGGAGATGGGAGATGACACGTAGGTCTGTCACTCTTGGATCTTTGGAAGCTGCTTGTTATAATTCTTGCCAGCGGGGGTTGCGCAACAAAACTGATGACTGAGAGGGGTACGTTATGATGATAGGTAAATTTGACACTCAACTTTTTGTTATTTCAAAATGTACAATGGTTCTCTGGCAATGGATACCTTGTGTAGTAATGAGTGATTTTGACAGTTTGAGATGTGCGTCATGTATGAATGTCTATGATACCTTTTAAGATGCAAGGAATATCAAAATCGCCGAAGCCGCTTATCCTGATGTTTCATGAGGCTGTTTGGGAATAACTATGATTTTTTAATTGCTCCATTATGTTAACCCCATGCAAAAGGTAAAGCCTGAGTAGCTGATATTTAGGAGGACAATATTCCACGGTTTATTAAGGTCATTACAACGTAATGCCCTCTTGACAGAAGAGAGGAGGTCTCTTTGGATGGTTCTCACCATAAACCATCTTTATTGCTGTATGATATGGATAATATTAAAACTCAGCCTCCACCTTACAGAGTAAGGAGGATAAAGATGTTCTGGTAATAATTGGGTCAGTATACTTCAGGGGAAATGTGGGAATACAAATCCTGCTCATATCGCCCTGTAGAAAATAGGGGATTGCCAGTGTCCCTTTTATTGTGAAAAAATTGCAGTGAAGAGAATTCTGGTCAACAACCGAGGGCCGAGACTAAAATCGATTTGAAAAAAAGTAGACAAATCTATATAACCAATGAATACACATATACAGGCCCCCTAGTTACGCTGTTACTATTAATGACTAATTTGTAAAGCGACACTGATGATCTTTTCTTTAGCACCTACGATTTTTAAACTTGTAAGTTTTACATTATCCGTCCACGAGAAATGGCTACACAAACGAAAGATGCCGAAATGTTTGTGGCTGTTTATTTAATGACAATATTGCACATGAGGATAAAAGAACATTTAAAGATCATTGACTGACCAATGGAGAGACACAGCTACCCTGTAGTGTGAAATCAGCTTTACTTGGTCACAGTAGCATATCTATAAAGAAAAATGATATATTGACTATTTCAAGAAAATAATATAAACTGGATTTCATGCAGCTATTAATTGATAAAACAGCTGCATAGATCCATGTGTTGTTGCACTGCTGAAGACTTAGTGCTAATACTAGATACAGCACACAGTGCAGTGTGCTTAATTGCACTGAATTTAGTGAATTATAGAAACAGATCGACTGTACATTATGCATAAACACATACACCATGCAAACATGTCTGACATCAGATAAATAGACCATCACACATTCCAGATTATATAATAGTGCAAATTAATATTGTGCATCCAGAAAATATGTGTAATATCTAATGGATTATATAATCTCAAAACAATGGTTTCTGCCATCAAGCACAACAAATGCTAAAACTGTCAAAAATCAACAATGAATTCAAAATGGTTTGTTTAAAACAAAACAAGCCATACCATAACAACCTGTGGTTTTGACAACATGTGAAATATTACTGCATGCTATTTCAAATCAACAACCCACTGCTATTTCTGCATAATGATCTGCCATTCAGGAAAATATATTCAAATTAAGTTTTTTTCAATAATAAGTCACTCAGATTATGCATGCTATTCAACCACAGGATACAGTCTGCAGTCAAAAACATTCACTACACTAAAAAATATTTCGCTATTTGTGAAATTGCTTAGTTCACAGAAACAGCCAGATGAAAATAAGATATCAATGTATCACAGGTCAGATGTTGAAGCCATGATTGCAATAACATGCATAAACACACAAGTCATGGGGTGAATTGTCCATGCTATGAATGCCCAAACAATTACATGGATAAAACAATGTATCAATAAGTATGCTAGCATTAAATGAAACAACAAATGCATAAATATATTTGTATTTGCATAGTTACCCTATCACAAAATCTGTTTTCAGTATATTACCAAAATTTTGTGCATGATTTATGGCACCTTGATGTTAAAAAGATACGAGACTTTCTACAGTGCAATAAGAAGTTAACAGCAAAAAATTTGGAGATGTAATCACAGTTTGCTTCCAGGAATGATGTAAATCACCCGAATAAATATCATGAGCAGACAGTGACAGCGTGTATTAATACTTTAACAATACAAGAGGCATGTTTTATTAGCACTGCCAGTAATAATGATTACTTTGCAATCAGAAAGAGATCAGAATTGATTACACATGGTTGAATCTGAGGGCTTGACTAGTAAATCCTACAATGACTTCTTCTGGCCTTTCTTACGCACACGCCTGCCTTGTACTGCCAGCGAGGTGTCAGCAGCAGGGGGTTCGTTTATGAGGGACTGACGGAAAGCCAACTCAAAATCTCCAGTGTCAGTATTCTTGTCTTCCTTCCTATCAAGGACCACTGTGAAATAAAGAGCACCACTCTCCAGTTGTTGGATTGATTCTCATTAATCAACATCACAAGCCATTTAGGAATGTTAAATTAATGTGTGGAAGGCCAAAAGAACATCTATTTTCAAGAAGTAGTATTGTTTGCTATCATAAATATACTGCACATTTGTACAACTAAACTAAATGAATCGAATAAATAGTCCGTTAAGAAGAGAAGGGCGGGGTTAATTGTGAGTGGCAGTCTACCTTTTAGAGTGTCTTCCATCACACATTCCACCAGCTTGGATGTGGCTTTGGTGTTGCGAGCCATGGTAGGGCTGGAGTTGATCTCAATCAACCATGGTCGCAAATCATCCGACATCATAAAGTCAGCCCCATACAACTCAAATGCACTCTGTTAATTCAATAGCAAATTAAAAAGACAGCAGCATGTACATCTGGAGATTGGAAAGATACAGAGATTTATATTCTGAAGGAAATACTAACAAGGATGAATAGCGTACCTTTCGTGGTTCTATGAACTCCTGTGTACAAAGCAGCGTGGCTATGATGGCCTTTTTCATGCCAGGCACCACGAGCTCCTGCCATGCAGAACCCTGACCTATAGATCTACACATGTTGACCTCATAGTTATATCATAGTTAAATGAATGCTAGACTATTCATTATGTAACATGGTCTCAAACCGAAACACTGAAACACACCATTAGTGTGACATTCTTACCTGAGGTAGTTTTTGAACTGTTCACTGGTCCACATGTTATCATCAGGCAATTTGTCACTGCGCCTTCCACTAGGAGCAAAATGCTTTTGGACACTGTTGTTGGATAAATGGATAGCACTGAAAATAAACATGGAGACATGTGGTGGTAATCTAACAGATGTCATTAAAGCACAAAAGATCAAATTGTACTGTATTATACTGTTACATTGGATGCTTTTTAATTCACTGAAATGGTAGGTTATGGTCAGTTTTATAAATATTACAGTTGTATAAATTGATGACAATTAATGACTGCTCAATGTTATGACTGACCTATCTATCAAATGAATGTTTGTTTTTTATATTTATTGATGCAATGGAGTGTAAAATTTAACTACAAATACCTGTGAAAATTATCGAGGGTAAATTCTTGGGAGCAGAATCTGAGATAGGAGTGTTTGTAGAACCACAGCGTGATGGGGTTCCAGTCCGTCACCAGAAACCACTGGCGAATATCAAACTTGGTTTTATGCACCAACATAGGTTGTTCTGCACCACACACAACAAAGCGATACACACACCATTACACAATAGGTCATTTATCATTTTATATATACACTACAATAAAGCTATATTATTGATCCTGTTGGATACTTTGGCTTACTATTGGCTTACATTTTGTGAGCAACACTTTTAATGCTACAGTAATTTCATGCCCACTAAGTAAAGCAGTAATAGAAACCTACCTATGTATTTCTGAATCACAATACAGGGGCCAAGTGCATCGACCATGGAAAGCATTGCTTCTAGCTTATCCAAGGTCTCAATGCCTGAACACATACACACATAAATCAGGGTTCATTATGGTAACACATGAGCAATTATGTGTATTTACTCAAGTTTAGTCACAAAGACCACAGTACCTCTGCCCCTTGACTTGGCTCCTGGCTTCAGTATCCAAGCATTCTGGCAGCCATCGATGCTGTACTGCGGGCAGACCTGTTCTACTTTGGCTAGCAGCTCTTTGCAGTGATTGACCATGCCTGGTGTGGAGGCATTCAACTCTCCATCCTCACTGACATACATAATACAACATGTCTCATGGAATAAGGCTTCTTGTGTAGTTAATCAAAATACCGACTAACTATATAGAGACAAAGTGCAAGAGAGGACCACAATACTACGTTTAAAGCTAAGTCTAATTAAGCTACCTGTTATTTTTATATAACATAACATAACATATGCAATATGACATGTTATCTTGTATTATTACATTTTATGGATTGTAATAGATTAGATACTTACTGAACAAACTGGTAGAACCAGGAAATGAATTGCCCCCATTGATTCCCTGTCATTGTTGACTATTGACAACAGAACATAGCCAGACTGAAGCAATTACATATAGCAAGTCACCACCATAGCAAATCACCACTGCCATGAGTGACAGATTCCTCATATATACAACAGCTATTGGATACGGAGGCTGAGCAGATGACATGGTAGCTCACCTCTTGAAGGTTATCAATATCATCATGCTCCCTCTCCTGAAGCAGTCTCTCACACTCAGCTACAGCCACCTCCAGAGCTTGTACGCTCACAGTAGGGTGTGATTTAGGCTTGGTTGCGGTATACAGGTTCACTGAGATAACAAAGTATTGATGCTAGTAACGTCACTGGTCATCAGGGTAAATTAAAGATTATATGAAGGTAGACAGACAGAAACAGATGATTTTTAAAGAAACATTATCTACATGTCATCATCAGAGTAATCAAACGAGTCTAAGAATGGACAACTAAGCACAATTTAACAAAATGTTGCACTGAGCGCATTAATAGAATGTGAACAACAATCATTGGCTATACCTACCATACCGAGATAACAACAACCTATATGAAACTGGTCCCGTTGCTTTATATACCCATGCTCTATCAGTCAAAAGTATTTTCAGGAGTAGGTGAAAAGTAGGTAGGACAATGCACCTACCTATAGGAGGGACATGCACCGCAACACTGATATCACTCAGGGCCTGGGGGTGAGACACAGATTTGAAATTGCATCTTGTAGAATCCTCTTCCACTTTCTTTTGTGCAGCACTACTCTCTTTATTTTCTGACAGGGACTTCTTTTCACTTACAGGGAGCTCTCCATTCTCATACTTCTTCACAAAGTAACGTACAAAGCTAACACAAGATGTCAGACGATAGTCGTCTGAAATCAATTCAAAATGTCTCTAGAACATGTTGTCATTGAATAAATAAATAGGCATTGAATTCCAATACGTAGTCAATGCTATATACTGTGTTCATCCTATTAGATGTATACTGTGTGAGTGCAAAGAAAAGAGAGCGGGTCTATTAGGAGTAAATTTTTCGGGTGTCAGACGTGTCACTAAGAGATGCGTGCAAGTCATCAGGTCTTATAAAGTTGCCCTGCAGTCCATTGCTAACAGGAACTAATAGTAGCACTTTCACAAACCAAGTTAAATAGCCTTTGTTGAATTTGTCCTTTGTATGGTGACATCGAAAAACAAAAATGGAAGCGAGCTCAATTGACGCCATGCATGCGGAGACGCTGACTGAGTTCCCGGAGAGCCGAATATAAATAGCAGACGGCGCATGGCGCAACATATGACAGGCTGGCCTGCCCAGAGAGGTAGGTTTAGAAAGAGGGGTGCACAACTATAATGCACATCTAACAGAATTAACAAGGGAAGTCAAAACAAATAATGCATTATATGCATTAATATTACTGATATTTTCACAAACAATTTCAAATGTGTATTCATCGTAAACTGTTACAGCTCAGCTTTGCTGGTTAAATATTTCAAGTTAGTTAGAAAGCAATGTCAGATAACAATCAGCTATGTCACAGAATGATCACTCGTGGACCATATCAATAGCTCTGCTTTGTCGATGCATGGCTCAGTATTGATGATGAGTTTTGTCTACTATTTCATTATTTGATGTAACCCACCTATGAAAGCCTCCTTGTCCTCAGGCTCTTCCATGCTGTAGCAGCGAGGATAGAAGGAGTCAGACTCCATGTTCTCAAACCAAGGTAAACTCTTCAAACTCTGACAGAGACCCACCTGTCATTGCACAATTCAGACGATTTTCACCTCAATACCCGTAAGTCACAGTGTAAGAGATCCACAGGAGTTTTTTTTACACATTTGACACAATCATAGTGTCTTGTTTGAGAATAGACTATTAATGTAGGTTACCTTGGTGGTAAAATGGCGAGCTTTTCCAAAGTGATTGACAAGCTGACCGTTCTTGATGATACGAGTATCAGCATGTTGCGATTTAATTGTGAACACGAACGTTGGTGTGCAGTTGCGTACCATGTGCGACTAGACAGACATCCAGTGTGAATAAACAAATACATCCAAACAATGAACCATAAGAACAATAAATGATATTCATGTCATGCATCATTCAATTTGACAATTCAACATCATGTGTGGTATGTAGTTTAATCTGCTAGACAGTGATGTTTTTATACCATGATCCCAAATAGTCCATTGTCCTCCTCCCATGGCTGAATTCGGTTCTCTTTGTCACCACCTGTAAAGACGAAAATACAGATTTGAGAGATATGATTGGGCATTGGGGAATTCCAGCATCATA
Organism: Urechis unicinctus; assembly: GCA_034190875.2. Classification (NCBI taxonomy): domain Eukaryota; kingdom Metazoa; phylum Annelida; class Polychaeta; order Xenopneusta; family Urechidae; genus Urechis; species Urechis unicinctus. Next base: position 49,914,452 of record CM067343.1, read on the forward strand.
TCTGGTCAGTGGAGGAGAGTTCCTTACATATGGCATCATCTTCATATTTTTTCTTCACCACATCACCAGGTAAGGGAGCATTTGCAAACTTTTCCACCCAGCCTCTCCTACGCAGTGCCTGACGTAAACTAGGATAGGGTCCCTGTATGCTGAACACTTTACGAGCCTGGAGACAAACATCACAACATTTTACATTAGTCAAGGATGACACTAAATATATTCAAGTTTATCAAACTTAGAACATGGCTGATGCCAAAACACAATTTTAAAGACCATGATGTGTAAGAAAAATTAATAATAATAATATGAAATTTTAAACCAGTAGTATACCAGTGGTATATAAACCTTAATTGCTCTTTCAGCTTCTATTCTGGCTTTTCTCTCCAATTCGTACATTGCAGGTGACTTGACGCTCTTATACAAGATGCTAACGGGGTCTGGTGCCGTTCTACTTCGCTGAAATGGTAGTGTTCCTGGGTGCAGGGTACTACCCTGGGAAGCTATTAAGCAAAGAAGGTACAAACTGGTCAGTAATAAATGAGGAACCCAAAAGCCACTGTTAATGTCATTATTCAGTCTAGTACTGTGAAATCCTATCATAACACAATTGCTGGGATCCCTAAAATAACATTGTAAAACACGAGATGTTACGCTAAATTGGGGTTCTTCTGCACATGAAAGTGTGTTGTGAAAAAGGAGTCCAATGACTCATTGTGTCATGGCTGTTAAAATCATGGTTTAAATGTACAAGGTAAGCAAACCTGACATGAAGGTGCTTTAGATACGTCAACATTTGACGGTTACAGATAGAAGCAGTTTGTTGCTGTAAATATGATTTTATTAAGTTTAATCAAATTAAAAACTCAATTGCTACAACCTCTGGTAGCTAAGTCAGCAGTCTTGGAAGAATATGATGGCAATTGCACCGACTTGCGCATCTGGCTTACAACCTGGAATGAAGACTGGTGATGGGTGGATTTTTTGGTCATCTTCTCGGAATATGGGCCTGTAAAATGCAAGGAGTTGTCAATCAATTTACAAGTTTCACTTAAAAAGATGGGACACAGGGATATTGGGATGAATTTGTGTGCTATTCATTCCATAAATCATAAGCTTTAACGAAGATAAAAGTGATCAAATTCAGTGTACATGTACATAGTTATTCACTGGGTCACACTGATGTGCTGGTGATTGCCATGAATAAGTTATCAAGGTGACCACATAAGTCAAGCATCTCGTATTTCACACATTAGCAGTTGGTGAATGTAATGTGAATAATAGGTTATCATTAAGTGTGGTGTGTAAGCCAATCAAAAGTTGCTTTGCATGTAGTGAATTAAGATAAGCCAACTGTGATTGTGAAAATGCTTTTTCTTTACTTATGAAAGTTTGTGTGGATAGATAAATTAAGTACAGTTATACAAAGGTAAATAAATATTCCATGATGGATAAACATTATCACTATGTGAGGAAAATCTTGAAGTTGTATAGTGCACAAAAATATGGAATGAAACAAACTGGCAGGTGCAGACTACTTTGAAGAACGCTGACCAACAGTGAAAAAGTTATATGTGAAACAAAGCAAATAAAATCAATCCTAAAAATATCAATAGCAATAATGATAATTACCATGCGGGCACGTTGCTTTAAACACAAACTCTGATGCACGTTCATACACTTCATTTTACAAGATAACATTCAATAAATATGGTAACCACATATATTACAGTCTAAATACTATATGACACAAGACCACCACCTGAAGAGCAAATTAAACACAATGAATGAAAGCAGAAGAAAGACCAATCACCATGAACAAGCCTAGAAAGCTGTGTGTTCTCGCTACACCAGGACATACTGAATGTGATGCGTTGCTGCTGCTCAGAAAGGCCACCCTGAGTCCGCATCGCTTTATGTGCATTTGCTATTCCATCTTTGTGCTGATCCACAATGCCTTCATACTTGCTTTTATTGCTCACAGGTGACATTTTGCCTTTCCCATTCCCTTTTGTGGAAGAATTCTGCATATAGAACTCAGTGGTGAACACTCCCGAGTAAAAGCAATATACAATATAAGAAACAAATTCCAAACTCATATTATTTACATACATACCTCAGATTTGTTGACAGAAGGTACTTTGGCAATGCTGTCATCAGGTTGTGCAGATTTGAGTAGCTGGCTGCTTGTTAGTGTTTTGCTTTTAGATATACCTCCACTTGATTCTTGTTCTGGAGGAATTTTTGGTCGGTACATATCTTTCATGACACTTAGTCGGGATTCCAAGGTCTGATAAGGTTTGTTGTCATATTGATGAGGAGTGGTATATTTTGGACTGTAGTTGACTTTCATAAGACATGCCTTCATTGTGGAGAATTGATCTGGGGAGGTTGATTTGGATTGTAATAATCTGCTACCAATGCAGAAATCATGTCCTTGTTTAGAAACAGTGCGAGTGCTGAAATGAACAAATCGTCAGCATAAACAGAAATCAATAGGATATGGTTCCTCCCAACGGTTTGCTATACCGCAACACAAAAACCAAATAGATGAAAGCACCAGTGGTTTAATGCTTGATAAGGTACAATCACCAGGTTATAGTGCAGAAAAACATCATATACAGTGGCTTTCTTCACACATATATTTCTGGTTATTTTGTTGAGAAACATTCATGTCATTTTAGAAGCAAATATGGGTACACTATTCAACCAGACTTCGGAACTCAAAAGAAGATAAAATAAAGCCAAAACAATGTGTAAATGAACAGGCAATATTGCAGTTGGCATGGATTTGTACCATGCAGATGGCTGATTAACAGGGTTAGGAAAGCTTTTGCATGTTATAATGACAATGATATATCCTGATGACCAGGTCACGGGTTAAGACCCTCATTCGTGAGTCGGTATTCAATTCAGTCTATATTAATCGAATTCGAAGTGTACCTCACTGTCCTGGGCTCATGTCTCGATTGCAGGACATGCAGTGGGTATGTATTTCACAATGCTAAATTATAAGCACTGGGATAACACAGAAAAAACAAAGCTAATTGAAGAACGAGTTGCCAGTATTATTCAGTTATAATTGATAATAAATTTGATTGACAGATTGAATTTGTTGGCGTGTTGCTGAGCTAGAATAGCTGATCGGCATACGTGCTGCTACCATTATGTGAAGCAGACCATCAAATTTTATTATTCAAATACATAGAATACCAGCAGACTTTGGATCACATCCGGCAAATCAAATACGATAATCATTACCTCTGTCAAAAAGAATAATTGAAATTCCAGTTGTTTATACTGCCATTTTGGTTTCCAAGGAAGGAAGTTCCGGTGAAAGTGGCGGGTCGAGGTCAGCAGGTTTCCGTGACGTCATCCAGGGTTCCCCCCCACCAAAAAACTTCACCCAAATAACGTTATGAGAAACAAAACATTATGATGACAAGCCCACTGTAGAATAGGCTTTGAAAAATTCAACATTTCTCGATCAGAATTATCGTTAACCATCTGTTTCAATCATCTCATACAAATATTTCCTCCTAACAATCGTGTATACATACTGTTTGAATATGGAGGACAGATCACAAATGTTTTATTGATAGTCACACTATGACTCCACAGCAAATCATTTGACGTTATGACATGATTGGTTGGCATAACAATTATGTCAACAAAAGTGGATGACGCCTGAGATGAAAAGACAGAATTACCGGAAGTAAACATTTGGTTGTATTTCCGGCCGCATACATGCCATTGAGCTGAAAAAGTGTTGCAGTTTCTGTTCGGTTTGCTAGTGTGGAAATTGTATCGCAAGAAGCCATACGAAATACATAGAATCTGTAAGTACTGTTGTTATATGTTATATTTCGATAACCTTAGTCTGACTTGCTTAACTAGCGAGTGTGGGAAGGGAAGCCGACGCTGAAGCCTTAACTGGCGTAAGGCGAGGGCTCAGACCACAGCCCCGGGCCCAGGGACCAGACCAAAACTAAGTCGAACGGTCAACGCCCTGTTTCTGGACTAAAGATGTATTTACCAAGGACAAGGTTGAAGGTACGCCGCCTCTGACTGGGAAAGTGGGTTGAGGTGTTAAGGCAGCAGTTGTGCAACAGGCGATAAGATCCGACGGCGTTTGAGCCGCACTCTACCTGTCTACGGTTGACGCCCTGTTTCTGGAGGTGTTGTACCTGTGACAGAGGCGAGGTGTTAGGCGACAGTTGTGCAACAGGCGATAAGATCCGACGGCGTTTGAGCCGCACTCTACCTGTCTACGGTTGACGCCCTGTTTCTGGAGGTGTTGCACCTGTGACAGAGGCGAGGTGTTAGGCGACAGTTGTGCAACAGGCGATAAGGTCTGACGGCGTTGGAACCACAGTCTGAAAATGTGTCATCAAATTGAATTATGTCAGGTGCAAAGTTTGAGTCAGATGGTTAAATTCTGCTGCACCAACCACCAAATGTTAACACCAGCATAAATGAACACAGACACTTGTCAGACACTGACACTCAATCATCTTGAGACATATCAACCCCACACATGCAACATATTTTAACCCCAGCAACATTAATAGAAGCAACACACTATCACAATATCTCCTCATCTTTAAAAGTGGTATTAATCCCCGTGATTTCATTTCTTATTAATTCCTAGACTAGTCTCTAATAGTTGTTAGCAGCTGAGAGCATTTTCAAATCCACTACAGACTAATTATTGTATTATGTTTTTTTGTCAATTTGACTTACAATTTCTGTTCCATTGTTTAATATTGGCACTTAGGTTTGTTGTGATGGAAGTGGGAGCCAATCTCAGCACGGAGGGTGTCATCCTCCATAACCTAAAGGCAGCCATGTACAAAATGTCTGTGGAGACGTTACCCGCGCATGTTACTGCCATGGCATCACACGGTAGCCTGGTATTTGTGGGCATTGCCAACAGAGGCATACAAATATTCAGGTAATGGCTTTAAATACAGCCTTCCTAGCCATTTTGTTATTGTTAAATATATTGTTGGTAATATGACTCTTAAATATGTGTGAATAATGGCCAACATAGATGTGTTTATGATGGCCAACATAGATGTGTTGATGGTGGCCAACAAAGATATATTGATAATTGCCAGCCACACTATGTCTATAATGATCAACAAAGACAAAGCTACGAAGTGGCCCACATAAGTATTTCTTACAGTACTATTAATGTAAGCTTTCTTCCTACAAAATATACTACAGACTGGATGGAAGTGAGACCAAGGAAGATATCACATTACCCTACAGCACAAGTCGGCCAGAAATACATGCAGCTGCTACGAAATTCAAGCATCACCAGATAATTTGGTCTACATTAAAGTAAGTGTCATTGTTTACTTCTGTTCATTATAATCATCAATACGTGTTTAAGTAACTATTGATTGTGGAAGGGTATGGAAGGTCTGCTGTACTTTTTTACCCAAGTATATACCATATTTGCCATAGTATAGGTCACACTTTTTGGTACCAAACTTGAAGAAAAAAAAGCAGACGACTTTTAACCAAGGCGAGGAAATGTTGTGCTAGATTGTAATTGTTATCTCAGAATTGGGGATAAGTGCATCTATTTGGCTTATAATAGTACAACATCCACCTGATAGGTATCTGATCATGTTAAAGATAGCCATTGTTTGTATGGTGGAAGTCAAACTCATATCAGGCCCAACTTTCCCATGCAATATAGAGTCCAATCAAATGTATATCAATTCTCATAATCACTGCTCTGTATGGTTCAGGATGTGTACTGACTTTTGTTGAACAGGAAGAAAATGGTCAATCCATGCTGTGTGTTCATTCAATGAGTAAAGTTCTGGAAGGCAAGACCCAAATCGAAACCAGCGCTGAGCTCACCAGGAGGGCCCCGTTAGCCATTGAACCACAACTGAAGCTTATCATCCTAGGTAGAACTCCTAGATTTTACTTCCTGTATCATATACAGATTGATACAGACTGAAATAATCAGATCATTATATACTGTTGCTTGAGTGACAGACACTAGATCAGGTGTCTAATGATTGGTTATATGATATTTGTATAATAGGGGGCGCTGCTTGGAGTGCTTCCTGGACGGGCGGTAACTCTACTGATTCAGGTAACACTATAAACGCATTGAAAATGCCCCACCTCTCTAATGGCCAACTACACGACAGTTGTCTATGATCTGTGTCAGACTTCATCTGATTTGTATTCATATATTCAAACCCTCTCTTCTCTTCCTTGGATAGAATCAGAGGAGAGTCACTTGCGTGTATTGTCACTCAATACCCTGTCGGTGCTTCAAGACTGGCAGGCAGTGGACAACAGTATCAGTTTACTACGCAGCCAAATGACATCAGAACACAGCCTACTCGGAGTGTCAGATTCACAGAGTGGTCTCAAAGTCTACGACATGCGACAGCCAACAGCCTCAGATTACACATGCCTCTACCAAATACCTGTGGACGAAATCCGCAACTTCCGACTAGCCGGTGACTTTGTTGCAGTGTTCCATAAATTTGAAGCTAACGTTACTTTTTGGAACATGAAGGAACACCGAACGATCCTCTGCATCAATATTCAGGATCAGATGAGGCACTTAGCAGAGGAGTTTCTGGATGACGATGAGGAGGATGATGTGGGGCTGTTTGGTGAAGATGATGATCATGTAACGGCCGTCACGGACGTACCATCTGATGATGATAACGTCCTCGTATACGGCACAAAGTCGGGATGTATATTCGGAATATCTGTCAACAATCGCAGGAAACTCTTCAACATCCCATGCCCCCATGAAGGGGTCCTTGCGACACCCCCTCTTAAGAGGGATATTCAGGCTGTAACATTTGTAGGGTCTGGTAGGTTAGTGGTTTGTTATGCTAACTTTGGGTTCACTGTGCTAGATTTTAGTCCTGTTAACCCTCCCGATCGACCTCCTACACGCAGTCAACGCAGATCAGAAGGTGAGGCCAAATAAGGTCAGGTTGTATTATCTCTGTGTACACTATTATCTGGTCAGCTGATAAAATGTCCGTCCATGTATGAGCAAAAACTGGCTGTTTATTAAATGAGATGTGAAATTCCATTGTGACATGGATATGTATTTAGGTGTAGTATTGAAAAGTACTTCTTTACTGTACTTTTGTGATAAATTTTTCAACCAATGTAAATGACAAGTATCTTAAATGCTTATCCTGATGATAGAAATATTATGTTTAGCATTTGTAACATAGGTAGAGTTTACATCATATTCAAATGCTTCTGCTATCTTCATACCAATTGTGTAGACACACACACACACACACACACACACACACACACACACACACACACACACACACACGTGAGATCAAATTCTAAGATTATTTCCTGTGCTAAGTAAACCTGTCTGACCTCATGTGATATTTGGTGTACCATATTAATGTTGATATGTTTAAAGGTGCTGCTATTGATCTTGTCAGGTAATTGGATAAGATAAACTGGGGTGATGTTGGTAGAATCTTTTGGTGCCAACAGAATTCATGTGACTATTGCTGCCTGACATTTCATCTATCTACGCTTCCCGGGGAATACCTTCAATTTTGATCACTGTATAATTTCATCTTCATCATTATTTTTGGAAACGTGAATAAATATGTATATATGAGTATTGCTATTTCATAATGACTAGCTATTTGTAATTGATGGTTTAGCAAGCTAATACAAAGATACATACTCTTTATATTGTTGTATGAGCTGCTCTTCCTTGCGCCCACATTCTCAAAATAATAATCGTAAATGCAACTTTTACACGGGACCAGGAAATCTTGAGGGCAGGATGTCAACATTATGATCACAATCATCTTGCATCATAGATATTGCAACCTCCAATTTGCTTATTGGAGTGGCCATCTTGAATGTGTTCCCAGGTACCTCACAATTCAACATGGTTACCCATACCACGCCTCCACGAACCCATGAATTGCAGTGCAATAGGACAACTAACAAATAATTGTGGATTAGAAATAGTTTTAGTAAGGATCTGAAGGCTCAATAATTTATTACCAATAGATCAAGAGAGGATGAAATGTTACATCACATTCATACAATATTTTTCAGACAAACACATTGAAATTTGAGCTTTATCCCGACATGGAGACCACAGTACTTTGATACATCCTGGATCACCATTGTGAAATCAAGCCATTGATTACACGTCTAATTGAGCAATGTCCTTCGCTCAGTCAACTTTTATCATAACTCTAAAACATACGCTTCCTCCGAAACAATTCATAGCCAATGAATCTCCCGATATTGCCGTCAATCACTTGCGTCTTGATGCGCAACCTATATTTGTTGTTAAGGTGCGTTTTTCAAATCGCGTATGGCCGCGATCTCAGTCGTTGTCTGTGACCCCGCATCACATACTCCCGTGTGATGTCATGTTTTTTTGTTCCGTTGTTGTACTCGCTTCGGCTGTAACACGAGAACAAAATATAAATTTTACAAATACATGCGTGCAGTATGTCTGACAGATATCGAGTTTCTAACGCAGACAGCACCTACCACAGCTAACTTACCTTTTATCTAGCCCTACAAGACGTCTGAGTACCATATTACACATACCGTTCGACCGGGGCTACCTTTTATCGTGCTTGTCGACAGCTCTCATTCACTCATTCACATCACTCAATTCAATATCCCTGCCCCAGCGTCTCGGTTAGTAATTAGCTTCGATAACCAAATCTAGACATGTCTGTCGTATCATGCGTCTGGCCATATATCTTATCGCTGATTGATGTATCGTGTATCATATCATAGGCAACACCTTGTTATATTCAGTTGGGATAGCAATCAATTACACAAGGTACACGCTCCATTTTTGAAATTAAGTTGTCATAACAACATCGTACCAACATCTTCTTTTAAAAGAATAAAACGACGCATGAAGCGTCGCCTTAATTGATGACTCAAATCAAGACACACCTAGTTCTATTAGCTTATGATAACCGTACGTTAGACGGGTCACGAGCGACATATACGAAAGTACTCCAAACATCTTGAATCTGAAGTATAATGAGCACTCACGGGGGGTACGTGTACAGGGCATTTCTTCACGTCATCCACGATGTCCTGCCACATTTTGTAGAGTTTATCTGGATTCATTTTCGTGCCTGACACAATCTTGTCTTCATTGATATCGCATGATGACGGTGCTCGGTCCGTCCAGTAAGGGAAACCACGTTGGAACACGTGAGTAATGTTCAGGATTTTACCCAGAATTCCCGTGATATAAACATCGTCGATAAAAATTGAAGGCACGTATTCGGAGAGTTCAAAGAGTTCGGGAACAAGGTCTGCGGAAATGACGTATGTTGCTCCGTTTTCGTAGGGTGGGAAATATTTAAAAGGGTAATCCTCTATGGACAATTTCCATTTCCCGGAACGATAAACCTTCGCACCTTTGTTGAGAGGCCCCATTATACCCCAAGTCATATTTTTGTGTCGCGTTATATTTAGCAAATGTGGTAGATTGACTACCATGTCATCGTCTGACTTCACCAATACCTTGGCTTTATGACAATGCTGCACGAAAAACTTCAAACCAAGGAGCGATTTGAGTGTCATATTGTTATAAGAATCCAGAAATGACCCCACGATGATGTCATTATATCTATCAGCTTCCTCAAGTATCATATCATTAAGACCAGGGTCTTTATGTTGGCCTAATATAAAAGCAAGCTTGATGGCTTTGGGGTCAATGTCCTTCCGTGGCCATGGCTGTCCGCGGGCAACTTTACCCCATGTACCCCTTATAGCTCTTCGGCGGTCCGTAAAAGGGTGGAATGAATGGACGATGACAAGCATTTGTGTGCTTTCATCACACAGTTTCCTAGGGGTTGCAACAAAGTCATACTTATACGGGTTTACTTTGTCAGGTCTTGGGCGATAATAAGTTTTTTCAAGCTCTGCTTCGTGGGCTATCCGAAGTTGCTCCGCGCGAGGATCTACTTTCCTCCTCGCGGGCGGATCCCTTGGTTTTGGCCTCACGATGTTGGGTTTCGCAGGAGGAGATGCTACAGGAGGTTTGGTCAATGAAATGTTTCCCCGAGTTATAGTCGGCGGCACTAGTTTGTCTATAGCGCTTCTGTTGTGCGTCCTGTCCATTGAACTACTATTGTGAGTATCGTGTGGCGCTGTCAACGTTCGATTTTCGTGAACATCTCGTACCGAAGGCGAATTCAGCTGATGATCATTTATCACGTCAGAAGGCTCATGTTGAATCCAAAGCACTTGCTCTATCGTGAATACTGCAATGACGTAACTGACGCATACACCACAACAACGCCGCCAGCGGCAGGCGCGTGCAATTCTCATGGTATAACAAAGGATGATTTTGCGTAATCCATGATCATAATGTAACGCGTTCTGTATTCCTAGAGGTTAAGCGAGCCACATCTCATGCTTTTTAGCTAGAATTTCCTAAGACCTGGTCGCTAGCGCACCAAGCCAGAACCGGTTCACAATGACTTCATATCCATGATTACTGATTAAAGACCTACCAAAATGAACAACATGGGTCTGGGACTAATTCACAAGTCCTGCGTATCCACACACGGACTGCTTGGATTCCGCGCCTTATCGCCTCTGTGAGGAGCTACACGAGGACGTAATCCGTTTTCTGAACGCACAAAAATCCATAACACAAGTCGCACTTCAGCGATCAGCACGCGAGAGGATCACGCTGACCGCCCTATGAGGCAGTAGCGCTGGTCACGCTACACTTTCTTCAGGTCTCTCATGACAGGTAGGTCTCTCACGACAGGTAGGTCTCTCACGACAGGTAGGTCTCTCACGACAGGTAGGTCTCATTGATGCAGCTCCTGGAATTAACGGCTTGGATTGAGCCTTTGTATTGTCACCAATACAGGTTCGGGCCCACGTATGTTTAATCGATCAAGCACGGTCGACTTGCGCTTGGGGACTGTCGCCGGTTCAAGGTGCGCTGTTTTGTCCACTCATACGTCGAGGTGCTTTACCGCATATATCTAGAGCTTAAGTGATCGCTTCTGATGACCTAGTTTGTGATCGTTGTCAAACGACACCGCTGTATAAACACACCCTAAGCTTCGGTGCCGACAACTGAAGCGATAACTTTTATAACCCTTATTTTTGCTCAGCGAATTGTGTAATATAGGCTCGATTGCTTGTGCCCGGGTGCAACTACTCACCGTGAGTGTATCACCGATTATCACCAACCTGCCTCTAGGCTTCGTATGCCAATCCAGCGCCCGTCCGAAGTGTGGCCTCACCTGTATACCTACCGAGTCAACTCCTTGGCTAATTATGGATTGATTAGAATACACATGTGCGGGCACGCATCTAGAGCTCGGGTATTACATTGATTGGTCTACGCCCATATACGTTCACTTCCAATTTCAAACGGTCTTGATGCTGTTCTGAATAAATTCCATTGCAAAACGCGTCATGCGGTCACGCTTGCCTTCACCGAGAAGAATAATATCTATTCTATGAATGCCTGTCATGTGTCTTATCACGTGGCAGCGCTTAAACTATGTCGTTCTAGAATGTAAGCAATGCACTGTAATGCAGACGAAGATTCTTTCCGAATCGCAAGCTTGGAATGGGGTGGGCCTTTAACGAAGTAGATCGACGGGATCTCGTGTAGGTTAAAGTCTGGGCGTCTCGCTTGAGACTAGGAATTTATGCCATTTTTAAAGGCGATTGTCATGTTGTTCTGAGGGTGTTGTAATATTAACCTTTGAGGTCACTTGGGATATAAGGTTTCCGAGAAGTAAGTAAGTACGCCAGTAAGTATAGGGTTTAACAGCACACTAACACTCATGTATTAAATGGCGCCTTCAGCGATGAATGGATAAGAATGACCTGATTAAGTTGCCATCTTCTGGTATAAACTGGCTGAAAGATGGGTAATCGATGTTGATGAAGATGAACCAAACCAATGGTGAAAATGATTAAAATGCAACAGTTATCCTTGTGCAGGTCACCTCAAGCCGATTGACTGGAACGGGCCATCCAAGCCTCTTATCTCGGGGAAATCCGAGCCAAAGTGGTGTGTTGCAGATATATCTCTCGCAAGGACCTCTCCACTGTACGGCCGGATCCCATTGTCCACCGACACTAGTCGCAAGTCACGACTAACAGGCTGCCCCATTTAAGTCGCCTGCCACGAGGATACAGAGGATACAGTGGGTCTATTCTACCCCCGAACCCACTGAGGGTAGGTTTCCAAAAAAAAACACGTATAGATAGGGGTGCATATATCCAGATGACAGGTGTTGGCATTTAACGCTAAGTGTGATTCGGTAGACGGACATCAGATGGGGAAACGGTGTCTCATAGTTCTACTGCCATATAACATGGATATGACTGACACACCACCGATACAGATATATAACTGAGTTCGCGGTAAAGAGTTATTATACATGACTATATATAACTAAATATGTGTTAGTTAGTTATATAAGTATATCCGTGTTATAAATTTGTATAACCATGTAACATATGTATAGTTTTATTGCTACATCAATGTATACAGTTATAGAACTATATCCATGTTCAATATAATATAACTATTTATATGCTGTATATTTATATGACTATATACATTGCATATGGTATTATAGCTCTACACGTGCTATTTAGTAATATACTGTGGACCACAAATGAATGTCTAGCGCTGGCAAGCGTGGGAGGGACAGGAAAAACATCATCCGAAGAAACGATCACCAATTAAGCTGAATAAGCGAGTTCGTTATTGCGACTGCGCATGCGTCCATGTGCAGCGTCTCTGGTCAGGTCAAAGGTCAAACGTGACAATTACGACAATCTGGTTTTGCGGGCTCCATCTTCAACTCCACAGTTCAAACAATCTCTTTTAAGTTAGTCTAGTCGTATTGCTCGGCATTCATTAAACTTCATGTGTCGAATATTGGACGTATTTGTGAGGGTGTGGTAATAGCACTTACGAGTCATTCCATTTCAAATGAACCAAAATTTGGAAAATTCCCCGCGAAGGATTTTTGATTTTTTTCTAGCTTCTCACAGTGAAAGTTCCATATATCTGACGGACTTTGGTCAAATAATTAAGCCCAATTATGATTACTTCTTCAGATTCAGCCTATTTTATGATAGGGGGGTCATTTGTTATATTAAGGCCTTCATTTTGGAGCATGTTGAGGCATTTTAAGAACAACCAGGCCCATAGCTTTCATTTTCCCTTCAGAAAAGTAAAAATGAATTTGTATTGTATCATTTTTTCTCACCTTGGACCCTTGGTTATCCTCTCACAAGCTCCAGTAAATGCGAAATATCACCGTGACGCGAATTCGCGAGTGGTTTTTAGTGATGTTGATGGGACCTTCATCTTTGGTATGCAAACTCAGAATCAACTTTTCTAATAGTCTAAGCAAGCCAGAAGCTCTCAGTGATGAATATCAAGATTTATAGTGTTTCAAAGTTTGTCAATGTAGATTTTCTGATGATGAAAACACACGGTTGTATAAGAATCGGGCTCTGAAAATTCAGTTCTCCGAAGGAGAAGCTCACGATCTTCTAACTGTAGATCAAACACCTTGCTGAATCCAGCTGTAGTGGAATAAGTTGTTTTGTGACAGTCGCCTTTTTTTTCAAGATGCAACCCTATGCTGCAACCCTCCATATTTGCACACAGTTTAGGAGAGCAATAAAACCTGTTGGTTTCTGCTGAGGAGCCACCTTTATATAGGGTGTGTACTTTGTAGACTGAAACCAAATGTGGGATTCCTAGAAGTCTCATAACCCAATATGGAGAATTCCCGGTTTCTCAAGCCATTGGATGAAGTATTCTGTCTTCATGGAGCTTAGGGGAATATAGAGGTTTTCATTTCTAATTTATTGTAGATGTTAATCTGATTGTTTATATTTTAGAAAAGGAATGTCACAGAAATGTTGAAAAAACGCTGAAAATGATGATATAAATCTTGCAAATACACATGTTTAGTCCAGGTATTAATGCAAAATTAATCTGCCAGTCTCTCAAAGTATTAGACAGCATTATTTGCAACCAATACACTCATAATCATGGCTAAGATGCTTCCACGACATCACTATAGGAAATATGCTGTAAAATGAAAAGAACACATATTACTTTTCCAATTTTTTTATATGTTCTGGATAAGATACCTATCTATCACCCACAAAAAAATTATGGGGACAACATGTGTCCCTTTTGAGAAAAGTACCCCCGAAAAGTGATAAAAATAGCACTTTTCAGGCTGGAGCCAACTTTGAAACACTATAAATCTTGATATTCATCACTGAGAGCTTCTGGCTAGCTTAGACTATTAGAAAAGTTGATTCTGAGTTTGCATACCAAAGATGAAGGTCCCATCATGAATATTCCTTGAGAAAAATACAAATCAACATCACTAAAAACCACTCGCGAATTCGCGTCACAGTGATATTTCGCATTTACTGGAGCTTGTGAGAGGATAACCAAGGGTCCAAGGTGAGAAAAAATGATACAATGCAAATATATTTTTACTTTTCTGAAGGGAAAATGAAAGCTATGGGCCTGGTTGTTCTTAAAATGCCTTTTCCAGGGGCCTCAACATGCTCCAAAATGAAGGCCTTAATATAAAAAATGACCCCCCCCCTATCATAAAATAGGCTGAATCTGAAGAAGTAATCATATTTGGGCTTAATTATTTGACCAAAGTCCGTCAGATATATGGAACTTTCACTGTGAGAAGCTAGAAAAAATCAAAAATCCTTCGCGGGAGGCTCTGGTTGATTTGACTTGGAATGACTCTTACCGATTGAATAATTGGAAGCTACGATTTTGCGACTTACACCAGAATAACTATGGTACAGGTGTACTAGATGTGCGTGCCCCACCACATTAACGTTGATTCTTTTCCCAACTGTTCATCGGATTAATTTGATCAATCGCAAAAATGAAGTGATTGTCAAAAATTGGATCCCTACTGATAATGATCGCGTGTGTTCATGGTATTTTGACGACATCACCGCACTTCTGTATCCAACTAAAAATCTTGGATATGACTCGAAACCAAAAGCTACACGCTTCCCATCCAGACGACCCACACCAGTTGCAACTCTGAATGCTCTACCCTCCATCAGTGGGGACTATGAAACTGATCATGATTTGGGATTACCTATTTTGGATAAAGCTCCTCAAGGACAATCACACCTACATCTTTTCTTGTAAATGCACAGACAAATGTACATGTAATGGTTGCGTGGAGCATCATGGTCATGCATACCAGACTTGAAGATTGACAAGGAATATACATCATCCGACACCAAGACTAAATGACCATGTGACCTGGAAATTAACACAAGGATGTTGTCCGCTGATGTGAAAGTATCCTAAAACACCGGTTTTCCATCAAGGCAAAGTTTGTGTGACCTTTTCGATTATTTATAACTCAAGGAGCCGAAGTAAAGATATTGGGTTGGCACCAAGGAAGTCATCTCAACTAACGCTCCAAGAGTATTTGCAAGGACTCCGAAAAAGAGTGGCCCAGTGAGGAAATATCTTTAATCTACAGGCGTATTCATGTATACACTACAAGAAGTCGAACACTGTTAAATATTTTGTGACCATTTCTCCAAATGCTTTATATCTCATTTCTTGGGAGGGCGAGCCTCGGATCAGCATATAACAAAGGAGTCTATATTAGACAAGATTAGGTATGGAGATGTTGTCCTTGCAGACGGAGGTTACCCAATACAGAGTGACTTGCTGTTCAGAGGTGTCACTCTAGTAATTCCACCACCTGACCACGGCGTAGAGCAAAATGTTGTCAAGACCTAAAAAATCGCCAATGCCGAGATTCATGTTGAACGTGCAATCTTGCCGACACTACTCGGTGCTCATGACACATGTGATGGCGAACGCCCTCGAGTTGCAACTTCTAAAATTTCAACCTGAGGCTCAATTCATATACAAAATAAGCAACAAGAAAGCAAGACTAATGACAGAGTAAGATCTCGATCATTCTCTTCTTTACTGGGTTTGTGACACATTCTTCATAATGACAGCAGCGTTCGCCGAACCCACAAGTTCTTCCTTCCGGTTTTTTTTCAAATCGCGACCACGCAAAATGGTGTCACAGAGCCAGCATTTTCATGCGTTCGATATCACTACTGCTGTAGTCGACATTCGACGTACAGAAAACTACTTGTTGAGAGAGAGAGAGAGAGAGAGAGAGAGAGAGAGAGAGACGTAGCAGCTGATCGCTGTTTTCTTTGCTAATCACCAATGACTCGCGAGAATTGTCACGGTTGACCTTTGACCTATTTATTACAACGCCCTTCTCGCGAAATATCGAATTCGCTTATTAACACGCTGCTTGTGGTCTACCCCGCGTGTATGATCACGTTCAAGAGAAGTGAAATGACTATTCATTGGCTTATTGAATATACCTGCAGCAATAAATATGAATACCGACAGGTAAAGCACACACACGCGTAGCCTGTATGCATAATTCAAGTCATTATGTCGAGAGCTGTGCGTCAATTATCTCAATGGTCTCGCCGTCTTATGATGAGGCATTGGTTATGTTTTTGAGCCAAAGTATAATTAGCAAATGGCAAGGTCATCCTGGCAACCTTTTGGTCAACAGAGCCATCTCGCCGCCCGAGGTGAACTTAGCCGAAGAAAAGGGCTTAACCCTTAATGATTCCCCGCAACGGTAAATTATATTGGTTTATGCTTCTACCAAGTTTTACATCTTCAATTTATTGACGCGTGATCCAAAGGCGATTCCAGAGATAGCACTGTAGCGATCGTATATTGGTCCCTCTAAATAACGTTATTATTTCTCTTCAATTCACGTCTCCCCATTCCTCCTGTGTGTATATCTGTTAAATTTCTATAGAAATTATGATTTTGCTTTGAAAGGAAAATTGACGGACCACACCCAACCATCTGTGTCAGAGAAACCAAACCGCGCGCAACTTTTAGCGAACAACCCTGATAATGATTTTACTGCCAATCATATTCATCAACATTATGAAATAGACTTAATGAACTGGCGTGTGGCAAGGTGCTGCTGTCGGGAATCAATTATCGCCGCACGGCTGCCATTGTGACTAAACCTGCAACTAAATGAAATATGCTAACACCACATTGTTCTGTGACTGTGGTGACTATGAAAAAGAATGTTTTACTTGGTGTTATGGTAGCGCCACATGAAGGTGGGCTTGCTGCAATTGCGCAACACATAGCGAGTCAGAGTGAGCCCCCGTCGTGTTGCTTTAGCATTGCTGTCTGTCAGTTCGTCTGCTACCATTATGACAACACTATACTATGTCTCCCTCAACCCGGTCTTAGCGATAATAACGTTTCAAAATCATAACGCCAAATCCATTGCACAAGGATTCATAGGAGTGGCTTTACCGACTATGAAATTATATTAACCAGAAACACAGAGAAGGAATACAGTTTTATTATTCATCAACAATATACTTCTCTATATAAAACTAGTATCAGCTACATTGCTTACCTTATTCGATCGGTACTTTCCCACAGCCATGATTACGGTACGACAACAACGAACAAATCAGCTCTAATTCATCCGGCAATAAATCGATACTCAATTATTATACACCAGTGCGACCAGATAAACAAAGAATGCTATGCGGTAAATGTGAGTGAGCCGTTTTAGCATAGCAATAAGCTCTTTGCTACAGCTGCGGCTGGTTTCCCAACCTCACGCACGTAACTACAGAACATCAACAAACAACATATTTTCATAATGCAGAACAATTTTCCGTAAGATAGTTTGACCCGCTACAAGAAGTTCATTCAGACTTGAATGATATATAGGTCTCTTTAACACATTTAAAATACTATTTTTTAACCTTTATCAATCTTACATTGTCAGTTTGATATGTCATGTTGTAAATCACCCAATTAGTTGCCTTATTACACTATATCCACGGGTATAATTCGTATCAAACGGCATGGTCAATTTGGCAGCTAAGTATATATTTCAGATAATATTTCATCACTATTTAACAATAAATGATTATTGTTTAACAACAATCAGTATATATCACAAAACACGTATTAACAAATTGACCAACAATAATCTGTTGGTGCGTGTTCGTCTGGAAGAATGAACTATTCATCACTAACACGAATATTGCCTCGTCTGGGCCGATAGCGTAACACTAACTACGATATATCAAAAGCATCAGCCCGTATCACCACGAGACCCACATGTACTGTGACTGATGTATACCTACATAACTCTTATCGACACGAATCATGACTTGCTTTTACACACAAAGCTCCTAACATGACGAATCATAACTTGTTTTTACACACAAAGCTCCTGGTATGTCGAATCATGACTTGTTTTTACACACAAAGCTCCTGGTATTACGAACCATAACTTGTTTTTACACACAGAGCTCCTGATATTACGAATCATGACTTTTTTTACACACAGAGCTCCTGATATTACGAATCATGACTTGTTTTTACACACAAAGCTCCTGGTATTACGAATCATGACTTGTTTTTACACACAAAGCACCTGGTATTACGATTCATAACTTGTTTTTACACACAAAGCTCCTGGTATTACGAATCATGACTTGTTTTTACACACAGAGCTCCTGGTATTACGAATCATGACTTGTTTTTACACACAGAGCTCCTGGTATTACGAATCATGACTTGTTTTTACACACAGAGCTCCTGGTATTACGAATCATAACATGTTTTTACACACAGAGCTCCTGGTATTACGAATCATGACTTATCACTAAGAATCACGACTCGTGTTCATCTACGTAACACTCATCACCACGGACATCACACCAATCACGGCTTGCCAGAACACAATCAATTCTTATCACCAAGCGTTCTGCCCTGATCACGCGCATGTGCTGACTCCTCCGCGACCACATCCCTCTCCTAACCTAAGCCTTGTCATCATTGAGCGAGGCTAAGATGCTTACTGGATTGCGAATCATAACATGTTTTTCACACCACTATGCATTAGAACATGAAATCACCACAACGTCACGACTCGTGTTCATCTACTGAGCTTACAAGGGCAATATCTGTTGCCATGGGAACAAAACAGCAATGGGGGCGTTGAGGCGGCAGTGTATTAGGCGATTGGATATGGGTGATCAGTCATAGGTTTCGGCTCAATAGCCGTATGTTGTATTGGGCGAAGGTTGCGTGGAGCATGCGCAATGTTCGATTAGAACTGATGCTCGGAGCATAGATCTTGCCGACTGGTCGCTAATTGGTGGTACTCTTGTTCATCGCCTTAAAACACACATAAAAGGCAAGCTTCAAGACCGTTAATTGGATGCAACATTTATAAAAAGCCACTCAGTTGACCCTGAGTGTTTGTACCACATCCAATGTTAAGGTAAAACAAGCGCCTTAAAAACTAACTAACGTAATTTATTATAGGAATTTAGGGGCGTAATCAATAATTGATTATTCACGATAATCACATTATCTGTGGCGAAATCGGTCCCCCCCAAGCGCCGGTAATCAGCGCACCATCAATAAATGAAATAAAATTATGATGACGACACCGAATTACGAACGGCCGACGGTCAAAAAAGGGGTGACTAAGTGCAGTGGCCCTGTCACTCTTACAGTACATACCATGCTGAGAATCGCCTTCCTGCGCGCAGTACACAGTCTCCATCACCCTCTCTGAAACCATCTCCCGCCCGCCGGAATCCTCCGTGCCTATATTGATCCTTATTGGAATACACAGTGGGTCTTCGTTCCAAGAGGGCGTGACCTCGAGCTGTATTTGAAAAGAGGGTGAGGCGGTTAAGATGCTGTGTGGTGTCATTTTCCCGTTATTAGTATAATGAAAAGGCTACTGATCTAGATGCATTTGCCACACGAATTGCCGAATCAAAGTCTTGTGATATTACCACATAAATAGGTAGATATGACCACGCTACAAAGCTATTATGCATAAAATCATAGCGAAATTTCGAGTTGACAGAAGCCGATAGTGGACATGTTACCGTAATGTGATAGACCACTTTGATGGGAGGATCAGAGAGTCGTAGCATTCCATTATGTCGGGAAAGCCTTCGCGGGAGGTCTATTGAGCTAGGAATACAATCCGGAATGACAAACCGAAACGACGTTAGCTCGGTTCTATGAGGGAAGATACGCACACCCGTGGAAGATGAAATGACATTGCTTGTGGTCTTAGTTCGTGGGGTTTGACAAGAACTGACATCCTGCAGAGCTCGCCCTTGTTTTCTGCGCGCGTGTGTCGCATTAAATGTAAAATTCTGCAAACGATAAAATCACCATTAGGCATTAATTGATGACTGAGCTAAAATTAATACAACGTCCTAGAATAGCTTAGCAGGGGTCCGCAGTAAATTTTATGATAGGAATGCTTTTTCCAGAGTAAAACATAGAAACAAGAGGATTCGTATAGCGTATTGTGGTTGCTATTGACACGAGGAAGCCAATAACGTTAGCTGGAATGCATGGTAAAAATCAGCAACGCATATTTTGTGTAAGCGGCCACTTACGCAAGAAAGGAAGATACAACACTGATAATGGCTAGATTTCAAAAATAATATGCTACCTGCTCTAGCTTCACAGAGACCGTGATAAAACCGAAGGTGATGTTATCCACATGAGCGTCCGCTATCACGTGCTGCCCAACACAAAATGTCTGGCTGTTCACACAGAGGGAGGCAAATATACTGTCTCCGTCTGCGGATCCACCCCCGCTGCTAGCATTACTCACAGATGTCTTAGATTCATGAAGAATTCGTTGGGTCGAAGAGGATTTCGTAGATTTTGGCGATGACCATTTCCTGAGCTGTTTTGAGCAGGAGCGAATAATCTGGGTTTTACGTTCAACGAACGGTTCATGAAGTGAAATCGGTATATGGTCGATATCCAGGTGACCTTTGACAATGAAATGGGTGTCACGTGTCTCGATGTATTGGCCTCGTTTCTGTTTTAAACACTAGCATAGTATACAAGTCTCCCTTGGGGCTGCTTGAAAGACGTCGGCAGTGCTTTTGGAAGACGATGCTCAAAATCAAAACGATACCACTTATAACCCAGCGCTGCAACACAATATGTCATAACAAAATGATCTTCTCCGTGTGAAATTTCCATCTTCTTCATTATCCAGACAATACTACTACAAGAAAAGGTTAGATGTGTGTGCCTTAGTCATGATATATAGAAGGCAAAGCAAAGATCTAAAGCGAGACGATCATTCAGAATAAGAGCTTCAGTTCATAAATATGAAAAACTCACCCATGTGTCGACTGACAATCATTCTGTTTTTTTCTCTGTAGCAAACCTTACTCGCCTCCCACTGCACACCATCCTCTTTCCAAGTCGTTTCATAGCGGGCCCCAAATACAACAGCCACTCCTGCCAGTTGTAAGAATCAATTTGCTTGAGATGGGCATATAAT
Source organism: Urechis unicinctus (assembly GCA_034190875.2). NCBI lineage: Eukaryota > Metazoa > Annelida > Polychaeta > Xenopneusta > Urechidae > Urechis > Urechis unicinctus. The sequence continues at coordinate 49,935,931 of CM067343.1, forward strand.
ACAATCATACTATATAGGAAGGTTGCAAACAAATGACTATATGATACTGACAGGCTTTGTAAAAACTAACAGCCATGGGATGTATTCCTACGTGGTGATAAACTATCACACCACCCAGGATAATTTTCGTCACAGTAACAAACAATCATAACCCACAGTAACAAACAATCATCACCCACAGTAACAAACAATCATCACCCACCGTAACAAAGAATCATCACCCATGGTGACAAACAATTATCGCCCATGGTAACAAACAATCATCACCCACGGTGACAAACAATTATCGCCCATGGTAACAAACAATCATCACCCACGGTGACAAACAATCATCACCCATGGTAAAAAAAAAAAAAACAATCATCGCCCACGGCAGCAAACAATTAACACCCACGGTGACAAACAATCATCACCCATGTTGACAAACAATCATCACCCACAGTAACAAACAATCATCACCCATGGCAACCAAAACTCTACCGAGAGTAATTGGACCCATGGCAACAGATGCGAGCTAATTAGTGGAACAATTAACAAAAAATGCGGGCTGCAAGCACACCGGGGATCAATGGCTTTTCCACTTCCCCGTCTGTTGCATGAGGCCAGTACATCCGTTGGCCCATTAAACATAAAAACCGATTTGAATCCAAGATGATCTTGTACATTTCCACCCCAGCATTGTTGTCGCCCATTAACACCGCGTCAGAGACCTTGATGTATCCTTCCCACGCCATTCCCATCATGGGGCGTAACACTGGCTAACTGTGTTTAAAAAACTCTGTTTATATTACAAGCACACGCTAAGTATGCTAAGATACTTAGTAGGCACCAGACACCAATTGGCACGGATGGAAAAACGTCGAGCAAACCTGGCCCTCATCATAAACAAATGTGAAATATAATAACACCAAATCGACACCTGCAAAAACGGAGGCTTTCAACAGGCGTCATCGATCCCTGCATCACAGTCGACAAACATCTCGCACATCTCAAAGACCCGTGATGACAGGCGACACAAAGCCGGCGTTGTGTACATCAGGAGTGTCTTGCTCAACTCAGAAATGGTAATGTCAGAAATGGTCATCTCAGAAATGACCATCTCAGAAATGACCAGTTCAGATATGACCAGTTCAGTAATGTTCACCTTAAAAAACGAAATTTTTGTCTCAGAAATGTTCATCTTAGAACGTATCGACATCGTTGCCGACCTCCCCAACTCCTTGTGGAACACATCAAACACACCTGGCATCGGAGACGTCATACACCACGGATGATAAACATCTGTCAACACAGATGACACACAACGCGGTCATCCGGTATCACATATGATAGACGTCACACACGTCAGACGTCACAGACGATAGACGTCACACACGTCAGGCATCACAGATGATAGACGTCACACACGTCAGGCATCACAGATGATAGACGTCACACACGTCAGGCATCACAGATGTTAGATATCGCACACGTCAGGCATCACAGATGATAGACGTCACACACGTCAGACATCACTGATGATAGACGTCACAGATGATAGACGTCACACACGTCAGGCATCACAGATGATAGGCATCACAGATGATAGTCACACACGTCAGGCATCACATGATGACGTCAGGCATCACAGATGATAGACGTCACACACGTCAGGCATCATGATAGCATCACAGATGATAGACGTCACACACGTCAGGCATCACAGATGATAGACGTCACACACGTCAGGCATCACACGTCAGGCATCACAGATGATAGACGTCACACACGTCAGGCATCACAGATGATAGATGTCACACACGTCAGGCATCATAGACGATAGGATCACAGATGATCACACACGTCAGGCATCACAGATGATAGACGTCACACACGTCACGTCACACACGTCAGGCATCACAGATGATAGACGTCATACATGTCAGGCATCACAGATGATAGATGTGTCACACACAGCATCATAGCATCATCAGCATCATAGATGATAGACGTCACACACGTCAGGCATGATAGATGTCACACACGTCAGGCATCACAGATGATAGACGTCACACTCGTCAGGCATCACATATGATAGACGTCACACATGTCAGGCATCACAGATGATAGGTGTCACACACGTCAGGCATCACAGAGATGTCACACACGTAGCATCATAGACGCACACGTCAGGCATCACACATCACACACGTCAGGCATCACAGATGATAGACGTCACACACGTCACATCAGATGATGATAGACGTCACACACACGTCAGGCATCACAGATGATAGACGTCACACACGTCAGGCATCACAGATGATAGACGTCGCACACGTCAGGCATCACAGATGATAGACGTCACACACGTCAGGCATCACAGATGATAGACGTCACACACGTCAGGCATCACAGATGATAGATATCGCACACGTCAGGCATCACAGATGATAGACGTCACACACGTCAGGCATCACAGATGATAGACGTCACACACGTCAGGCATCACAGATGATAGACGTCACACACGTCAGGCCTCACAGATGATAGATCACACACGTCAGATGATGATAGACGTCACACACGTCAGGTCACAGATGATAGACGTCACACGTCAGGCATCATAGATGATAGACGTCACACACGTCAGGCATCACAGATGATAGGTGTGCACACGTCAGGCATCACAGATGATAGACGTCACACACGTCAGGCATCACAGATGATAGACGCCACACACGTCAGGCATCACAGATGATAGACGTCACACACGTCAGTCCTCACAGATGATAGATGTCACACACGTCAGGCATCATAGATGATAGACGTCACACACGTCAGGCATCACAGATGATAGATATCGCACACGTCAGGCATCGCAGATGATAGACGTCATACACGTCAGACGTCACAAACGCTCAGCGAGTCTGTCCTTTGTAACGACGACTGTACCGTGGTTAAGTAGGGTTGATGGGTTACATAATCAGGCAGCGTACGGCTATTGACGGAGTGGACACATAGTGGGTCGAACCCCGTTGATGGGACCGCTAATAGCTCATAATCCCCCAGACATCATAACAGCTCGCCGACAGCCATCCCGACACTCCCTGTACACGCGACCCGTTGATGAGGATTGCGCTACAGCAGTCATTTGTCAAAAGCAGAGCGTAGCCCGCTGATGGGGTAATCTGCCCTAAGACGCAGATATGGAACTGTGGTCAACCCTGGGAATGTATGCAAATCTACAAAACTCATTTGTGGCTCATTTCTGCTAAAGAGGAACGCGGTGGATTCTCCTGGAGCGGTTGATTCCCATGCAGGCGAATGATCATTGCGTCAAAATTATTTATGACCGAGTCACAAAGGAGTCATGTTGTTGAGGTTGTGGTTGTTGGCTCAAAATTATTGTTCCAAACAATGATGTTAACAATCTTTATCAGCTTGTGATAGTTTCCATTGTACTGGTTCGTACCGAATGCAATCAAGCTATAAGGAATAAAAGATGATGAAAAAGAATAAAGATGATAGTATTGTCGGACAGGAATCGGCCATCATGGTGAATGAACAAGCTGCGGAAATGTAGGAGAAGCACTGATGACACTACTTCATGTAGACCACGCTTTAAGCTGTCTTAGAAGTAGTTATAACCGATCGAAGACGTAATAATTGGGGTTTGTTTCAGCGAATTCATCGGGCTTAGATGTTTTGGTAATCACTTAATTACAGTGCAGTTATTTAAGTGATGATAGCAGCAGCAGCATATGACGTCACAGAGGTTACACAGGTAACAAAATCAACTTACACAGGCTTCAAGGCGATTGTCACTTAACATGCCAGGTGTGGGCGTGAAGGACACTTACCTGTGATGGTGATCTTACGGGAAGGTCTGACGAGGAGGTATCCGGAGATCATCTGACCTGCCTCGTACATGGGCTGACGGCAACTGGGTACACACGGCAACAAACACCCGCTCTCGTCATACTCCTCGTCGTCATTATGTAACAAGATGACATCGAATTTCTGCATCGTGTGCAACTGTCGCTTTCGTCCGTCACTGCCATAGTTGTCTTCGTCGAATGCCGGTCGTCCTCCGTGGGAGTGGTGGTGACGGTGATCGGTGTGGGTGCTAGGTGCTGCGCTAGCCATGTCGGGCGTCGGGTAGGTTGCTTGTAGATGTTATGATGATGCTGGTGTCTGTAGGCACTGCGTGGGTGACAATTCATCGTGGGCTGTAACATAAACATCACGTCTTGTAATGCAGCCTTCCACTTGCACCGACTCCACCCCACCCCCTCACCCCCATGCTCTAATAAAAAGACCATCCTTCTTGGAATCATGTAGTTTCTGTATTTTTAGGGGGAGGTGGACGGCACTTCTGGGAAATCGACTTCAGTATCAAATCGTAATTTAGCAAATCCAATATTGCATTACATGTGCAAATCCTAGCTATATCCACTTGACAGACAAGTGCCTATACATCATGCTGTGTAATCATTTGCACATATGAAAAGTACATACCGCATATGGTCATAGTCGTGAAGCGCTTGACAGTCCGTTATAACGTCATCCAACAGCTGACGTGAACCTTAGCGCATTGGACAGAGGAAGAGTCTGTTTAAACAACCACTGGTGTGACCCGCGCACGATATGACAGACAGCGCTCGAGTCACGAAGGGTTTACAGAAAAACTCGATGCGCCGTCCTTATCCGTTTGTAGGTTAACAGCAAGCATCTCCGTGCTCCGTTAAAGGATGCTAGCTGTCGCTGCTGCTGCTTCTGATACTGTTGTCGCCGCTCGCTACGTCGCTAGTTAACCGCTTACCCGCGCGCTATCCCTCTTCCTTCATTAGAACACTTTTCATGACCTCATTCCACCCGGGAACGCGTCACTCCGGGATGCGGACGCGATGCGTAGCAGTAGTGGCTTAACAGGAGGTAGCTTGAGCTGTAGTACCTCGCTACAAATCAATCACATGCAGGAAGGTCGGAGGAGGGGGTGATCGACGAGCCTCCCATAGGGTGCCGGCTTGGGCGTTTCAAACACAATGTTTTTAGCTTCAACAACAAGATGGGGATTGAAATTATTTGGAGCTACCAGGCGTCTACCGTGGGTAGGTGTACAATCGAAGGGCGTTTGCAATGATCGAGGTGCAGGGCCAAGGCTTGCCTTTCCACAATCGATATTAGGAATCGGTGAAGAAAGAGAGGCAGATTTGCCTTGACATAAAATACCAAGTAACCCCACCGAAGATACCCGACACCAAAGACAGCTACGCTATTCCAGAGTTCATCTTTCGTGATTTACGACTTCTCGTTTTTCAACAATAAGGACAAAGAATTGTAGTCCACATCAGCACCTTATGCTGTGCTCCAGGCCTCATGAGTGTTCAATATCATATTGGACGATTTGCGTGAGTTGCAGTTATGTTTATAATGCTCGATTGGCATGCGACAAAATGAGACAGGCTGTGTGTTTGCATATGATAACATGAGGCAAGGTATGAGTTATGAGAAATATGAGAAATAGGGTATGAGTTGTGTACAAGAATAAGATACAGGGTTTGAGGAGTACAATAACATGAAACAGAGTATGAGTTGTGTACAAGAATAAGGGACAGGGTACGAATTGTGTACAAGAATAAGAGACAAGGTATGAATTGTGTACACGAATAAGAGACAGGGTATAAATTGTGTACACGAATATGGTATGCGTTGTGTACAATAACATGAAGCAAGGTATGAGTTGTGTACAAAAACATGAGACTGGGTATGAGCTGTGTACAACAACAAGATATTTGGTATGAGTGGTGTACAATAGACAGCGCATGACTTGTGTAAAAAACCATGAGACAGGGTATTGTAATGGTAATATTGGGGTTTAACGTCACTTTCAACAACGAGGTGAAATCGCGACGGTGATGGATGAGGATGATTGTGATGCTTGGACAGCTCCCGCACATTTGGCACAAACCCGTCGCCAAGACCGGGCTGCGAAACCCACGCCGCTTGGACGAAGGTTCAGCACTGTACTATCGAGCTACCTGGACGAGTGCATCCCCTTTCAGAGATGGGACCGCCATTTAACGAGATCATCCGAGTCACGGTGAACCAGTCAGGTTTTCACACCTTGGTATCGAACCCAGAACCTGTGGGTCGAAAGGCGACGCAGTTCACCACTACGCCAGGGGAACCGGCTGAGACACGGTCCTGTACAACCGGCTGAGACACGGTCCTGTACAACAACATGATGCAGGTTACGAGTCCTGTACAATAACATGAGACAGGGTGTGTGCTACGTGTATTGACATGAGACAAGGTATGTGCCAATTAAATCTGGTCCACGGTTTCATTGACTTTCTGACATTATACACGATTGTACGTGCTACTTTGCCCATAACAGAATTGAGCTTTCATTGCTGTGTTAACGCGACAGCTTGCTGTCTTAATCAGGTCCCGTGAAACAGTGACAGGGGACGTGTATTTAATACACCAGCTCCATATGTTATATCAGTAAACTTAATTCTTGTCTGCCCTGAATTCATTGTCCTCGTGCACCATGTATTTATACGGCAAGCCACATGGGAAACTCATCCAAAGCATAGCTCATTATGACTCAATAATTGGAACAGTTTTACCAATAACTCAAACCATCATTGTTTTAAACCAACTTGAAGAAAACCCTTAACACAAATTGACATTTTTTCCAAGTGTCAGGTAAATCGCTTATTGGATTTGCTTTAAATGGTGGAGTACATGTCGTAAACATTTTGCGACTCCCTGTATGTACGCCGTGCTTTAGGGGAACGCATTGCAGAACTCGCAGATTCAGTATGATGCGAACAGTAATCTGCAACGGTTGCACTATCAGTTCAATACACTGCAATAGTATCAGTCACAGAACGATACGTAGAAATAGTATCAGTTTAATACACTGCAATAGTATCAGTCACAGAACGATACGTAGAAATAGTATCAGTTTAATACACTGCAATAGTATCAGTCACAGAACGATACGTAGAAATAGTATAGTTTAATACACTGCAATAGCATCAGTCACAGCATGATACAATAGTATTAGTTTAATACACTACAATAGTATCAGTCACAGAAATACGTAGAAATAGTATAGTTTAATACACTGCAATAGTATCAGTCACATAACGATACGTAGAAATAGTATTAGTTTAATACACTACAATAGTATCAGTCACAGAACGATACGTAGTAATAGTATCAGTTTAATACACTGCAATAGTATCAGTCACAGAACGATACGAAGTAATAGTATTAGTTTAATACACTGCAATAGCATCAGTCACAGAACGATACGTAGAAATAGTATCAGTTTAATACACTGCAATAGTATCAGTCACAGAACGATACGTAGTAATAGTATTAGTTTAATACACTGCAATAGCATCAGTCACAGAACGATACGTAGAAATAGTATCAGTTTAATACACTGCAATAGTATCAGTCACAGAACGATACGTAGAAATAGTATCAGTTTAATACACTGCAATAGCATCAGTCACAGAACGATACGTAGTAATAGTATTAGTTTAATACACTGCAATAGCATCAGTCACAGAACGATACGTAGAAATAGTATCAGTTTAATACACTGCAATAGTATTAGTCACAGAACGATTCGTAGAAATAGTATCAGTTTAATACACTGCAATAGCATCAGTCACAGAACGATACGTAGAAATAGTATTAGTTTAATACACTGCAATAGCATCAGTCACAGAACGATACGTAGAAATAGTATCAGTTTAATACACTGCAATAGTATTAGTCACAGAACGATTCGTAGAAATAGTATCAGTTTAATACACTGCAATAGCATCAGTCACAGAACGATACGTAGAAATAGTATCAGTTTAATACACTGCAATAGTATTAGTCACAGAACGATTCGTAGAAATAGTATCAGTTTAATACACTGCAATAGCATCAGTCACAGAACGATACGTAGTAATAGTATCAGTCACATGCAAATGCACTTCGGTTCACTACTGGGTAACGGTATCAGTGACAGGGTGATACGTAGCGAAATTATCAGTAAAATAACCCAGAACGGTATCGATCACGTAACGATACACAGCAACAGCTAAAGCAGCGTCAGTCTCTGGGCAATATATTAACAATGTCTGTTTAAGTTCGATATCCTAACATACAGTATGTTTCTTGATCTTATCCATGATGTTGCACACTTATTTCAAATCATTCAAGTTGTACTTCCACTGCTCAACTATAGCGCCGGATTGATGTTGCCCCAATTAGATCCCACACAGATGTGATTGAAGACTTCAGTAACAATAACGCTAGAAAGGAGTAACCAGACCATTAAACAGGCTCCAGAGAATGCCATTTATGAACAATAGCAGAAAAGGGAATTCTCTTTCTAGTTTAAAGCAGTTTCGAAATGCTCATTGTTTCAAAGGGATGAAATATAATCGTGTTATACGCCTGGATGACGAAGAAGTGTAATGGAGGGTTCACATTGAATATGATTATCTTGGTGGTAGGAGTACAAGAATTACAATTTGTTGACCTAATTGGTGGTAGTGTATAACAGATATGATATAAAGAAAAAAAGCGAATAATCGGCAACTTCTTATTCATTCAAAATATAAGAGACCATGTTTGGATTGCGTTAATACAATGAAACAGGGTATGAGTTGCATTTAATGAATGAGGCAGGGTATTGGTTGCGAAACAAGGTTGTGTTCAAGATCTCAGGTATAGATATAATATGCTACTTAGATCATACCCACGGATTCATAGACGCGGCAGGTCGCTGTCCTAATCAGGTCCTGTGAAGCAGTGATAGGTCATTTATAAAGTTAACAGAACATGGTGTCCAGCTGCTCGTTACACCCAGCTCCCAATGGGAATCTACAGTATTTTAAAACGATGGTATATATCTAAGCGATACTCTGGGATAACAAAATAGGTGTGTGACCTATTCAAAATGACTTATTATTTTGGCGAACGGACTGCAAGAATTACAAAGTTTAAGCACTAACCGGGAGAAATATATAAAGGAAACAACATTTCACCAAAGTGTTGAGTCATTGCATAATATAAATGTTCTAGGGAATGCTTGATGCCGATTCAGCATAATGAGGCTGTTGTACGGACAAACAAATGACCCAAGTTCTCTAAATCTAGTTTCAGCGCAAATGCAAAACGTGTATGTAAGATACCAGCTCTAAGTATGATGTCAGCAAAATCAATTCTAGGTTGTTCTAAATCAACGATGCTTATGCAATTATTTATGCGGTAAACGACATGGGAAACTCATCTGAAGTATAGCTCATTATGACTCAATAATTGGAACAGTCTTGCCAATAACCATAATTGATTTCTACGAACTTGAAGAAAACACTAAGCACAAATTGACATTTTTTTCTACGATGTCAATTAAATACGCACTAATTTAGAATGTCCTGAAATCCTTAATGGATGTTCTTAGCGGTCTAGTGAATGTCGAAAACACTCCCGTCGTTGATCGTCGATCAAAAGAAACCCATTATTTCCATAATTTTAATCAATTGCAGGTGATCTAGCATATCGCATAAAAAGTGACAATTCACGAATTCACGTGATCCTGAAGTCAACATTATGACGATGTGAGTCTGACGTCACCGTCCTGGCAGCTTGATGTCGACGTCGTCATCCTAACGTAATGAGCTCTATTTAGTTACCGTAGGGTTGTGAGATCGACGTTCTTGCAAGTTGAGGCCGGCGTCATCATCTTGATGATGTAAGCCTGACATCACAAACTAGACGATGTGAGTGTGGCATCGTCCTCTTGGCTGCAGATTTTTTCAGACACGCTCCGTAAGCCAACCTAGTCACCTTGACGGTATTAGATTCAAGTCGTCATCCCAGCAATTTGAGGCCGGCGTCGTCATCTTGACGATGTCAGTCTAACATCATAATGCTTACGATGTGAGTCTGACATCGTCATCTTCTGAGGCCAACTGCTACGTTTTTAAACATGCTCTAATCACCATGGTAATCATATGCTGTTCACCTTCTTGTCAACAGCAGCATTGTCTGTTGAATATTAGCCCTATAAAGCACATCGCTGATCACCTTCTTGTCAGCTGCAGCATTGTCTGTTGACCATTAGCCCTATAAAGCACGTTGCTGATCACATTTTGCCAGCTGCAGCGTCGCCTGTCGACCATTAGCCCTATAAAGCACATTGCTGATCACTGTCTTGACTGCAGCAACATTGTCTGTCGAACATTAGCCATATGAAGCACATTGCTGATCACATTCCGCTCACCAGCTGTGTCCGAGACAACATTGCTGCATTAGACATCAAGGAGCTAATGGAGGAAAATACATTCATGCTGGTGATATGATGAGTGATGTTTCACTGGCGAACTTACGTCACTAATTTCGCTCTGAAAGCCATCCACTATACATTAGGCACTAATATCTGGGACTGTTTCTGGGATGATGTAGACAAAACGACATCGCAACATGATGCACCATTATTTCCTTTTGATTGCATGTAATTGATCTCGCATATGGTACGAGAGAAATACGTCCTCATGACGACGTGAACAGGAGGTTGTGATCCGGACGATGTGACGTCAGCGTCAAAACCTCGACGATGTGAGACATATATCATATGACAACGTGAGGCTGACGTCATTATTTTGTGAGGACAGTCTGATGTTGTCATCGTGACATTGTGATCCTAATGTCATCATTTTGACGAGATCTGTCTGACGATGTCGACGTGAGCCTAACGAGATCTGTCTGACGATGTCGACGTGAGCCAACGAGATCTGTCTGACGATGTCGACGTGAGCCTAACGAGATCTGTCTGATGATGTCGACGTGAGCCTAACGAGATCTGTCTGACGATGTCGACGTGAGCCTAACGAGATCTGTCTGATGATGTCGACGTGAGCCTAACGAGATCTGTCTGACGATGTCGACGTCAGCCTAACGTTGTCAACAAATTGATGTTAACTCGACATCGCAATTCTGGAGCTTTATCATTTTGATTATGTGAGGCCCCTTGCCATGTTGCTAGGTACGCTCCAATCCCCGCGGACATGACGATAATCAGTAGTAACTTTTCCTACTGAGCATTAGCCATGTCAAGCAGATTACTGATCGCTTCACATGCATCATTAATGTCGGGGGTAGGGCAAAACTGCTACCTGATACATACAGGAGCTATTGGAGGCAAATTCATTCATGTTAACGCTGCGAGGAATGATGTTTCACTGACGAACCTACGTCATATATTATGCCCTGATAACAATAAAATAAGTTGACGATATACTGCCGCTCAATTAATTTTGTATCACGTTATGGTTCTGATTACATTCAATGAGTACTAATAGTCGTAACTGTTTCAGGAAAGATAAGGACAAAACTACATAGCTATATGAAGCAGTATTGCATCTGAGCCATTCTTATCTTACAGCTACATATCGTTGTCGTGTCTGCTGCTCTCCGGACACCGATGCCAACGTCACTGCTCCAAAAAGAGAACTGCTCAAATCGACACGCTGTTTTCCTTTGAATGAAGGAGATGGACACATTTGTACCACCCAGTGGAGTTGTCAGTGATAATAATAAATTGACGTTTGGGTGCTTGTCATATAGTGCTTGCTCCATATCGACTAATCCTCCAAATAGAGCCTGGTAATGCATCTTGCCAAAATGCTGAGTTTGGTGACCACAAAAGATATCGCTAGAGTAGAAATATGATTTATTAAGGACAGGACTTGGATTTGTGTGTATGTTGTGCAAATATAAAGGCAGATTTTCACTAGATTGTATGACATGGTGTTTGATGTAATTCCTAGTATCCATTATTATGTAATACAAAAGGGCCAGCAGCAAACGTCGAACTTTAGGAGTTCCCATAGTAACACACAGTATGATACGCGGCAGCAGTATCAATCTCAGTACAATATGCTACAACAGTTCGTATGCTCCAACACGGTATTTCTCTTGAATATATCTCTTCAATATATTGTACACTATTTTTTGATTATTCAAATTGAGCTTCTATTGCTAAGCAATTGCGACAGAATAATGTTACCAAAATTTAGGGGTGTTTTTGATTGCTTCAATAGTACTCCCTCGAGAAACCAGACCATTAGAAATTGCCCCAGAGAATGTTATTTATGGAGTTTACAGACCATGGAATTGTGTTGCTCGTTAACTTCTGCTTAGGAATGATCAACGTTTCAATTAAATCTTTTTAATGAATTACGCACGGCATAAGAGAGGTCAGTCTTCGTGCGGCTTGAGTCTCATGTCGACAAAGTGTCATCGTCATCTGGATGGCGTGAGGCTGGCGTCGTCAGCCCGGCAGTGTGAGCCCGATGTCGTCATGTTAACGATGTGACCATGGCATCGTCAGGATGTCGACACAGGCACGTCGACACAGCATGTCGACACAGGCACGATCCCGGTGGGTTTCAAGACAATCATTCCCTGTTCACATTGTGATCAGCTGCTTAACATAGTCCATGTCAAGCAGCTTAAAGATCACTTGACCTTCACCTGCTATGTCAGCGGTTGGGTAACTCCGATACAATATACATCTAAGCCCCAGAGGCAAATGCAATCACGCTGACGTTGGGGTGAGTGATGCTTCACTGAAGGACTTGCATAATGAATTATGCTCTTATCGCTAATTTGTCTCAATTCAATTAATAATCTATCGACTTATGATACTGCACATACACACTGTTTTAGCACCGGCACCGTTTTAGGAAAGATACAGAACAAGCTATGTCGCAATGTGCGTACCATTATTTCTTTACCACTTAAAATCTGACGACTCAACATCGTTGTCTTGTCTTCTTCTCTCCTGAGACTGGTTTATCAGGGGCACCACTCGTCGTCGTGGAGTTATCAACAGAACAGCTCATATTGACACATTGTCTGTTTATGTTCGGTCGTCGCTGGGTACATACAATTACCATCACGTGGAGTTGCCAGCACTAACACCAGATTGACGTCTAGGTGCTTATCGCATGTTGTTTGCGCCGTTTCGGTCAATCTTCAAAATAGATATCATATCATGAAGTATGATGACCACAGAAGCAGCCATGAAATCAAATAAGAGACTATTGAATAGCAAGACATGACTGATGTGTGTTTTGCGTTTATAAGCAGGGCACCATTTATATGATGCTGAATGTATTGATTCGCTCTACATGTTCAACCATAACCTAACACTGTTCCAATTTATACAGGGCAACTCACACATATGAAACTACACCCATTAACACTTTATGAGGCGCGAAGCAGCTATATACCACTTAAGCATTTTTCTCAGGGTACTTCCAACATCTGATAATCGCAGTGATAACACAGTCAAGCGGAAGGATGCTGCTCATATTACCAGCCACAGCATCCATAGCCGTTCTGCGACTGATAAAGATAACCACATAAAACTCATCCAGTTGGCTGTGTGATTAGACCGGGTAGAATACCCGTCTGACTCACTCACTGGTTCATGTGTATGGACATGGTTTCAATGTAAACCTCGAACACTTAAAGAAGTATATATACAAACAAAGCGCAGATTTACTTAATGTTTACTTTGCATCAGTATGTATATACGAGCAAGCAGGACGCCGCGAATTTAACTTATTCAACGGTGATGATTAGGACCAATCAGAGAGATTACCTATTAGTGAGGATGAAGTCCTAAAATTGTTAAACATAAACAAGGCACCTGGCTCAGTTAAACTCCAAAGGAACTCGCTACACGAATATAGCTACTAGTCGTTATCATATTCCACCAGTCCATTAATGAAGAAACTGCCCCAGATGACTAGAAATTATGCTAATGTTACTCTTATATTAAAAATATACAATCGTCAGCAGGTGCGCCCAATAATGGAAACACCCACAGAACACTTAGCTAAACATAACTTATTATATAAATCTCAGCATGGTGTTCTGTGTAAGCTGTCTTCCCTAAACAACGTTTTGGAATTTCCAGAGGGCGTTACAAATATGGTAGACACTGGGGACCCTTTTGATATTATTTATTTAAACGTACAATAAGCGTTTGATAAAGTTGCCCACCAACGGTTAGCCAGCAAACGTATGGCCGACGGCATCATTGGTTATGTATGAGTATGTGTAAATGAATGGCTCAGTAATAGAAGGCAGATGTTGACAATAAATGGCATTGAATCAGATTGGACGAAGGTTATTAGTGATGTCCCTCAAGGGTCGGTCCTGGAACCCTATCTTTTCTTATCATACATATGTTATCTAGACTGTGCTGTTGACATACTGTTAAAATAAAATACTGATGACACAGATCTTAAATCCAGAATGAGGACCAAAAATCAGGTATATAACTTGCAACAAAGCTGACATGACGCGTTAGATTGGGGAAATGAATGACAAATGCTTTTTAACATGCATGTAGATTGGATAAATGAACAATTTGAATACCGAACGGGCGATTCTATTCTATTGAAGTCATTATCCAGCAAACACAATGCAGGATTACAGGGTAATATACAACTTTTATAAAGTGGCATTCAAATTTCCAGCATAACAATGCAGCAATATAAAAGTTACACAGTAGCCGGATGATTAACAGACGTAAAGTAAAATATTTAGAACATCTGACTTTGCAGTTCTTTTTTCGATCCGACGCGTAGTGGCTAGGCTCCAATTCATGAACGTGACGTCATATGTCACCAGAAGATCTATGTTACCTTCAACGTCGTACTAATTTATCGCTATTTACAGTCGTTTTTGTATCCATGGTTTATAGAATCTGTAAGTATACTATCCTTACATTTCCCATATGAAAGTCGAATTAGAATTCATTAGTTATGTTTCCGTACTGATTTTGAAAACAGAATTTGCACTTGCCCGTTGACAAAATTGACATGACGGTAGTGATCAGTGTGGGGCGGCTCAAGTTTAATAAGGCTGTTTCACAGATAACATATAGATTTGTCTCGTCAGGCTGCAATATGTAGATGTATGCTAGCCTGACAGTAGCTTACACTTGTCCTAAACAATCCTCGGACGATGCCCAGTGCTCAGTGAGTCAGTTCTGGCCTACTGTCAAATTTGCTTCATATAACTTTACCCTTATGTCTTCCAGTCTGTATCATCATTGTGCGAATATGTGAGTGCCAGTACTGCAATAATTCGCATCTAGGGCCTCAAACGAAGCATGTCATTTCGTTTGGATGACCAAGGACTCCAGTTGGACTGCATCATCACCGATAGGCACACGAGTATCAATAAGTACATCCGTGATGACCAATGAACCAGGTGCACTTGCTGAAATGTGTGACTACCCTGACAAGGAGGAGGCTGAGAGGCAGCATATGGAGAGGTTTCTTCTTTAGATGAGTCATGTAGTAAGGTATCTAAAGGTGATGATGAATGATGGTGGTGGTAGTGATGGGGTAGGGGAGGGGTGGTGATGGAG
This sequence comes from Urechis unicinctus, assembly GCA_034190875.2. Taxonomy (NCBI): domain Eukaryota; kingdom Metazoa; phylum Annelida; class Polychaeta; order Xenopneusta; family Urechidae; genus Urechis; species Urechis unicinctus. The sequence goes on from CM067343.1 coordinate 49,951,388, forward strand.
TTGATGGTGGTGGCCTAAGCATTATATTGGTGGTTGGCCGATTGATATTTGCTTGTTTACAAGTAATATCTAAGCTCTGTTTATTTTTCAGCTTTGGCTTCAGCTAAGTCAAGCTTGTAACATTTAATTTTACCTATCTGTTAACAAGTGCACAAGGACATAACTATTTCTTATCATCATACTTACAAAATAAATGGTAAATATTGGGGTTAAAATTCACTTTGAACATACAAAATAAATGGTAAATATTGGGGTTAAAATTCACTTTGAACATCAAAGGTCATTTCAAACTGGTGGTGTAAGATGACGAACAAACATTGGAGTTTAAGATCCTATCGCCCAAATGGCACCACCGTGCATAGGACACAGTGGGATTTGAACTTGCCACATTTGGGAAACTAGACAAACACCCACCCTGCTAGACCACAGTTGTGGACCTATCATCTTAAACATCATTGGTGAGGTAACCGCCACAATATGACCTCTGATGTTGAAAGTGATGTTAAACAACAATATTAACCATTTTTATTTTCAAATCATCCAGCATGTGTATGGCTTTATGACTTAATTTGAATGTTAAATGGGTCTAAGGTAAGCTAAGCTGTGGTGAAACTCAAACACTGTTATATGATTCCTCTTTGTGGCTTGCTGAGAATTAATTTTGTAAATATATATGTTGGACTGGTGTATATATTTTGCCATTTCTATTATCACAGACAAGTGAATAAGAACCAGACATTGTTGGTATTGTGAGCAGAATTGCATAAGCATTATTTGTATAATGTGCCCGCGAAATTTAATCATGATGATTGATGTGCAATGGCACAGGATATATAAAATATCCTGCAAAAATTATTAAACGACTGTTAACATACTGTTATTTGAGTGATAAAATATCTTTTGTACGAGATACAGGATACAGGAACAAGATGCCCTGCAGGTATGTCATGATTTTGGAATTGATGCTTCCTATCATTTTATGCATATGGTATAATAAATTAGGTGGACTGGCCTTAACTGAATTTTGTTGCTGGTTGTCATCAGCGTGTAGTATCATCATAGCTGAATGTAAATAACAGAATAAGACACATAATGCTTTTTTGTCCCTTTATTATTGTAATGCTGGCAGTTTGAAACCAACATAAACTGATTCACCCTTGGGAAATCATCTCTAATTTTAAGTACAGAACAAGCTGGCAGTGGCACTCTATGATGTCTGCCTAGATTACCCCATCACCACTGTACCAACTGCCGATATGCAGTGAATCGGAATAACCTGCAATAAAAAGAGTACATGAATATTTTTCATTAGTTATCATTTGAACCAGACCATTTTTAAGTATATTCACTCATGTTGAGTAGTAACTTTCTTCTTGTACCTCTGGATATAAGCACTATATGCTATTTCTAGTGTCGAGGGACGCAGGAACCCTGAGACAAATCCTGGGTGTGCTGTAATACAGGACGCACCCATAGATTTTACTTTCTTGAAAACTTGTGGAATTTCCTGGCAGCATTTACTCTCTGCTACTGTAATCATTGGCCCACATGAGCACCTAGTACAGAACATAATTACAATGAATAACTAGCTTTTCAGCAAACAAAAAATTGACATAAAACATGAATAAGAAGATGACTTGAAGCAAGACTTAAGGACAACTGTAAAGTAAAGAGAAAAATATCTGCAAAGATTGTTTGGACTGAAATGTGCCAATACCAAGTGCTGTTACCCAGTCAGCTCAAGTCCTCTTCTTTTCGAGGAGAATTTGCAGGCCTTGTCTTAGCTGGAGGTTCAAATCTGCATGTCTGTATGCCCCCCTTAGGTTCCTAGTTCCTCTTCTTGGTGAGACAAACACTCACTGCTGTAATCCAGCTCATCGCTTCCGGAGTTGTCTGTATATGAGGAAGATGAGGACATTTTGCTCCCTTGACATATAATAAAAGCAAAGTATAATGGCAGTTATGCACTGTACTAGGTGTAAGTAATAAATATAGAACTAATAAGGACAAAATAAAGTATATATTATTGAGGTTGGTACCCCAGGTAATTCAATGAACTAGTGTAAGGCCTTGAACTCTTTAAAGGCCTATGATATATGTAGTCATAAACATGTCACTGAACTTGGATCCTGTACAATTCACTGGAGAGGTATATTCAATTGTAACAGCTTATCCCTGATAGGTCTCGGTTCCCAAAACCAGTGCCAATATTTAAAATAAAATTGATATTTTCTGTTGTCAAGGAGAATATAAATTATTGAAATTTTATTCAATTTATAGCAAAAACGAAATATCGAGTGAAATCCCCATTTAATGTAGTATCAGTTTTCATTTGCGATTAAATCAAATAAAAGCACAAGAAAATATATTCTCCGTAACAGGACAGGCAAATGGTGAATCAATCATTGATAACCATTAAACGGGCCTGAAATCGAGGTGCAGACCTCTGTTCCAGTACTGCCTGTATTATCGCTCGGTCCCCTTTGGTTGACGTTTTCAACCAACATAATAGAAGTTTATCACAATTTAATGTATTCTAGGCGAACAAGTACTCCATGCCACATTAAATGATGTGATTCGTTGCGGTATATGATGTACATGATGACGGTATAAAATACGATTATGGTCGCACCTACCACAGTTCCCATGTAAACAAACGAGGAAATGACTGCGCTATCTGGCTGGACGGTGACATATGACGTCACAAACTCAGGAGCCAATGGCCGTCGTTTTTTGCGCATATGCCAAAACGGTCCGAAAAATCGATGGAAATATTGAAAAAAAACACACAAAACGACATCTATGGACGAAAATATTGTCGGAAACGTCTTTCACAGGCTGAAATACACCTTATTCAACTTTGATTAGGGATTCGAAAATAGACGTTACTTGCACTTTAAACATGACAACTCTTCAAACACGCTTGGTGGGGACCTCATTCAGGTATAAAAAATGTTCAATGGATTCGATAATATTAGTGGTGATTTGTTTTTTCAGCTTCGCGGACATTCGTGCTTCTTGACAAAACCTATGGCTAGGACATAATGAATAGGAAGTAGCTTATCCAATCGAATTGGACCCAATGGACTAAGTTATCCGCCAAGATAGTTTCAGCCAGGAGCCTTGTAGGAGGTGTCAAGACAATGGTGCAGATGTTACCTCTTCTGATGCAGGTAAATATGAGCAGTTTGTGCCCGCCTACATACCCTAAATAGTCTGGATTCGTACTGACTCGTACTACTAAGGACTACCCATCACACTAGTACATACTCGTAGTACTGTCATACTGCCTTAGTGTTTACATCGTACAAGACATTCCCAATAACATTCCAGGACCAACTCCTGGCACTCCGCCCCGCGTTATGCCAAGTTATAATATTTTTGTGTTAACTCGTTAGTAATTGTGATCATACTTGTGACGATGTGACAGGGGCGTAGTCTTTTTTCCCCGTGATGTACAATTGCATTGTTCATCTCAATTGTGCATATAATGAAGAAGACCTTTTAATACATATGTCAGTTGGTCAAATGGTTCAATGATGTGATGGTTTGTGTCTATGTGACAAATATGTAAATAGCCTATTGTAACGTAATATTATATCTGCTGTCATAATTCGATTGCTTGGGGCAGCCTCTCTCCAATGATATGCCACATATAGCGCAAGTGAAATCATATGGGAGGAATGTCCAGGTAGATTAGCTTAATTGATAGTGTCAGCTTGTCAAAACATAGCAAACGTTTACCAACAGGTAAGACTAAGATCACATCCGGACAACGATAATCAATAGCAAGCAGTAAATGGATCCGACTGGTACCTGAACATTCAGTTGATTATCGTTGTCCGGATGTGATCCTAGTCTTCTGTCACATTGGACCCACCCCTACCAACAACGCATGTATATTACATTTTCTCTCACGATCTAAGGATGTCAACATACCGGCGAACGTTTGAATACACTATATAGGTCAAATGGTAATTTCCACTTAATCATATTTTCCATAAAGTAATGAAGCTCTCAGCGTTCTGTATTCCGATCTGACCTTGTTGCATCATGTTAACCATCATCATCATCATCATCATCATCATCATCATCATCATCATCATCATCATCATCATCATCATCATCATTCATTATTATTGGCATCATTATCGGCATCATGATTGGCATAATTATCATGAATACTATCATCAACATAACCAACGTAATTATTATGGACATTATCGGCATTATGTGCGTCATGATCTTCGTCGTCCTCCTCCTCCTCTTGCTCCGCATCATCCTCATTATCATCATCATCATCATCGTCGTCGTCATCATCATCGTCGGCATCATCCTCATCACACATATCATCACTGACATCATTAACGTAATCATCATCAACATCATCTTTATAATTATCACGCTCGTGACCCTTATCATCATGAACATTATCATCACCGTCCCTGACACCAAAATCAACGTTATTAACCAAGCCTTAATGCACAAAAGAGTCGCATTAATATAATCGATAGAATATAAACGTGAACTATTGTATGATCTCCACATATTGCACTGATCACCCCCCTCTCATTCCATACATGTTGTTGTTCTCTGCCGTCGGCATCTACCAGCACTCGCGACATCATCATCTTTTTGTGGCTAGTTGCGGTAAATGAAAATTGCCCCTCTCCTTACTTTACAACATATTATGGCAGTATTGAAAGTACATAACATTCCGTGATCTGACAGTCTGGGCCAGGGAAAGCTATTGCAGCAAACGGCTTGGCTGTAGACGAAGCGTTAAGCACGAAAAAAGGCTAGGAGTTCATCATACATAGTCTGTTAAATTGTCATTGCCGTTGGTTTTCAGTAAAGCGAGTATCAAAGCTGACGAATATGACGATGATTCCCTTTCAACAAATCGTCCTCACACAACGCGCACGGCCTGAACTTAATAAATTACTCGTTGAATGGTTTGACGCAGTTGCCGACTAAGTGATACAGAGAGTTACATGGGCTTATTTCCATTTATAATGCATACTGCGGAGAATCAATATCAGTCGCTACCAGCCAGGTCATTTGGACGAGAAGCGTCAACTGGGCCTTTTTATGTCAAACTAACAAAGGCAAATCGATGTTATCATACTTCGTTAGAAATAATTGACCATAGCATAGTGCAGATTTCAAAGGTTGTTTTGTTTGTTCTAGTCGAGGGCTCTCACGATATCTATTTTATTAGCTGTGGATCAATTAACATATTGCTGATTTGTCACCACGAGCCACTTAAAGAACTGCGCTTGATTCAAGTGAGCATGATTTTGTCTACAATTATCATACTCCTGTATATATTGTCTTGCTACAGTCAAACTTGACTGCCTTGCAAGTAATGCCTCATGCGAAGGGTACAAAGTTGATTTATGCCAGGCTGACAAATGGATCATCATCATCATCATCATCATCATCATCATCATCATCATCATCATCATCATCATCATCACCACCATCATCATCATCATCATCATCATCATCATCATCATCCTCACCATACGAACGCCATCATTAAAGTCATATTCCGTGTCATTGTTATTACGTACATCATCATCATTATCGACATAAAAAACCAAATGCAAAATACAAGGCCAGCATTGGTCTAATTTACTCGACGTGCAAATTTCAGTGATAATAATTGGAAGTGTTTTTTCATCATCACGCAAGCGTCTTAATTATCTTAACAATGCTTCATCAAGCTGTCGGCCCGTGGAAACATGGCCAAAATGGTACTATCTCTGACATGCAACTTGAATGAAGGTTGATTACTTCACAGTGGGTGGGAATAGCAGAGGACAGGGTGACGTGAGTACGTAACATACATTATGCAACGCGTAGACAGTCATATCCAATCCAAATTAAATTTCATAGTTTCTCATAAGTCACATCAGCATCACAATTACCAAATTGATAACTAGTGATCATCATGAAATCACCACATCTTCATCCTAATCATCCTCATCATGATCCTCATCATCATCATCATCATCATCATCATCATCATAACATTATCATCATAAACAACATCATCTTCATCATCCTCAACATCATCATCATTACTATCATATAGATCTTTTTTTTTATGTCCGCTAATGTTTACGTTAATTCCTCATCATTTATATTTAGAAAAATATAATTTACAGTTTGCACTGTACGAGAACGAGCCTAGGCACATTGAATTATCATTCCCTAAAGGTTGGCAATTTTCTTTTGACGCAACTGCAGCGTTAATAATGCACAAATAGTACTGCATATCTTTGTTAACTCTAGCCCCGTTATACTGTGTGGCAATTATTTTTGCTGGGGCGCCCATTCATCCGTTGTGTTTTTTATTAAGGAGTCTAGTAAACTGTCAACACTACGTGACAGGAAACAGAGGTTACTCTTACCACCAACAGCTATTCCACCTCATCAACATGGCTGATTCCTGCATTGTCCCATAAATTTTCTATCAAACATTACTACACTGAATTTATCCAAATAACTGACGCAAGCAACACATGATATTCTGTGCTGATAAATTGGAATACTCTCTTCATGTGAGTCACACCTGGTTAACCGTGATGATATGTCAGCCCGACATCATATTACGATGTGAGTCAGACGTCGTCTTCTTGACGTCGGACAGAGTGTAAACTTTGTAAGCGTCATGGTTATCGCTCACTGTTCACCTCCATTAAAGCACACAACTGATCCACTGACGCGAATGTCAGGGATTGAGTAATGCTAAAGAATTATTCAACAAGTAGCCAAAGAAGCATATGGATTTATTCTAACATTGGTAGGAGGGATGTATTATTACAAAACTTGCATAATAAATTATGCTCTTAAAGCACTCGACTAAGCTGTAGATTTATCGTTGCTCGGATTGATAATATGTCAAGTTATAGCGCTGATATGTACAGTAGGTTCTAATAGTTTAATCTAGTCCAGGAACGATACTTGCAAAGCATCAATGTTATATTCATCACCGTTATTTGTCTTTCGTTGAATTATGACAAAACAAAATATCCTTGTCTAGCTAACTCCCATGAGATGGATTTATCGCGAACACCTCTGCCTAAATAGTAAATCAATAAACAGAACAGCCCGAATCGATACATTGTTTGCAGATGTCTGGCCTCAGTAAATAATCATCCCGTGGAGTTGCCGGTGCTAAAACCAGATTGACGTATGGGTGTTTTTCGCATAATGTTTGCTCCGTATCGATCAATTCTCCAAATAGAGCCAGGTAAAGCAACCACTCATCACAATAAGTATGATGACCACAAAAGACGGCCCTAAAATCGATTAAGAGGCCATTGAAAAGAAGGACAATTATTGATGTGTGTTTTGCGTTTATTAACAGTAAACCATTGGTCTGATGTTGAACCCATGGATTCCCGCTACTTATTTAAGATGAACCTAACATTGTTCTTATGTTCGTTGTCGATACGTGACATCCAACACCACCAGTCAAAGATTGCTTTCGTCTCCTGAGGAAAAAATTACAGGAATCGAAAATCTGTCAGCAGATGCCAGCACCAGCAAGCCATTCATCACACTAAGTGCAAGGGGTAACTACTGTTTGGTAAGCGCTCAAAACAAATAACATGAATCGCACCCCACCACACAACATGAAACTTGTTTATCACGGAATTACAGACATTGTATAAGCACACGTTGTTTTATTCTTAGTAAGAGGGTCTGTTTTAGTATCAGAACAATAAACCACTGTAGTATCATTCTAGTACACTAGACTTCTGAAGAATCAGTCTCAACACAATGCTTTTCCTTATTGCCAGCCTATCGCCACACAATTCTCAGAATGCTTCGCTACTAGAGTGCCAGTTTCAGTACTATCTGCTGCAAGAGTATCAGCGCGGTATGATGCACCCATAGACATATTTCAATGAAGCTAATTTTATAAGGTAATTTATAGATGCGTCACATTCTGTATTCGAAAGGCTGTAATTGTATATGATGCAACTATTGCTTGCGGCCAATTTCCTCTCTAGTTAGGGTATGTTTTGCAATGACCGTTTTAGGTAATAGTGACTATTCGTAACTGAGGCCATCATATATTCACGAACATTATGAAGAGAAGAAACCTGCATGTGGCAAATTGCAATTCAGTACGGAACTCACCCAAATGCAGACAATGCAATCGTCTAAATGTCAGTTGGTGCCGCAGAATCAGTACTAGTCTTATCGCCCATCCAATGCACTCATTCAGTAGTGGTTCAATTAACACGCTTGAAGAACTTAGATTTATGCAGCGTTAGAGAACACGGCTGCATCACAAAGGGCGGCCCAGAAATAAAACAATATCAATCAAAGGAGGTGGCTGATGGCATGAATATTCATTAGACAGACAAGCTAATTTATAAATGTAGCAGCACACCCATATTAACATCACACATGTAGCAATAAACCCATGACAACTCACTTATAGCAACAAACGCCCATGGCCGTGGTTGCTGAAAGCGACTTAAATTTGAAAAGACAAACAAACATAGCAACAAACGTATGGCAATGCGCACATTACAATAAACACATGTCAACTGCAAACATATTGAAAACAACGCATGGCAACTCACATATAGCAACAAACACATGTCAATTCACGCTCAACAAAACACACTGGTTAACTCACACATTACAATTCATTCACTGCAACACTTATTACAACACATGAATGGAAATATACGAAAGTTGTACCTTAATCACCACAGGTAACAGATCCCTACTTACTCATTAGTTAGAAAATGTACCGTGTAGTAATATATTTAATCATCTCACTAGATTATAGTACGTTCTGCCCCAAAGCAGCTATATAAAAAACGCTGATTATTTGTTAAGGATTTTCTCAGTGTTGTGTCTACTTGAACTTGAATTGTGAGTAGATAATCGTGGTCACTATTGCACTTAGGTTCCAGGTCTGATTACAACTGCTACATAAAGCAGATAGTTTAATTGAATTGTACTGTCCCGATAGGGTAGCATATCTTCGTACATATACTTAGCGCCATGAGCATCCGCGCCGATGGATTAGGAGGGAGAGCCGACCTTGACAATGGTGGCATAAAGTGGTGATGAGGCTACTATTTTCGGTTTATTTCCAAGAATGCGTTTGTTTGTATATGTTCTAATAGGTCAATCTGTCCTCCTCATCGACTTATGCACAACACTTTGGAAAAACCGTCTAAATATTACTGGCTCGTAATTTTGCAGTTCCCAATTATAGATCTGGACAATGTTAAATCATCGAGACCAATTCCGTGCCCAACTATTTTAATGGTATTTCAAGTTCGATTTCTTATTTTTTATGGGACGTGAATTATAAACCCAGTGTGACACGTGATAGTCGCTACTAGATATGTGAAGCTGGGTAAAGTTTGATTAATACTACCATACAATGATCGAATCACACGACACTACTCCATAGCATATTTTTGTAAACACAGTTTTGGGGCAGTTTTCAAGGCGCCGATATCGATAAATCGCAATTATCTGGTGTTACCAATATCAAGAAAGGATAACAATCGATTCTTTTCAGCAGCTACACAAGGAAATCGATACTTTTAGCATCACATCAATAAGCCTCTTTTGTATTTGAAGGCCATCTTTTCATACTTGCTATTATGGTTTATTGCCTTACTAGTCTCTGTGTAGAGCGTTGATCGATGCGAAACGACCAATATGCAAATAGCAGCCAGATTTATGAGGAAATCGGAGGTTTTTCGTTCAAAATAGTAGTTGCAATATTTGCAGGAGACAAATAACTACAGCATTTCTCTTTCACCTAATGCTAGCACACAGTACCAATAGCCTCTTCGGGCACGATATTGTGTGCATTCAAATCACCTTTGTTTGACGAAACAAACTCCCCGGCCACCCACACATCATGGTCAACATAATGAACTCATGGCTGCGTTAACAGAGGTGCACAAATTGACAACGTGGGCACCTCAAGTCCACATGTTGCAATGTCTAACGCAAATTGTTGGCCTCCTATCCAGCATTGCCCCAACACATGTGACCTTATTTGAGACATACGCACCACTGATGAGAAAGTGTGCCAAAACATAAGACGGGGTATTAATTGCGTGCCAAAATACGATAAGGTAAATGCAATAATATGTGATAGTGAATGACTTGTGGACAATTTCATGGGACAGGGTTGTGAGAATTAAGTCGGGTAAAGATGCAGTAAACTACTTACACCATATCCACGGTTTTATTATCCTCAATTATTTACCCAAGATAGAGTACGTTTCTTTCTTCATATAGAAGTTCAGCATGTGTTGCTTAGCTGTAGTTTTAAGTAGATGCTGTCTTAATTGAATACCGCGTAAGTGTGTTTGAGAGCTTCAATGAAATTAACGCGAGAGAGGTAAATTGCATCCACCTGCTTGTTACACCCGGGTTACACTGGGGCTGGCTGTGTTTCTAAACATTTAATTAAACTTGTCAATCACACCAATAATAGGGTGGTCTTATGGTACTGTGCATGCCGTTATTAAGTATTATGTGGCAAACGACATGGAACGTTAATCTGGTCCATGGCTCTTTGTGAAATAAACGTTTTGCTAATTATTCTGTAGATAAAAAAAGAACAGGTCCTGAGACTGACCATTGACTCACACCGCTTGAGTTTCTCACAACAATTTGTTATCAACATTCATAGTGAGATGAGCCCGACGACGCCATATTGACGATGTGAGGCTGGCGTCGTCATACGGCCACCTGCTATATTGCTACGTTCGATGCAATCCACGTGGGTCTCAAGTAATCACTTTCTGCTCGCCTTGTGATCAGCATATCAGTTTATCCATCGCCATGTATATTGGCAGCAACATCGCGTACTAAATAATAGCCCTGTTAAGCAGATTACTGGTCCCACCGCTTATCGTCTGTGTCAGAGGTTGGTTATCTGTACTACATTGTACTTCTAGGAGGTAATGAAGGTGAATGTTTTCATGCTTACGTCGTGGCGCATGATGTATCACTGACGCAGCTGCACTATGTATTACGCTCTGAAGCAATCAAGTTAAATAAGCTGTCGATTTGTCGCAGCTTAATTCATAATAAATCAGGTTTAGCGGTGCATGTTAATTCAATAGGTACTAACAGTTGGATGTGGTCTAAAAAAAATATTTACAAAATTACATTGCACTTCTAAATGGGACCAAACAATATCGTTGCCCACCACGCGCCTGAGACGTTGCCATCCTGATGATGAGAGCCGAGTGTGGACTGTGTGGTCATCATGACGATATGTGGCCTACATCTAATTTGTCATGTTCGATGCGGCCCCTGCAGGCTTCATGACACATCTAAAATTACTCCGCGCTCATCCTCAGTAGGAAATTGGGTAACATGGTTATTATATATATATAGGTGCTAATTATCGTGTTTCACACACAAACCAGTATTATAAACATCCTCATCACCACATAAAGCAACCATCACCAAGATCACCTTTCCCGGTTAATCTATTAGCGCGGGTGTTTATATAATATGCGGCCTGCCATTGCTCTCAACATTGCACTTTCGTGTCTGATTTGGGTATTTCCATAAACCTTGTGATTTATAGCGTATAGCTGGTCATACGATAATCGCGGCCGGGCATTATTCACTCACTTGTCCATATGTTCTGACCTTACTTCTATATTCACCTTCAGCACCCAAACAAGTCATTGTATAAAGTCGTCCTTATCAATCTTGCACCAGCTGCAAACACAAACGTGTTTGCGCTCTATCAAAAAAGTACGTGGAAGATACGTTCATATCGAGAAGGATACATTAAACCTAAGCCACCGTTCCTTCTACGATTGTGCCCTAATGCTATAAAGTTATGTATTCAAAATCTCATTAGAGTATAAAATGAAGAAGACCTCACGAAAATGGCAATTGCTAAACTATTTAACTGATAGTGGTATTTGTGTGTCGTAGATATAGCAGTGGCATATTGTTGAGTAATAACTTATCTTATATCGTAGTTCAACTGGTTCTGACAGCCTCTGTCTATCAATATTTATTGATCACATACAGACCCTCTGAGATCATATGGGACGTTTGTCAATATGGATCAATATAATAGTAATACATGCTTCACAGTTACAACCATCCACCATACAAACACAAACATTGCACATAACATAACTCATAAATACAGCAGTGCACCCATAACTAGGCAGTCATTACAACTCAGATAGAAACAATATTCATTAAAATCAACACATATCCCAACACACCAGTCACAACTCACGCAGATACAACATCCGTTACAACCCTCGTATATAGAACCACGCCCATCATAAGTCTTTGATGAGGTTTTTCCCAAGTACCAAATCTGAAGCTGTTCTCGTGGATCAAAACACTGATCGTTATCCATTTTTGTTTTATATATGGTGTGACATAAATTGGATGCAACAGTATATCGGAAAACAGTCGTTCAATCAACCAAATATAGACATTGCTACAAGAGTTTGCGTTATATACCATCCTTCGGCTGGATGCCAATCTATGTGGCTGAATCACTTCCAGAACCATATATTTACTCCATACTGTTGTGCAGTAGTGGTTCAATTTACACACTTGATTAACTCAAACTTGAATAGATGCAGTATAGAAAATGCTGCCATGGAACGATTTGGCATTACACTGTCCATCTCTTCTAGATGCACCCTCGTGTCTATCAGAAACATAATCGTCTATCGTAATGCACAAGGCCACAAGGAAATGTGACATCATCAACCAATGAATAGATGTGACAAATATATAATTGGCATATTGTTATGTAATCCTCCTATTCAGTTAAGACAGCCTCGGTCCAACTATGCAGATAGACCGTTTACAGCCCTATAGCAACCCTGTGGGATGTTAGACAATATGGATGTCAGTTAATTAAAAGACAGGGGATAGTTATCAGTGAAGTCATTGACATTAAATTGTTTGGAGACCCGGCTTTTTGTGGTGGGGTCTTTCCAATAAGCCCCTACTACCCAGTGTGTCAGAATGAGATGTTCGTCTCTCATTACGGTGGGCCAAACAAACACTGTATAAAGGATATAGAAATGCAGCTCCTATGTAACTTCAAATGGTGGCAATGTATAGATGAACGTTCTCGTTACTGTGTACCTCGGCGCAGCTCGCTTCCATTACTTTATGACACCTCCTTTGTAATTTGCAGATACAGAGATGTAAAACGTAGTCTACTGGTAAACCCAATATATTCAATTTGGTCACATTCATCTACTGAAAGGGTTAATTCAGTTTATTGCTTTGAGTGGTAATGGGGAATGTCCACCCAATCATATTTGACAAGTTAAACGAAACTCACATCGCGTTACTGGCTCTCTATGGTACATTTTCATCATCATACTCATACTCATACTCATCATCATAATCATCATCATACTCATCATCATCATCGTAATCACTATCATCGTCATCATCATCATACTCATGTCATATTCATCATCATCATCATACTCATACTCATATTCATCATCGTCACACTCATCATACTCATCACCATCATACTCATCATCATGCTCATCATCGTCGTCATCATAATCATCGTCATCATAGTCATCATCATACTAATAGTCATCATACTCATATTCATCATCATCATACTCTTCATACTCATCACCATCATACTCATCATCATACTCATCATCATCGTCATCATAATCATCGTCATCATCATCATCATACTCATATTAATCACCATCGTACTCATACTCATCATCATCATCATCATCACCACCATAAACATCATCATCACCATCATCACAACCATTGATATAATTGTATGCTTACCAATGGTTTCATTTCCTCTCTTTAATCACCATTATTGTCACTATCAGCATAGGGATAATAATTGGTGACTATCTGAGCGCCTGAAGTCTAAAATTATGTGTGGTGTCGACTTCCAGAAACATGTTGCGTAACTGCTAATATTAATGCTGATGGATTTGATCTTGGAACGCATCATCTTAATGCCCTATCAGCAATATAGTTTCGATACGGGGTAGAGCCAAAGTATTACAAATGACACAAAATCTAAAGAATATTCGATTGTGCCAATCTCAGCTGTTTCTTTATCCTCGATACGCAGCCGTCGTTCTGCCTCTGTTCATCTAATCATTGACCATCATCCTCTCCGCCGCCGGCGACAACATTGCTATTTAAGCATCAGCCTCGGCATGCAATTTGATTGGCAATGTCTGAGGGACGTGGGCGCGTCAGTAAAGCTCATATAATGTTGCAACCAGCCTGATTATACTTAGTCAGTATGCCAATCCTTGCTGATGTTATTTTCGTGTCTCTGCTTTGCCTGTGTTTAGTGTAACAAAGAATGTTTCCTGTCAACACCACATGGTCACAGCTACAATTAACTCAAATTATTATTACTCCCATCCGGCCCATTTACACTGCACTCGTTATCAAACAATACTCCTGAATCTAATTAAACAGCTGAGCTTATGGCTCATTTGCAAACAGCAGCTTGCAATTGTGAGCAGATAAATTGTAATTAACTGTGCATCTGCATTCATTCGTTATCAAACAGCACGTCCTTGCCCTTGCTATTCTGTTTCCATTGCTGTTCAAATAGTCGAGAGTCTGGATATATATGGATGTCCGCTAGTCGGCCAAGCAGCCTTTGTAACTGAACACACTGATAGATGATGAACAGTAAGTCAATTTTGTGTCAGTACAGTCGCCTTTTACTGGGTTGCAACGTGACTATGTGAACACAATGAATTGCTGTCCATCGAACATCGCCGACCGAATGTAATGGTACGCATTATTGTAAATGGAATGGAAAAAAGAGCCATATCCATTTGCATTCGTTTGCCTCACGACCACCATAAGTCATCAGCTCAGATGAGCTTTGATTAATTATTAAGCTATGATGCCGCTCACAACAGATGACATTTCTATTCCAGTCACTGACGATCTTCAATCAATTGCCGAAGTTTCCTTTTGCTTGCATCTGACATTGACTTGAAGATAAGTGGTAACCAAAGATTTCGCCCCCCCCCCCCCTTAGCAGATCGCACTATTAGACTGTACAGGAATTAGTGTAGTCCACTATAGTCAGGTTTCCATTGCGAACAAGGCATTCAGAGTGTACATAATTTTTTCTATTTATTCTTTGGATGAGACCCTGCTGATACCTAACATGATATTGGTTGTCCAGCATGGCAATCAAATATTTAATAAACTACGATTTGTTTCACCATACATTTAGATGAAGTACTTATTTGGACCATTTTATATCTTTGTTGTATGCATAAGTTTCTCATCATGAAACGTTAGCGGGACATATCCATCATAAACCGCTGGGTAAGCACTCCGCATTTACAGAAGAAAAAAGCCACATATTTGTCCCAGAGTGATATTTGCCTGATGGATTTGCACCACGTTAGCGAATTGATTATGGCCTGCGGTTATCAATATGTAAGCTTAATAACATAAGTTGCTGTCAAAGCTAACGCCAAGCGTACAGCGTGTTAAGCCACAAACGACTAAAAGCCGTGAATATTCATGGTACAAGTACAATCTGTTGAGAATGTCTACATCACAACATTTACGGTTTGTCATATATGAATCAGGTCAATGCGATGGCTTGTATGCATTTTGCAACATTGGGTACTTTCAAGCGCATAACGACGTGACGCACGTGTTTGTCATATGTTCACCGCATGGGCGGTTTGGACATATGCGCATTCCGTGTTATCGATTTGTATGGTAAGGTTCCAGTTATTGCAATGACTGCTGTGAGCGCAATGTCAATGATTATCACGTCATGTTTGCATTCTCTTTTGTTTCGCTCAGTGTGTTAATGTGAAAGCATTTGGCGTGGTGCATTATCCTACTGGCATTGAATTAAGCCGCTAGGCACTAGAATTAATGAACGATCTATTGAGGTTAAGTGCAAGTAGGTGAATCGTCATATGACGAATAGGTCTTTACCACACAATATTCAAACGTATTATGGCCCTAGAAACACTTACTCATGTACAATATAAACAGTACTACAGTACTACCCTACAGAGCTAAACCTTATATACCGGATCTAACAACCTCTCTAATGCTTAATTATATTACTTCGTCAATATCATCGCAATCTAGGTGCCCACGGCTATGTTCCCTCTGTGTAATTTGTCAGCATCATAAAATGAGGTACCTCTACAGTAATGAACTCTTGAATAGGATTGTCCTTGTCTAGGGCCAAATACACACACTCCGTGTCGGTGAAATATTGGTGTCACCCACAGAAGTGCCGTCAGGGCAGATTGCATTGTTTGTTGTGGCCACAACATCTGTGAAAGTCGTGGTCTTTAGGGAGACTTTGCAGCTAGATTATCTGTTACAGATTTATGTTTTAAAGTTGGAAATGTTTGCCTCAGTTAGACGATGATGTTGGTGTATTGTAAGCACTGTGCCTCTAGCGTTTGGAAGTTTCCGTGATGTTATGGAACTTAATGTGAAATTTCTCTCAGAGGGAAAGCAATAGATAGAACATATAGTGCATCCGTGTTGTGTTTTATTTTCCAAAGAAAGACCAGGACTAACCAGTGCTTTTACCGATGCCCTACTGTTTGCATTCGAATGATAAAACGTTTTCTTTTATCAAATGGAATGCTTAATTGGCACTTGTTTTTCCATGTTGTCGTCTGTGAAATTCAAACAACCCAAATATATATTCTACTTTGCCATTTCAAATTCCATCCAAATGTAAATGGCGGCGAAATACCTTCCTAGAAGATATATTTAACTGACGGATATCAAATCAGACAACATGACAAAGGATACCAATAAAATATCACACATAATGGTGACCTGCTGCAAACAGCAAAACAACTTGTATGATTGTTTGCGCCCCCTTCAAAAATGTTGTTTACAAAAGCACGCGAGGAATTTAACTAGTCAGTTGTTTAATTGGCCAAATGTATTGAAGCGGCAATACCTCATCAGTTGACGAAACCTCAATTGAATAATTTGTAAAACACGGGATCATTTAAACCGGAAAAAAACCTGCCGCTTTCCTTATAATCTAATTACATACTGCTTTTCATTTACTCGTCCATTTCATATGACCAAACACGCTTTGCGCTTATCGCAAATGTCTGCAAATATCCGCCCAAGTGCGCCATTAAGTGCGTTGCCAGTCGATATGGCGGTGGCATTATGTAAACCAATTTAATCAAATTAAAGGTCGCATTCAGACATAACAATGATGTAAATACACTGATTCAAATTTCTCCCAAGCTACCTCTCCATTCAATTCGACCTCATGTTTTTGCTCTGTAGGTAACTAAAACATGCGATCTGAAAGCATTGCCACCATTATCATTATCATGACAATGATATCTATCATCGCCATATATCAGTTTTATCATACTCGGTGCCATACCATGCATCCATCATAATCAACAAGCTCTACCACCAGCCATAATGGCCCTAAGCGATGCCCTCATCGTCATCACTGTGTCACGTGCCCCGAATAAATAATGAGAGGAAGTGGTGGTGTTATTACCAGTTGGCATAAATATTTACAACCTGAAATAACTGACACAGAGGGTGCACCTACTTTTTTTAAATATCACTCTTGTTCAATGTAATAACAAAGAGGGCTATGCTAAGAGTGCTCATCCCGTTGATTTGTCATAGCGTCTCTTAAAACCACATGGAATTCTCCGATTAATTCCGAGTCATGGATGCCTCGACCAATCAGATGACCAATGTCTTTAACAGACGCCGACACCGAGACGTCGGATCAACAATCTTATGTGCTTTTGTTGATTCCACAGTATCGTCGCCTGATGACGGCGTTGTATTTCATGTGATTTCATAATTGTCACATAGCTTAGCGAGCTATTAATTACCTCCGGCCAGTTACCTCGCTTTAGAAGGCTGTTGACAATGTAATATGACCATCTACATAGCGGACACTAAAGATCGACAATAGTTATCGGTGCGGACGCTTTGAGAGTCGAACCATTTTTGATAGGTCTACTCGGGCATTAATGTCAAATTGTAGTTATTATTTTCGGTATTTTTCAACCTGTGTCCGATGTGTTCTGGCAGCGGTAAGTAAGGCTATGCGAAACGATATTTTACCAGCTCTAATCAATCCCTGCGACGTCAGCCATGTATTCCCGTGTTCTTTCGCTTATATCACTGAAGCGTCACCTAACTAGTTCAGTGTATTATAATTAGCGAAGCGATCACCACAGAGCCACTGTGGTACATAGCCCTGTCATGAAATGTGAATAAAATCTCATCCTTTCGCAGTCATCATTACGACAGACAGCAGAGAAGGATTGGGTGCGCTACATCTATTATTCATCATGCAGGTAACGTATTTATGAACTATAAACATGACTGATATGTTTTTGTATTGGTCATCAATCATCATTAACATCATATGTTTTTAATCTAGTGCTCCTTATCATCATATGGGTTATCATCCTCATCGTAGACATCATCATGAATGCTATTTCCGCGGCTATCAGCAAAAATTTTAAACAGTGAAGATTTACTTTTCCATTTCACCACTGTATTAACTTGCAATGAACAAAGCATTATTTATAGGGCGAGCGTAAATGTAACTGAAACCAATGTTTGTATCTATGTGATTGTCATGATATCGCATTGCAGGTATGATTAATACCCCTCCATGTGAAAGTGTCTAGCTGTTAGGCTGATTCTTACATATAAGGACTATGCCTTTCTAGCATAGGACAGTTGGACGAACAATTATTCTTAAAGAAGTCGACAATTTGACCAAGAAAGCTTTTCATCACGCTTATGTTGCGTTTTTTCCGCATACTATCTTAATTCCCTTGATTTACAGATAAACATCAACATTGTGCCTCGTGTAACAAATCTCTAAATTGATTGCTGTACACCTATCAGCGGTCTTTATACACCTTGAGTAGGGCTGTTTATTCCAAGGTCTTAATCTCACAATAAATGGACTGAGTATAATCAGTCGGGCATAGATGAATGTTTCCTTATGCAAGCATACTCATTAAACATATTTGCTGATTTGGGTTGCGGGTAACTGAGATAATCACACTGAAATACGGCAAATACGTGTTCGACGTAGTCGTAAATGTAACGTAAAATTAAGCCATATTCACATCCTCGCAAGTCGCATATTTAAAGTGAAGCCATGCTCGGCCTCACACGCTGCCCACGTTGTTAGCTCAGATGAGGGTTGTCATAGATTCATTATTCAGACAGCTTGCTACCCACAACAGGAGATGAGGCAAGTATTCCAGTCACGAACGATTGTTATCACACTGTGTTGTTACAGCTGCCCCTATCTCTTGCATCGGTCCTTGACCTACACATTACCAGAGTAGACAATAACAGCCAGGCTTCCACCTTTATAAAGACATCCATAGTCTTTATCTATTTGATGCGTTTCGGTTCATCTCTTGAAACAGACCCTCGTGAAGCAGTATATTGTATTGATTGACCGTCTAGATAACCACATATGTTATAAATGACTTACATTTATTGCTAAAATCGGACTATTGGTCTACTTGTTCTATGCTTGAGTTGCGCAACATGCATTACATGACTACGCAAATCCACCATGACAATATTAATGCGATGGTAACTCGTGCCATCCCTGTATAACCTTACTGCTCTTGAATCAGCCGTTATTGACCTTTTTATTTACACCAATCCGATGCACTTATTGCTCTGTCAGCGACAGCAATATGGCATGCTGAACAACAGTCTTGCAGCACAGCTTTGCATTTACACCCCGCCACTATGAAAGAAGGTTATTTAGGTGGTTGCTATCCATTACGCATCTCTCCGGACATGGTACTCATTTCCAGATGCATAAAGGCACACGTTGTCACGGTGCGATATTTTTCTGACAGATTAGCACCCCATTACCGTCTGTTATAAAATGCACGATGAAGCTACATTGACTGAGGACATTGACTGTGCATAGTGCGCGATGCAAGCTTCGATGGCTGCTTCTTATAGCGAGGTATTCACCTCCCTATCATTATTGTCACGGTTACCACAGCAGCCAGAGAAATATGCAGAGGAAGATTGATATGGTTAGTGATTAACAAATTTTAACGCAGTCATAGTATTACATATGGCATATACTATTCCAAGTGAAATCGCTTCAATTTAGATGCGGCAGCAGTCCCACATCCATTTTCTTACTCTATGTGCAAAACAAGCCTTTTCATATTGACATCAGCGGACAATATTCTTAAATTGTCCGCCAGGTACTTTCCAAAGCAATTGACTGCCATTATAGCTCACAAAGTGGACATTCATTATGCATACTGCTTCGGAATCAATGTCTCTCTGTAGCCATTAGTGTTTTCGTTTGCGAAGAGTCAACTTCACTTGTGTGATTTCAAGCTAACATATTTTTACTTATTTTGCTATTTCTGGAAATAATGATCTATAGTGTGGCATCAATATTAAACATTGCGTTTTCGTGCTACTCAGTTTATATGATGCACTAACGATGTAATGAATGCTTAATAGTTACTAGAGTAAGAAAATTACGCAGGTTAATGCTCTACTATGCGAGTGTACAAAAAGCCATTACCAATCCCATGTAATAGCTAAATCATTGAACACATGCCATTACAAGGCTCAAAATATCCCACCTTGCAATAATTTATTCTGACATCCAATCAAATGACAATATCGCTAATATCAAAATTGCTAATCTATTTGAATATTCCCAAGGGAGCTCTATTTACCTTGGTAATAAACTTAGAATGGTTTTATTAACCAAAAGTCTATTTACCATTTCGGATAATAATACCACATTACCTAACTGATGTGCACACTCTTTGATGATACGCCCAGGTCGTCTGCTTGTCGTGGGGAAATCTTTCGGAGTTCGTTCTGGTTGTTACCCATTCAATTAGAAACTACATTACCGCAAAGAGACGTACACTCTATAAATGGCCGCATCAGCAAATTGGTCACCAGTTTTTGCAGTTAATCATACGAGACGTGCCTAAGTAAAACCAGAGTGCTTAATGCAGAGTGCTGGCAGTCAATATGGACGGCTGTGTGATAGCCATTATGTAAGGCAATAAGAGCCACCCCTGTGGTTACATTATTCTCCAGTTATGATATAACCGAACAATATGTTATGGGAAATACTGCCAACAGAGCTTCGAGGACATAATGCATAGGTGGCGATGAAATCTCTGGATACAGCCACACCCATACTGGTTCTTATGACAGTGTTTGAGTATGAGCAAATCAAAATGTCTAAATCACATTGTCCAAGTATGTGAATCACATAACTTCTATGATACAACATCATGGCATGTGATCCAGGCCATAAATCCTCAGCGCATATCAGCTTTGCTTTGATGTTTACCACATCGTGACACCAGAGATCTTCGTCATTATTCCCGTAATATACCTCGACATTGTATGAAAGACATAACACAGATACATGGAATTCATTATTCCGGTCCTGTATTTCAAAGCAATAAGCTAAACATCACATATATCTTAGGCAACATGAGCAAATGAATTTCTTATGTAAGTTGAATGGCCTCTCATCATTCAACAGTCAGCCGCCGTATCAGAGAGCATTTGCATTATTCATGTATTTCTAGGGACGAGGAAGTACCATGAATACATAATGCTTTACTAAAGTGTAATGCCTTGGGAATTACATCAACTTGGGTGCCTAAGCATACATAATAATACTATCTTCCTTCGTTTTCCATGAAGGCTACATGCTACCCCAGTGCTTTGTGACTATCAGTATCAAGAATAATTAACCTATATGCTATTCAATATTCTACTGCAGGTTCAAACTATATGTAATTTGAACAAGGCGTACTTCACACAATAGTTATTATCATACAGTGTATAACATATTTGTAACCAATACATCCCAAACATGCGAGCAAGTAACTTGTTTGCCATTATGTCGGTTTTTTATACAAAGTCACCTCTACATTGTGCATAAGCCGGTACAGCATTCATCGAACGCTGTTCATTTTACCACAACCTATTCGTTACGGCTGCAAGTAGGCGTACCGGATTATTGGAGACCAAATTTACGTTTAATTATGAGACTTGCTGTACTC
>CM067343.1:49978532-50006032 GCA_034190875.2 Urechis unicinctus
ATGTAATAAGCCCAATTATATGAGGTACCTCGATTAACGGTCACTCAAATAGCAATGTCCTTGTCGTAGAGCAAAAACACACATACTTAATTGGTCGGTGAAGTATTACTGCCTCGCCTTCCGTTCCATCTAAATAAAAAGGGCGGCGAAATACCCTCTAAGGCGAACATATTTAACTAACTGATATCAAAACGAATCGATGTGTTGAAAAAGTATACAGATAAAACAATGCGCATCATGTTAACTCTTTTTCCCCCATTAATATCGTGAAACAAAAGCATCAGAGAAATTTGTATATATTAAGTTGTATAACTGGCCAAATGTATTAATGCGGGCAATACCTCTACAGTAAAGTAGACTCCAAGTGAAGAATTTGTGAAATACGCCAATAACCTAACTGCGATCATCTATACCTGAAATACACTTGCACTTTCCACTATGCGCATAATCAAATCACACACAACACTGCCTTTCATATCCTCAATGTCTGTAAATGACCACCCACGCAAATTAGTTGGCATAGTTTGGAATTGACGGTACAAGACTAGCCTCTGGCAGGCCATTGCGCACAAGGCAATGTGTTTCCAGTCGATATGGCTTCGACATTATATAAGATGATAAATCAACCCTGGGATCGCATTCGGGTAAAAAGGTAAAAACAATAAAGTAGCTATGTTGTTTGCCGTTGAATGTCGTGCAACTAAATACCAAATGGGATTATGAAAGACCGATATTGGGTCACTCAGGTCAATATTTGAGAATGTGCCCAAACATAATTGGAATTCTTGTCGCATAGTCCGCATAATCTGATACCAATTTCTTACCACATTCTCGTTATACTCAGCACGCTACTATTGTCGAGCATAATGCCAAGCATTATTTGTCATCCATCCTGTACATAATCAGAGGATAATACAGCAATCATTGTGAGAGGACAGGTATACACACGTGGGTTGATTTATGATACATAACAAACTAATGAGATGGCAATACATATTTGACTTTCACTAGTCGCCCTTGCATCATCCGTTTTATTGCTCGCCCTGACATCTGATCGAGATGATATCGTGCGTCAGTGGAATGCAACCAGCACCTGATGAACGGTTTACACTGAGTTAACAATAATGACAGGGTGAGATGTTACCGCCGACCTGAAACAGCGTGGTTGATATCACCCATCACACTAATTACTCCCTGGTACCTAGCGCGAGTGGCTAAGACTAACGACGTGGGCTGAAATCATGATACATAAGGGTAATGCATATCGGACGATGGGACATATTAACTTAACAGAAGCGGGGAATCGGTGCCGCCACTATAGAACACAAGGTGTCCGTCATTATCATCGCCATCCTTATCATGTCATTATCAGTATCATACTTACCAAGATCGTCATCATTTTGTTAGATTAAATTGCAATTAACCGCGGTAGCACCGTGCAGGACAACGTAAGTAATGTACAAATAGTATCATAACATTGTTTACTATAGTCCTGTTATACTGTATGGCAATCCTGTTTTTCGAAGCGCTCTTTCCTCTGCCGGGTAGGTGTGTGATATGTCAAGGAGTGGAGTATTCTGTCAACACCTCGTGGTATCAGTTTTAGGAAACTAAGGTTACTTCTAAACCAACATCCCTGACTACCATCATGGCATATTCCAGGAAAACTCCCCTCCCCACCCCACCCCATTTCTTATAATCAAACAATACTGCCTTGCAATTATCTAAATAACTGACCTGATGGCATTTTCGCAAGCAGCAAATTAATTTGTGTGCAAATATACTGCTTTGCCTTATATTAGCCTCACATGTCTTCTTTAGCTCAGACGACGTTCGGCCATAGATTCATTGTTGAAATAGCATGCTGCGCACAAAAGGAGACAATGTTAATATTGATCGCATAGACGATGTTACCACATTATGTTGTCACAGCAGTTTCCTTTCTCTTACACCCGGCTTTGACTTACAGATAGACAGTACCATATGATCTTGTTTCTCTGAAGCGATCCCACTGATGTACTGAACAGCAAAGGGTGTAACTACAATTATCAGGCATATATGGTCAACAAATGCATTCATTGTTGTATACATTTGTAGCTGTTCTATTATTTTCTTGAAACAGACCACCGTGATGCTGTATATTGTATTGATTGTCCGTTAAAATAACCACAATAATAAATTACGTATTTGTTCGCCATGCATTTGCCCTGATTGCGTGAGTTGCGCATCATTTACAACCTGCAGCTTGGATGGGCCATATCCATCATGCACGCCACTCTCCAGCTTAGTACACCAGCTTAGTGAACACTGTCAGCTGTATCAGAGGCCAGGTAAAGTGGTTGACGGGCACATCGATTCTAGTTTGGTTGAAAACAACGTATGTACTTGTAAAACTCCTTGCATGACTTATTTCCAGCGATGTCATTTGAATGTTTAACCGCCGGAACAAAGTATGGGTGCCAGTAATATGATACATGTGGTTGAAGCTACTTCAGTTAACCAGCACCCCTACGTTTTCCTTCATCTGGTGGAGGAATGTTAACTGCATTCTGACAGGGCTGCACGACGAGCATGTTCCTTATCTATGGAGCACACTGAATGCATATATTGCTTAAAGGTAGACCTAAGTGCAGTGAAAGAGGCGATCGTTGAGGGCTGTACCCTATCTCATTGATACGACTGTGACCTTTGTAAGCCCTCTGAGTTTGGGAGTTTAACTGACCGTTTTACGATCAATTGCACCGGTTGGTACTATCGTTGGCAATCGACCTATTGTGTTGTAAGTTATGGATGTTCCTTCGATACATCTAGTCGAGTGACAGACCTAACTCGGTCCTATTGTCATCGTCTTCAATATCAGCCAATCCACAAGCACCTTGCATGAATTGTTTGGATATTATTAGTTTTTGTATGATATTAGACTGATAATGTGTGTGAGTCGCTTCTTCATAAGATGTTAAAGCCTATAATGATGTTATTGGTCAGCATTCACCAATTTGTACTCGTGTATAAGAGGTTTGGTGGATTGGGCCCCTTAACCACTGCAGGATTTAGGTCTATTGGAGCTATTGGAGCGGCCAAGGGTTTAATCATAGAATAACATAAGGTGAATATTTTTCAGGGAGAAACACTAACTCTGAGATACACTTGTCCAGTCGGGCAAGTCCTCCTAATTTTTACTTGTCCGATTGAAAAACCTCCTTGCCCGGTCATAGTATGAAATGTTGTCCAATAGACTAAGCGTAGACTAACGCAGAATTTACTGGGAATCGCCGATCACGCGCTGAGTTGACGAGTCTCGCAACGCAGTTAGTTTAGACCTCGAGCTCGATCTTAATATGCTTCGTTTAAAGACAACAACAAAATAGAATATACAAACGACTTTTCCCGTCGGGCAAGTTAGATGGCAGCTTCACTTGTCCGACGGCTTCACTTACTTGCCAGGTACAATCGGGCGATCGTTAATGTTTTTCCCTGTTATTCCATCTGTGATCGCGACGGCAGACCCACATTCGTGCTCTTTGTGCAGATTAAGCCCTTTCAAATCAACACCAGAGGACAATTTACCCCTATTGCTTCAGGCAATTTTCCAAGCAAACGACCGCATTAATAGCACGGAGGACAATGGTAATTCATTATGCGTTCTGCTGGAGCATATATATCTGTCAGTAGCCATTAATGCTTTCGTTTCAGAATAATCACCTACATTCTGATGATGTCAAGTTAACAAGAGAACTTATATTACACATGTTGTGCTATCTCAGTATGTCTATGTGGCATCAATATTAAATATTGCTTGTGTCGTGCTACTCGGTTTATAGGATGCACGTATGATGCAATTTACGTCCCAACGCAGGAAAACTACACCGCTTAGAGCTACATTACGCGAGCATACAAAACGCTATTACCAACCCTTGTCTGTCACCATCGATAATTCATTGAATACATTATCATAAACGCTCACACAATACCGTCATGCAATAATATATTCTGACATCCAATCAAATTATATCATCGCTTAACTCCTCGGTGCTGGTGAGTTTACTATTTGAATTCCCACAACGGTGCTCCGAAATGAATAAACTCGTTCTTAGTCATACATTATAAGCTCAGATAAGATAATATATTGCAGAATTTAAGTTCCCATCATAGCAACATTGATGGCAATGCAGCTGTTGTTAACAGATAAACTGGCGCCTACCCTTAATCAGCCGTTATTTAGCTTCATGGCATTCATCGTATTCACTTGTAGCTTTCAGGCTGCAGCAAAATGGCCAGCAAAGTATTAGACGTGCGATGTATCTTTATGGACTCTAATAAATGTACCCCTGCAGCTATACATATAGATAATGTACTAGGTTATATCCATTGTGCCGGGGTGATGGTATGCCTTTCAGGTTGTGGTATCAAATTACATGGTGCATTTTAGTCAATGTTTCCCGAGTGTATGAACACATCTACGTTGTTGTGCAAAGTTATAGTTGACTTCTCATTTCAAAATAAGGAGTGGGCAGATTACTTGAAAACCTAACTAACGGAACCGGACGTACCCTTTGAAATAAACACTTACTCCAATCTCACCCAACACTGCCCTTTATATACTCATTTAATCTGACCAAACTACTATTGAGCGCACCACAAATGTCAGTATATGTCCGCCTAGTAAATTGGTTGACAGAGTAAGCCCTCAATTATACACGACTAGCATTCGTCAGGACATTGCGCAGACTGCAGTGTGTTGCCAGTGGATATAGACGGCTGTGACATTGTGTAAGATGATGTACAGACACCCGCATTCATTTAGTATCATGCCGCTGTTTGAATCTGACGAATCATGCGAGCATAATCGGTGCCATGCCTTGCCCTCCATCAAAATAAACAAACTCTGCCACCAGCCACTATCGTCTTAGGCAATGTTCTTAACGTCATTGTTGTGCAATATGTGGCGATTTGATTCTCTTTATCATCAGTTGTCTTAATGATACAGAGGCTGGCTCATTTCTTCGTCACCTGAAATAAGTAAAACAAAATGTGCTTATCATCTTGTTTAGCTGAGGCTGCATTGCTCAATGATCCTGTCATGCACTGGAACGATATCTCGTCAATTCACAGCCAGCTTCATGAACAAAGTGTGGTTTGGGTGCGTGCAATGCATTTCTGGCGGGGAAGTGTCCGTAAACAATACAGGTAAACATCACTGTTATGCTGTTGTATTGGTCATCGATCATCGTAAACTTAATATGCTTTGCAGCTAGTGCTCATCCCCACTATATTCTGTGCATTATCATCATTTTGAATGCTACGACGATCAACAACATCGTTACAGAGTCAAGATTTATCTTTCATTTCACCAACGAATAAGCATTATTAATAGGTCTAGTGCGGAGCCTTTTGATGGCAAGCAGATTCTATCAAGGTGATACTTATACGATGACATTGACTGCAACAAGTGATCAATCAATCCACAAATCTAAACGCAAAACAATGCTCCAATCGGTGATTGCATTTGATTGTACGTTTGCAACCTGATACTGACTAATCATCTCGAAATGGCAGGTAATTTGTACTGTTGATTTAATTGTGCAAATCATGCACCCCATTTGTAGCATTCCATCCTAGTTTAACGTTCTGATTCCTGTGTTTGCATAACAATCATTGTTGCTGCAATATTTGCTGCTGTGTTTCTTACGCAGATGGTGCATCCAGAACATGAATGTTCATATATATGACTTGCTTAAAAGTATGAAGACCGTCTCTACACATCTTTACTATTTCATTACCCGTCAGTCACCGTGTGAGCACGAAGCTAATGTACTCTTCGCTTTATACGCTACACCAATATGGGCACCTTAGCATCAGCCCAACAAAACACACATCGACACCGGTCCATTCATGCCCTGCAGTTATGGAAGAGGCAAAATTTAAGTGGCTGTGCTACATTCATTATCTTTTACTTTTGATCTGTTTATTAATACCCTGCTGAAATTTATAGGGTTATGTTTAGCTACCGGAACAGGACAATGAGTGCATGTGACACATCACCAATAGTTAGAGATAGTAGTTGCAGTCATCATACGGTGTAATTTATCCTAGTTACTTCGCCGAAATAAAATATGTGGAGAACATTAACACAATATTCTAGCTTGCGAAATAGAGAAAAAGAAGCTCTCCCATAGGATTCTGTAATGTTTTAGGAAAAGCCAAACTGCACCCACATACTCATATGATACATTCTTGGAATACGATTCATAATTTTGCGATAATTTGCTTCTATTATTCTAGCGCTAATGATACTTTATTCCATTTGTTGATCAATATAATCAACTTTCGTAGTAATATATCATGCTCAGGCTACAGCGTTCTACATTTCTCGCATAAAAACAATTAGTTGCAATATACTCCGACATATTGCTGCCGTGATGTTTTGCCTACACAATGTAATCTTTTATATTGAAGGAAGACTAACCACTTTGTCTCATATCACCACCTGTTTTATTATCTTTTATGGTCTGCAGACTGCAAGCCGATTTTTATTTATTTGTGAATAATGGTGACAGAATCATTTTTTAGATAACCCTCTACCCCATTATCGAATACAAAACCCCAACCTGATTTAACTGCATCATAACGGCAACATATCATCACATGACGTCAAACGTATCAATCATGTTTCCTGAATCGGTGGTTGCTTTTCTCCAGTTTCATTTGCAGTCAGTGCTAACATGCCAGTACCCACATAATAATATTTGCCAACATCCTTGCAGTAGTTCTTTATAAAAACACATTAGCGATATGTGAACCAACCACATCGATAGTACTTACAGCTGCGTAACTTGATTGATACAAGAATATGAATTGCAGATTGGAGCCATCCGGATGCAGCCACCCACGCCTGAGTTTGATATTTACGATGGTGCCTAAATCACAATGTCCAAATTACATTGTCTCAGTAAGCGGATCACAAAGCTCCTATAATACAAAACGTAATATTATCTGATCCATGCCATCAATCCTCAGGACATATAAGCGTAGTTTCGCTATTTACACCATCGCCAGACCAGAGATGATCGCCATGGTTCCCATTATTTACCACATCCATGCACACAAAATCATTAAACTGCATCATGAAGTTGAAGATATCAGTTTCATCTAGTTGCAATCATCAAATGAATTTAGTATTTTTTTACAGACACAGCTGAATATTACACAGAGGACGCGCCGTAACATTTGCGACCCATGATTGAATGCTTACCTGCAGTTTTCTGTAACTTTTAGTCAATGATATTTCAGGGAAGTCTACTTATCTTAGGAAAATTTGCAAAGATAGGTATTTTTATTTCAACTGATTCAGATAAAAATTACAGCAAACAGGTGTACTCGCTGTTAATAGTAGCTCTCTACGTAGCGTGCTATCATTAAATATACGGGGATGCGTGATAAACGTTCTACAAGACAATAAGCTCCTGTGATTGCATTGCACCTGAGTAATGATTGAAGTTTACACTGGGTCTTTGATAATACTGCTACGGAAGAGCAACACACCCGATTGTCATAATTCCAATATTTGAGATAGATTAAGGTCGAGCCCAAACCCAAGTAACGTCGATATCACTTATAATTCCACATCATGTCACCTGATCTGCGTCATGAATCTCCAGCCAACTTCAGTTAATGTTATTATCCACATTCATGGCCATAGTCTTCGTACAAAATGAACAACTTTGAATATGGATGCTGGAGATTTCCAATATTTTGTAGTTGTAAGGCTTATCGATTTGACTTGGAACATTTCCGTTCATCTGAGGTTTGATATTTAGTTTATTCTCCAGATAGAATGTTTACGACTCTACCCTAAACCACAATATCACTAATGGCATGGAAATCATAATGTATTCACTTCCAATTAGATGCGGCGGTAGGCCCATATCAACCATCTCACTGTTTGCGCAAACGAACCCGTTCATATCATCATCACCAAACCATTTCCGCCATTTGCTCATCTCCAGAATTATTTCAAACAGTTAAATGTATAAGTTAATAAATATAATATCTATTGCAAATACATGTAATGAAATGGCTTTGTCAACAGTAATGGTGTACTTCACTGGATTATGTCGCAGCTCTAATCGTTCTTGAAAATCACTGTCCATCACAGTCATAATGTTAGTCTTAGGAAGGGTTGATCATGGAATGCAAATTTAATTCTGATTCATTTCGCTCTCATAAGGAACACACCCCAATCCTCCGCCACTTGTCATAAGCTCTTCTCGGATTTTGTTCAAGATAAAGGATGAAGATAATATAACATCAACAGCTGCGACATTTTTTATCCTGTCTGTGGAGATTGTTGTCACTCAAGTTTCTTCCTTGACTTACAGATATAAACTGATCCCTAGACAGAGCCTTCAATGATGAATTATAGTATCAAACTCAGTCAACCACAGGTTTTCTTTTCGTTATACCAGTGAATTATTATTTTCACAGGGCTGTATCCTTCTGATACGTTGATTCATATCAGTTATCATACGAATTTGGCGCAACACAATCACACTGATTGCTCAAATTGAACTATTTGCTAACTAATTTTACATAATGTATTGCTTGACTACACCTACCTATCTTGACATTATTGATGTTGACTATTGCAATATCACCTTACCTCAAAACGTTATTCACCTTCTTGACATCGCCCTATCAACGACAGCAATAGTTTATTAGCCTCACGAAACATGTTTTGTATTTTGTACCTATGACTCACTTGCAAAAAGCCATTGTCACATATTTGTCCCAGTATGATAGTTGCACGGCACAAGCGAATTATATATGCCAATATTTTTTTGTGGTCAAAACTATTGCTACGAGAGCAGCGCGATTACTAGAAATCCGTGTATTTGCATTGATCCGATTGTGTTAGTATTCTCTCGTGTGACACTCAAAGAATGTTGCTTCATTAAGTTTGTTGTTCTATATTCCGGCCCCTTGACAGTAAATGCCTGCGTTATACACTAGAATGAACGAGTTACCTTGATTAACTCGATACATATGTTTGTGATGATGTTAATGAAGATAGTAACATCTTCTTATATTGAAAGAATATATTTTATGTTCTATGAATGCCATGAATATCGTTTCACCTGAAAGTCTTGAGGCTATGCAAATTAAAGTAAGTCTTTAAATGCTACATTTATATCAGCAAATGGGTGTTCCTTGTCATGTTTATTGCTCAAGTAGCTTTTGGTGTTATCTTGGGGTAGTATTAAGGCTATTGGGTTAATTGGATGCATAAAGATGCTATCATGTACTAATTATAGTATAAGCCAGGCCTGAATGAATAGTGTCTCTAATATCGAACTAAATTCCTAGCTAGATATCACCGCACCCTAGTTAACGATAGTTCCTCCATATAATTGATCAACACCATAATAGTACAAACAGCTACGAATTAATCATCACATCGCTTTCTATTACAATAGCACATATATCTCGCATATTGAAGTGAATAATAAATAACACGGTCCTTGACTTGAAACCTAAACATACATATGTAAATGATTGGTGAAATATAGCTGTCTCGCAAACTGTTCAGTTTACGAACGTGGGCTGTCAGGGCAAATTGCCTTTTCTATTGCCTGGTGTAACCTCTATGTTTGCGGTAGACTCCGGGAAGATAAAGTTGCTAGATTACTCAAGATCGACCTATACATTACAGTGGTAAATATTTGCATCCGTCCATTAAGTGTCTGTCTTCTGAAGCCGGTAAGGCTATTGTAGGTCTTCTAGGGAATGAAAGTAGCCTCGATGCCATTGAAAAATATGTGACACCATTTGCAATAGGAATCAAGCATATACGTTACCGTGTTATATTATACTCGTCGTAAACAGGTGGCGACTGAAAGAGGATATTGCATTGGTTTTTCTTGAGCTTCAAGCAAAACACATGCCACTAGTAAAGCTTCTTTAATCAAAAGGTGAGATCAATAGCAGGTGTTATGCTTTGCTGTCTGTATTTACATTGTGGTCTAAAGATAGAGTGTCAGTATTATGTTCAGTAGAACATTTCGGATGACAGCCAAAGTAACTTAGTCCTTCTGATCTACTGTCATAACACGTTAATTGATCAATTTACATTTACATTTTTAGTTTATGATACTGGCAATATATATATATATATATATATATATATAGAAACATCATTAACCAGCAATCGACTTCGCGTTGAATAAATCCTTTTCAATATATAAGACGATGAAATACCTTCATCGGCAAATATTCATTACATTTATTGAAAAGCTGCGTACAATGGCTATTCGCAAAGTTGACGTTCTAAGCAGTACGCATCGATGTCTCTTCGCTTGTTTTATTTTATGTGTCTGCCTATGTATTGTGTAGTTATAGTAGTCAGCCAGCAATGTTAACCTACAACCATCAATACATACATGTTTCAGCATTGGTGTGAGTTCACTGCGCATCTTAGTATCATTATCCGCTTATCTCTTAATGCTTCGCACTTGGTAGCAACCTTACAACCTTACAATAGTCGATACGAAAATATGCATTAAAATTAAATGCAGAATATCACGTGGCTAATCACAACAGAAAACTTGAGTAGTACACTTCAGCACGTACACGATTGGATATACATCACGGCAATTGAATTTGCATCCTTCCAACATAATTGGTTGTGTTGGGTAATACAGAACTAAACCTTATATTGCTCTGACTACACGAGAGCATTTATTCTACGTAGACGAATGTTTCATAATACAATTATACCCATTACTCGAATGCGTATTGCTGTCATGGGTAACGTAACAAATATGGCGGGACAATTGCCAACCGTTTTGTTTTTCATGTGAACATGGCGCGCCTTCCTTTTACATTTTTCGCTATTCACCTTGATGATATCTGACAAACGCTCTGACCACCAAACACGCAGCTACAGTATGGCCTGTCAAGCACAATCCTAGTAATATGGCTTGATGAGCACTGATTTATTCATGCCCTGCAATTGTATTAAAGGCCAGGTGACATCCATCAAGTTAAAATTGAAGCAACCTCTCCACTTGAAAAATGTCTGGATTACTTGTCATAAATAACCAGCTCATTAGGCTCCACCGCCATTTAAAGCTAGCCATGTTAACCAGGAAGTGAATGTTATCATTCATTTGGAGTTGCAATTTTACATCAATTTAACGGCATTCTGACGGGGCAGCTAAGGGACTAACCAATTCCATAGTCTAAAGCAGTCATTTATCGTCTTGTGAGAGAATTCTCTGCTAGATAAGGCGACAATATATCCGACACTGCAGAGCAGCCGTTATGCATAACAATCATTACACACTTAGCATCTAAGAAAATGGTCGTGAAATAAGAGGAAGCCATATCAATTATGCATGAAATAATCTCTGTAAAAGTGATAGATGTATAGAGGAACCGAATCATCATCATCATCATCATCATCATCATCATCATCATCATCATCATCATCATCGTCATCATCATCTTTACTGGCTCATCGCTGTCCTGTCATTGTCCAATCGCCATCAACGACTTCTGTGGAACATTACAATGATCAGCAAAAGTTGAATTCGCATTATGGTGTGAGGAGCATTGAACGCAAGAACCAGCCTCATTTCAAATGTGGGATTTAATATGGGCCCTGGCATAACTAGGCATTCTACAGTGAAATATTGGCCCACAGAATAATTCATCAAATTATTATGCCATCCATGTGATTGAACAGAATACTGGGTAAGTCAAATACAGTCCATCTGCTGGATTCAGAAAAGCACGCTTCCTCCATTGTCGCATATCATTGGCTCATTTCGCTGCAGCGAGTAACAATTAAGCTATCACAGAGGTTTTACTTCTCACTCACGGGTCTTGCCTTTGAGTTAAACATACGCACGAGAATGTCCTTACATTGTGCTTCGTACAACAATCGATAGCAATCAATACACATCCTGAGTAGGCCTCTGTATTACATAGAACCATACCTTTCATTGAATGCACTGAGCGTAAACAGTGATGAGTACTAGTAAAGCAGCATACACAGTCAGAATATACGTGCCGACAATCGCATTATTGATGTGAACAGAACAGTTCCATGTCCGCCCTCACCTGTCCCCATCCTGCTGCCACTTGTATTTATCTAATCATCCATCATTGACAATGAGTAATGTAATTTTCGCTTTCATCAGCAGTATTGACTCCATAGCATCTGTTCAGTAAAGCATCTTTAAGAACACTGGTACTACATTCATGCCCCACAACTATAGCGGAGGCAATGTAGAGTGGTTGGGATGCATTCATTATCTATTATGATTGAAGAGGTATACTGCTAAATGAATATTGAAAGGGGTGTATTGATCCCTAGCAACCGCCTTAACAGGGTCACTGGTGCCTGTGACATGTTCCCTGTTGTTTAAAGTTTGTAAACCAGGAACCATTGTTTGATTATTTCCTCGTTTATTACTCTAGGAGATTATGCAGGGAACGTGAACGCCATATTCCCCATCATGGTGGTTGCGTCATGCATTTGGAATGAACCAACAGCGCCCACTAACTCGGAACATACCATATGAACAGACGAACAGGCTGACAGAGATGACTTAGTTTAGATATAGAAGTTTAATACGCAAGTGTATAAGTTCCTGGATTGTAATATAAAGAGGACATATGTCATGTGGTGAACGACTTCTCACATGATGACAACAACGATGCTTTAGATATCCTTATATGTGTATCTTGAATCTTTCAGTAATGACAAATGTTGAAAGAGGCCATTGAGACTTTTTAATTGTTTGGGGGTATGGGTGAAGCTTTCACCACAATCTGTATGATTAGTCGAGATATTTTGATACATTTTTCACCTTGAAAATCGGCAATGTTTATGGTCGTAGTGATGATGACGAGACTTCACTTGAATGGTAACTGGAAAACGGATGTTTATTTCTGAATGTGGGGGTACGGATTCCGTATCCCGCAAGTCCGAATATAAATTGCAAAACTATGGTATGGAGTTATTCTGTTTATGTCCAGAGGCTACTGCCGAGCTGAAATTCCAAACTGCTAAGTGCCGTACGGAGTTGGCCTTCCAACTTGGTCCGTACGACGGAGACTGTATCGTTGCCCGAATACTGAATGTCTTTTACTTTTGGGGACGGAGGTATTTATACAAGTGTGTGGCGTCGTCAGCAAGCGTGGAGGTACAATTACCTTTAGCTTTAATTGAAGATCAAACGGTCTGATGTTAATTGTTATGGGAATTGACGGGTTTGGAATGTTTACTTCAAAAGGCTCTACTAGCTACACCGGGACTATTTAATTTGGATAGTGACCGTTTACTTCAGATATCAAGAATAGGTATTTAAGTGGGGGGGGGGGGGGGGATTATGACTCCACATTGGTTGACGACGCTTACTACGGTTAATACATAAATCTAATTGATAAGGACGGTCACACATTAAATGAAATTGGAAAATAACATGTGATTTAAGATGTATGAGGAATTGTACTAACCACGCCCCCTTGAATAGTGTGCCTGAGGACATTGACTATCATTGTAATGATGATATTACTGCATATGCTGTGTTCCCGTCATGCCTCACTGCCACAGGAAACCAAGTTCCTTATGGACCAGCACCAAGACTGAGCTTTAGGGTGGAAGTAGTGTGTTAACAATATGAGGACTGAGGATACCTTATAAGATCATTCGTTAGGGCTGCAAATATCAGCCCAGGGTTTGTAGTGACAACATCAACATTCAATTATAAGACTTGCTCCATTTGTGGCTGTATCAAGCTAAGGCATTTTGGCACCAGTAGTCTGCGTAATGAAGAGTAATGCCACAGAATACCGTGAACTGAATGCAAGGGTGATGCATAAGAGTAAATACATCCTTGATGGAGGAAACCAAAGAAGTTTAGGTCAACAAATATAGACCTAGGTATTATAGTCGTTGAGTCCATGCAGCCCGACGGCATTCCCCTCACGTATGCCCGCCACTTAAGCAAACGGAAATAATATGACTTTAAACACACGATTGATAATGGAAAATATAGTTAGTGCAATGTGTATCTGAGCATTGTTGTATTAGTTGAATGTGTAAATGTTATAAGCGGCGATAATGACCAGTTCTACCCCACAGGGTCAGAATTAGATTGTCATGACATTGATACAGACAGTTCAGTCTCAGATCTGTCTCCTTACACTGTCTTGTATTATTTCTTATACAACTAATTATTTAGTAACTGCAATACAGTTATGCATTAATCGATAGTATTATCAATTGGAGCCCTCCATTTATCTTCGCATTTCAAGTTTATTAACAACGTAACCTCATGCCTCTTTCAATTCAAGTAGCTAAGTTTTGTTGATCGGACATTCAGCAGTTGTGAGGGTCTAGGCCTATTTACAAATTGCGTGTTTCCGTGTTTGTGTGGGAGAGGTGGGCTGATGTTACGGTGCGTTAGGGAAGGTGTATGCCATACTGCTATGGAGCGTTAGGTGGGGTGGGATAGGGGTGTGGACAGAGCAACACCAACTTGTCATTAGATCCATGTAGGCGATTGATATATAAGGTCGTGTCAAAACTGAATTATCGCCGGCATTCTTATCACATTCATCCAAATCGGATAGCAATCTCCTACAAATCAACATTATGTGAACTGATCCATGTAATATGCATCCAGCTAATGTCATCAAGAAGATCTGCATCCAATTTGCCTTTATTTCTAGGCTCATGTTCAACGCCAGGAATTTGGAAGAACTCAATGTACTATGGTGTTGACAACAGAAGGTACTTAATCATCCTGTCAATGTTAGCGCCGGCCAATGTTCCATCTTATGTAACATATGCTGTGATGAATTTCAAACGGAGTTAATTGAATTACTGAATTGTTCAGCTAGCGCCAGTCACTCATTAGTCGTGGTAGGGAAGGGGAAGAATGTTGGAGATGCTCACTTTGAGACTGACACATCGCGAGATAACGCGTAGGAGAAAATAATAATCCGAAAATTGTAGAGAAAACGTTGGCGAATCGTGTGGTACAGCCTATGGGGGCTGAATGTGGGCATACTGGACCTTTGGGGTACTACATAGAACATTGATCATGCATAAATACCATAGCACCATTGCATTATCCATTGCGTCAACAAGAAATAAAGATGGATATGGGTAGCCATATGCATGCATCAAATTTCTACGCATAGAACAGCACGACTCCCCAAAAGAACTGTCGTTTCTCTTTGCCTTAACCTTGTCACGGTCACCTTATGACCACTTTAAACACTATTAACATCATAACGTTCATGCGCCAAAGCTCATCGAACTGCGAGTACTAAGCATCAAGGAGATAGATAGGATTCTAGAGAGATGCATTGACAGCCAGCAGTTCAAGGAACAACAGCTCTAAAACTTTAGTTTTGCACTATTAGCTTGCTCCGTTATTGTCTTGCTTGATTGCATTCGATTGTCGTAGGAGTAACTACAGCGGTTACAAAACACCTGCAAACCGCGCTGCGTCATGGTTTACTTTGGGTTAAGCAAGTAAGTGTCTTATGTAAAGCCGTTATAATGATGGACAGATGGGTGCTCCTATTTTCATGCCAGTCTAAGAAAGATATGCCTTGTACTTGGTGCTACCGTTGGATTGAGTGACCACTATTACCATACAATTTCCTATAACATTGCTTATGCAAGCATTTATTTCTATACTATGCGTCCCAGTAATAAAACGGACCTCATTTATGGCTCGGACAAACCTTGCCAAGATATACATCACTAATATGCCCTTTCTCGGACTCAAACAAACTGGCAATATCGGTTTAAATTAATTAGCGGTACGAGACCTTAGGTCATGCTAATCTAGCACAGATATGTCACATCTTGTCGTGTCCAACTGATAATAATACTTTTCATCTTGTCCGGATAAAATATACTATGCGCAGTCAACTGTACAGTTTACAGTTATGAGCTATGAAGATGCATGAACTCGACATATATATAATTGAAGGCCTATTGACTATAAAGCACTCTGAATGGAGGCCTTGTGACGTTATATTATACGCTGCATAACAATTGAGACTGATCGCCTCAATTGGTTGACAGCATTTGTAGTGCATAAATGTGACTTACGTCGTTCGGCTAGCTTACTTGTGTAATTAACACATGTAGTGTTAAACCCACAAACAATTCAGCGAATGCAAAGTGTTGCTATTGACGCTAGCTGTTCACTTGACGGAGGATTTACGACCGCCGCATGTAAGTGATGTCTGGTTGTCGCAGGGTAACTGGATATAACATGTAAAGGCTTATTCGTTACGACAGCGAATGATTGGTACCAATGTTTGCGTTTTATTGACGAGACCAGCGGCTGTTTAACTAGACCACTGACAGAGGCTCGATAGAAGCCTATACAGGTGGAAGACTGTATGCAGAGGAAGCCCCACAAGCGCTGGTGTGTTTGGTGAGTGCAAACAACACATCATGGCCTGATGACTGGAATAAGGCTTAACAGGCTAAAAGAAACCCCATCGGCTTGTCACAGGCTCCAGTATATGACAATATAACAACAGATCGCCATAATGGGGTCCAGTTAAGAGACGTGGGTATTCTAGTTACCAAGCATGGTCGTCTTGCCTCTCTGGTTTCTCCTCTCCGTAGTCTGATACAATCGGACATGAAGTATATAATGGATAATGGCAAATATAATGAATGCAGTATTTGTAATATATATGTCATTTTAATATTTAAATGCGCAGATGGAATGAGTTATAAATACCCTATTGTTACTCACACTGTGATAAGTGGGTGTACATCCCTCAAGGTCACAACTAGTTTGTGACGATATTGATATAGACAGTCGAAATAATACTTGTCTCGATTAGCGATATCCTATGTTATATTCATAGTCGCCACTATCCTTGCAGCCTGTTTGGACCGAGACATCTTAATGGTACAAAGGTGATAGATCAAAAACATCTTTTCATGAGTACTTTCATTTTCACAGTCATAAATGTGGCTAAAATATTGCTCCTGTTTGCCTACAGCAGAAAGTTATTAACCACTCTGTAAATATAAGAGTAATTTCAAACGGTGTTAATTGTTAGACTGATTCTTAGCCATTCAACAGAACAATAAATATTTCCCTGCTTGCACGCGTATTGATCAAATTGAAAAGGCACTGCGCATCGAACCTTGACTGCTGCACGCACCAAGAATAAAACTATGCATTGTGGTTGAAAGCATGTATGGTGATTATTTATCCTGGTTGCTTTGACAATGAACATATGTCCAATCTATATCCATGGACTGACTACCTGTGTATATCAAGATATCGATGAGTTTGAGCACACAGATACAACTGAGCTATATAATACGGGCATGTTACCATGGATGGCGTGGGGGGGGGGGGTGGGTTAGATCGGTGAAAATTTTCAGGTAATCAAACATCTGCTCAGTGTTTTCGTGAGCCATCGTTCCTTTGTTCCGCAATCTGCCCTTTTCACCTTATGATCACTCCATTACACCATTAAATCATAACGTTCATTACACCAATGTATATCGATATGGATTTCGGCGCGAGTTCCTTTCGTCTCTGGAGAAGAATTCAGTTAGTGAGCGTTACAATAACAGCATAAGACGTTTTGATGGTAGCAAAAACAGCGCTACACGTGTAGTTTGTATCATCAATATTGCTCCATTATTATGTCTTCCAACGATAGAATGTTTTTCTTTCTCCGGAACGGTTGGAAATATCATTATGAAGTTAGGACACAACTACCGATCCAGTTTGACGCGCATGCGCAGTGTTGGAGGCTTATGGGGTCGATTTTTCTTCGATTTTTTCCCCAATTTTCTGTAACTATCTCCTCCATAACTACTGCAGTTACGAACATATGAATTACATGGTTGTAACAAGCAATTATCGTAGCATGGAATAGGCGGAAAAATACTTGTTTTCACTTTTTGTACTTTGTATAATGACATGTATTTTAGAGTACCTATCGCGATTTTTGCTACGAATTCTCTCCTCGCTGATATCTCTGAAACGGCTGTATTTACGCACATGAAATTTTGTCAGTATTTAGAACTTGGCCTTGTGATAATGATTATAACAGTATTTTAAGCATTCGCCATAACAAAAAACAGTAAAAATGACGTTTAGTTTGAATGGGTCTTGCCTTTGAGTTAAACATACGCAGGGAAATGTCCTTACATTGTGCTTCGTACAACAATCGATAGCAATCAATACACAACCTGAGTAGGCCTCTGTATTACATAGAACCATACCTTTCATTGAATGCACTGAGCGTACACAGTGATGAGCACTAGTAAAGCAGCATACACAGTCAGAATATACGTGCCGACAATCGCATTATTGATGTGAACAGAACAGTTCCATGTCCGCCCTCACCTGTCCCCATCCTGCTGCCACTTGTATATATCTAATCATCCATCATTGACAATGAGTAATGTAATTTTTCGCTTTCATCAGCAGTATTGACTCCATAGCATCTGTTCAGTAAAGCATCTTTAAGAACACTGGTACTACATTCTTGCCCCACAACTATAGCTGAGGCAATGTAGAGTGGTTGGGATGCATTCATTATCTATTATGATTGAAGAGGTATACTGTTAAATGAATATTGAAAGGGGTGTATTGATCCCTAGCAACCGCCTTAACAGGGTCACTGGTGCCTGTGACATGTTCCCTGTTGTTTAAAGTTTGTAAACCAGGAACCATTGTGTGATTATTTCCTCGTTTATTACTCGAGGAGATTATGCAGGGAACGTGAACGCCATATTCCCCATCATGGTGGTTGCGTCATGCATTTGGAATGAACCAACAGCGCCCACTAACTCGGAACATACCATATGAACAGACGAACAGGCTGACAGAGATGACTTAGTTTAGATATAGAAGTTTAATACGTAAGTGTATAAGTTCCTGGATTGTAATATAAAGAGGACATATGTCATGTGGTGAACGACTTCTCACATGATGACAACAACGATGATGGTGATCACAATGATGATGATGCCGATGATTAAGATGATGATGATGATGATGATGATGATGATGATGATGATGCCGATGATTAAGATGATGATGATGATGATTTCGAAGTTATTCGTGAACAGAGTATTCTGTTGCAAATACATCGCTTACCAGCTATAAATGTGTTCACAATTTAATGTTTAAAACATATTTAAACTGCGTATAGCTGTCTTCTTGAAATAATGCCCTTATGTCCATTAAATAATTGCCAAAATGGAACCCTGAGGCACAAAAACAACAATAACAAAACGGCATTCATTTCATGAGACGAAGTGAACAGTATCCGTTTTTCCTACAACGGTGGCCGTTGTAGATGTTTCTTATTTTGCTTCACTTGCATAAAGACTATAGTCAATACTTGCTTTAGATATCCTTATATGTGTATCTTGAATCTTTCAGTATTGACAAATGTTGAAAGAGGCCACTGAGACTTTTTAATTGTCTGGGGGTATGGGTGAAGCTTTCACGACAATCTGTATGATTAGTCGAGATATTTTGAAACATTTTTCACCTTGAAAATCGGCAATGTTTATGGTCGTAGTGATGAAGACGAGACTTCAATTGAATGGTAACTGGAAAACGGATGTTAATTTCTGAATGTGGGGGTACGGATTCCGTATCCCGCAAGTCTGAATATAAATTGCAAAACTATGGTATGGAGTTACTGTGTTTATGTCCAGAGGCTACTGCTGAGCTGGAATTCCAAACTGCTAAGTGCCGTACGGAGTTGGCCTTCCAACTTGGTCCGTACGACGGTGACTGTACCGTTGCCCGAATACTGAATGTCTTTTACATTTTTTGGAGCGTTAGGTGGGGTGGGATAGGGGGTGTGGACAGAACAACACCAACTTGTCATTAGATCCATGTAGGCGATTGATATATAAGGTCGTGTCAAAACTGAATTATCGCCGGCATTCTTATCACATTCATCCAAATCGGATAGCAATATCCTACAAATCAACATTATGTGAACTGATCCATGTAATATGCATCCAGCTAATGTCATCAAGAAGATCTGCATCCAATTTGCCTTTATTTCTAGGCTCATGTTCAACGCCAGGAATTTGGAAGAACTCAATGTTCTATGGTGTTGACAACAGAAGGTACTAAATCATCCTGTCAATG
This sequence comes from Urechis unicinctus, assembly GCA_034190875.2. Classification (NCBI taxonomy): domain Eukaryota; kingdom Metazoa; phylum Annelida; class Polychaeta; order Xenopneusta; family Urechidae; genus Urechis; species Urechis unicinctus. The sequence goes on from CM067343.1 coordinate 49,998,722, forward strand.
TTAGCGCCGGCCAATCTGATGTAACATATGCTGTGATGAATTTCAAACGGAGTTGATTGAATTACTGAATTGTTCATCTGGCGCCAGTCACTCATTAGTCGTGGTAGGGAAGGGGAAGAATGTTGGAGATGCTCACTTTGAGACTGACACATCGCGAGATAACGCGTAGGAGAAAATAATAATCCGAAATTGTAGAGAAAACGTTGACGAATCGTGTGGTACAGCCTATGGGGGCTGAATGTGGGCATACTGGACCTTTGGGGTACGTACATAGAACATTGATCATGCATAAATACCATAGCACCATTGCATTATCCATTGCGTCAACAAGAAATAAAGATGGATATGGGTAGCCATATGCATGCATCAAATTTCTACGCATAGAACAGCACGACTCCCCAAAAGAACTGTCGTTTCTCTTTGCCTTAACCTTGTCACGGTTACCTTATGACCACTTTAAACACTATTAACATCATAACGTTCATGCGCCAAAGCTCATCGAACTGCGAGTACTAAGCATCAAGGAGATAGATAGGATTCTAGAGAGATGCATTGACAGCCAGCAGATCGTACTGTTGATAGGAACAACAGCTCTAAAACTTTAGTTTTGCACTATTAGCTTGCTCCGTTATTATCTTTCTTGATTGCATTCGATTGTCGTAGGAGTAACTACAGCGGTTACAAAACACCTGCAAACCGCGCTGCGTCATGGTTTACTTTGGGTTAAGCAAGTAAGTGTCTTATGTAAAGCCGTTATAATGATGGACAGATGGGTGCTCCTATTTTCATGCCAGTCTATGAAAGATATGCCTTGTACTTGGTGCTACCGTTGGATTGAGTGACCACTATTACCATACAATTTCCTATAACATTGCTTATGCAAGCATTTATTTCTATACTATGCGTCCCAGTAATAAAACGGACCTCATTTATGGCTCGGACAAACCTTGCCAAGATATACATCACTAATATGCCCTTTCTCGGACTCAAACAAACTGGCAATATCGGTTTAAATTAATTAGCGGTACGAGACCTTAGGTCATGCTAATCTAGCACAGATATGTCACATCTTGTCGTGTCCAACTGATAATAATACTTTTCATCTTGTCCGGATAAAATATACTATGCGCAGTCAACTGTACAGTTTACAGTTATGAGCTATGAAGATGCATGAACTCGACATATATATAATTGAAGGCCTATTGACTATAAAGCACTCTGAATGGAGGCCTTGTGACGTTATATTATACGCTGCATAACAATTGAGACTGATCGCCTCAATTGGTTGACAGCATTTGTAGTGCATAAATGTGACTTACGTCGTTCGGCTAGCTTACTTGTGTAATTAACACATGTAGTGTTAAACCCACAAACAATTCAGCGAATGCAAAGTGTTGCTATTGACGCTAGCTGTTCACTTGACGGAGGATTTACGACCGCCGCATGTAAGTGATGTCTGGTTGTCGCAGGGTAACTGGATATAACATGTAAAGGCTTATTCGTTACGACAGCGAATGATTGGTACCAATGTTTGCGTTTTATTGACGAGACCAGCGGCTGTTTAACTAGACCACTGACAGAGGCTCGATAGAAGCCTATACAGGTGGAAGACTGTATGCAGAGGAAGCCCCACAAGCGCTGGTGTGTTTGGTGAGTGCAAACAACACATCATGGCCTGATGACTGGAATAAGGCTTAACAGGCTAAAGAAACCCCATCGGCTTGTCACAGGCTCCAGTATATGACAATATAACAACAGATCGCCATAATGGGGTCCAGTTAAGAGACGTGGGTATTCTAGTTACCAAGCATGGTCGTCTTGCCTCTCTGGTTTCTCCTCTCCGTAGTCTGATACAATCGGACATGAAGTATATAATGGATAATGGCAAATATAATGAATGCAGTATTTGTAATATATATGTCATTTTAATATTTAAATGCGCAGATGGAATGAGTTATAAATACCCTATTGTTACTCACACTGTGATAAGTGGGTGTACATCCCTCAAGGTCACAACTAGTTTGTGACGATATTGATATAGACAATCGAAATAATCCTTGTCTCGATTAGCGATATCCTATGTTATATTCATAGTCGCCACTATCCTTGCAGCCTGTTTGGACCGAGACATCTTAATGGTACAAAGGTGATAGATCAAAAACATCTTTTCATGAGTACTTTCATTTTCACAGTCATAAATGTGGCTAAAATATTGCTCCTGTTTGCCTACAGCAGAAAGTTATTAACCACTCTGTAAATATAAGAGTAATTTCAAACGGTGTTAATTGTTAGACTGATTCTTAGCCATTCAACAGAACAATAAATATTTCCCTGCTTGCACGCGTATTGATCAAATTGAAAAGGCACTGCGCATCGAACCTTGACTGCTGCACGCACCAAGAATAAAACTATGCATTGTGGTTGAAAGCAAGTATGGTGATTACTTATCCTGGTTGCTTTGACAATGAACATATGTCCAATCTATATCCATGGACTGACTACCTGTGTATATCAAGATGTCGATGAGTTTGAGCACACAGATACAACTGAGCTATATAATACGGGCATGTTACCATGGATGGCGTTGGGGGGGGGGGAGGGGTTGATTGGTGAAAATTTTCAGGTAATCAAACATCTGCTCAGTGTTTTCGTGAGCCATCGTTCCTTTGTTCCGCAATCTGCCCTTTTCACCTTATGATCACTCCATTACACCATTAAATCATAACGTACATTACACCAATGTATATCGATATGGATTTCGGCGCGAGTTCCTTTCGTCTCTGGAGAAGAATTCAGTTAGTGAGCGTTACAATAACAGCATAAGACGTTTTGATGGTAGCAAAAACAGCGCTACACGTGTAGTTTGTATCATCAATATTGCTCCATTATTATGTCTTCCAACGATAGAATTTTTTTCTTTCTCCTGAACGGTTGGACATATCATTATGAAGTTAGGACACAACTACCGATCCAGTTTGACGCGCAGTGTTGGAGGCTTATGGGGTCGATTTTTCTTCGATTTTTTCCCAAATTTTCTGTAACTATCTCCTCCATAACTACTGCAGTTACGAACATATGAATTACATGGTTGTAACAAGCAATTATCGTAGCATGGAATAGGCGGAAAAATACTGGTTTTCACTTTTTGTACTTTGTATAATGACATGTATTTTAGAATACCTATCGCGATTTTTGCTACGAATTCTCTCCTCGCTGATATCTCTGAAACGGCTGTATTTACGCACATAAAAATTTTGTCAGTATTTAGAACTTGGCCTCGTGATAATGATTATAACAGTATTTTAAGCATTCACCGTAGCAAAAAACAGTAAAAAGGACGTTTAGTTTGAATGTTTTCTAGCGCGTCAGCTTAGCGAGCAGGTTATCTGCAGGTCATGTCTAAGTAGACCAAACCTTACGTAATCGACCAGAGGCAATCATCGCTTCTCTCGCTTTGCATCGACTTGGCTAAGGGGACATGTAAAAACATCTGCTAAGGGGTCATGTCAAAACATCTAAGCGGCAACAGCTTGTGACATCTATCCGAAAATAGTGCGCGTTACCAGCTCCCCTCGCTGACATCTATCGTAAACGTGTGCGGCGCATAGGGTGCCTTAACACCAACCTTACGTTATGTAAACAAGGCGCAATCACAGTCCCGATTGCTGAACTAATAGGTCAAGTATTCATTTTGTTTAGAGATAACATTTGTTCGTGTAATATTGTTGATACCGTATTGCTGGTCGTCCAACTTGCCGTTGGAAGACATGCCGTTGGCGCTTGTGCCAATCTAGTTCTCTTGTCCGACTGCGTCCGACAGGAGTAACTTTAACACTTACAAAACAACGCGTTGCGTCATTGTTTACTTAAGGTTACGAAATGGAGTGTCTTTTGTTAAGTTGCTACCACGATGGACAGAAGGGCGTTCCTATTTTCGTACCAGTCTCAGCGAACATACTTCAGACCTGATGACTTGTGCTGTGGACAACGATTTTACCCAATGACCCCCAATACCGATAAATTTTCTATCACATCATTTGTGTTTACACCCATTTTAACGCCCTGCGTAAGAAGGGCAAGGTAACCGACTCTTATGTTTGCATGGACGAACTCTGCTAAAGCTAACAACGCACATACTCTTTGTGGGCCAATAAGCGAACCCGATATACCGGATTTAGTTTAAACAAGTTAACCATTAACCGAAATGTTCGAATTCCATTCCGTCCCTTGCTAAAATCAAAATTAGGAATTAAGTGACGTCAGAAGGGTTGAGTAGAAGTAACGTCATTAGATTTGATTAAAGTGTCGTCATGAGGGTAGAATGTAATTGATGTTATGAGTAAGGAGATGAATAAACGGGACTTCATGCGGGATAATTATAGGATACGTCATATGTAAAGCAGAACTGTTAGGACAAAGTATTACTTTTCAAAGATAGGCGATATGAGGCAACATAAGAATGGCGGCGTCCTTGAAAGAAAAGACGTATTCATCCTCTGCACGTTATTCCCACAGTAATTTGTCCTCAGGCACGGTTATACTTCTTTCTTTAGTATTGCCTACATATGAAACATTTCATTCACCTCTCCACTTGAATGACGCTGATGACACGGCCGTGACATGTCCTATGACTTATAGCTTGGCTGCTTACCTATGACAGACAGAAACTGGAATGAGACTATACTGTTCGCGTGAATGAAAAATGTAGTTCATTGGGTTTGGAAGATTGTGTGACCCAGGTGCGTGATGTCGTAGACCAGGTGTTGCGAATAAAATAAACCATGACTAAGAATGAGGTCGAACGAGTGCCCCACAAAAAAGTGCACTGTCATCGTGGATTTTCTCTCGTCTCCAGTTCTCCCCCGTGCCCGTGACAGCCTCGAGATTTGACTACTTACACCTCTGTCTACTCATTCTTATACAACCCTGGCAGCAAGTTGGCATCCACCGCATTGACCCGAGAGAAATGTGATACTTGATGGCTGCTTCAAGTGATTGCTTCACGGCGTTGATGTACTCAGGTACTTCACATCAGTGAGCTTGTAGAATTCCTCAGCTCGAGAATCTCAAATCTCTTGCGTAATTCACTCTGATCTCCTGGCTTAAAGCGATTCGACCATGACACAAGCCCGAGGAAAAGCCAATTTGCGAAAGAAAACATCTTGCAGGAGCTCATAGTGAAATATATAACGAACGCAGCGGGTGGTAATGTAAATAGATATAATACCCTCGGCTTCCAACGCTTGTGTCACTTTATGTAACTTACATAATGAGGGCACAGTCGTGATTGAAGGAGTGTGAAACGATATTTGGTTGTAACAATGCGATGCAGAAACGCTATATGATGGTGAACAAGATGATATCATCTTCTAGTTCAGTATCAAATGAATTACTATATCCCCAACATTTTACCATGCAGATGTAGTTATATGAAAGTCTGTGTTAGGTTGGTATCCATAATTCATGCTTATATTTCACTACGGCGTGAAGGTTAGTCGAAGCAACCGATCAGTTATGAAGATATAATTCAACGAAAATAAATTCATTCTCTAAATTATGCTTTGGTAAACACATCACTGACTGCTCTATTTGAAAATGATTTCCGTAGAGGTGTATGTGTGACTCCGATGCTTATTTTCGGCGGGACATGAATAATAAAGCAAATTTACCAAGTTGTAGGTACTATTTGACATCCGAAGATGAAAAAGGGCGCAGCTAAAATACTAGGAAATTATGGAACCGCGCATGTATTGTTGTACGACATGCTCGCCACTCGTTTGCATAATTTTGTAAATAAATTTCGACATTGATCAATTATCCATGATTTGAAATTCTCGATACCACGAAAGGATTCCTATCCAGTCACTTTAACATCTAGACAAAAACGGAAAGAAAACAAAATTACATGAAATTGCCGGAAAATGGATCCTTCAGCGGCAAAAAAAAAATATTCTTGCATATTTAGTGAATAAATAAGTATATGATAGTGGTTAAGTGTTGAAATCTGGGTACAATATTATATATGTCGAGAAGATGGATTGTCTCAACGACAACAGGGAATCGAATCCCCATTATGACTTGACATCAAGTAATGGGCTTGGCCCACTTAAAGTATTAAAGGAGATGGTATTCTGCGACTGGCAGCGATGTCAAAATCTGGAACAGAGGTTTAACTGACTCGAGAACAGTAAACATCGGTTCAGGCAAAGGGCAAACAGCGGGAAGAAAGTCATGTGATGTCTGGTCATAGTTATTCCAACAAAAGCCCCAGGTCGTGACACGCTCGTTCCGCCCGCCCTATATAAGTGCGCCTCCATGTGCCCAGAGTCACACTTGTTCTTCGTCTGACCACAGGAGCAGATCAAGATGCTGATCAAGACAACCGTCCTAGCGGCCCTGGCCCTGGTTGCTGCATTCCCCGTTGAGGGACAGCTTGGACAACAGGCGAAACAGGGAATGGCTTCACAGCTTCCTATGACCGAAGATATCGTAAAGCTGCTAGCAATGATGTCTGGAGCTGACACGCAGATGATGGGAGGGCAGATGTCAGATATGGCGAAGCTGCTAGCAATGATGTCTGGAGCTGATAAACAGATGGGAGATAGAAAAATGTCCGATATGGTTAAGCTGCTAGCAATGATGTCTGGAGCCGATAAACAGATGGGAGATGGAAAAATGTCCGATATGGTGAAGCTGCTGGCAATGATGTCTGGAGCCGATAAACAGATGAAGGGAGGACAGATGTCCGATATGGAGACGCTGTTGGCCATGTTGATGCAAGATAAGAAAAGCGGTGACCAGCGCTCAGCCGGACCTGGACGACAAATGATTGGCCAGGAAATGCCCGAGATCCCTTCACCTGTACAGATCAACATCGATTACTCATTCGGTGGCAACGACAACGGTGGTATGCGTGGAGGCCGCGTGGACCGCGATGAGCCAAGTCTGGAGGACCTGTTGCATCTTATGGCCCACGCTTCCGAAATGAAAGGCGAGGAGAAGAAGGGCGGATGTTCCAAAGACAAGGACCTGAAGATGGTTGGCTGGTTGAAAGGTGGACTTTTAGGATGTATGGAGGAGGAGGAAGGCAGTGAGGACATGATTGAGGCTACGATGAGGATGATGCTTGATGGTAACTCAACATATGATATGCTGAACAAATCAATGGATGCTGAGATGGCTCATTTAAAGGTCCATCTGTATCAAATGCACATGAAATGTCCATGCTAGTTAACTTCATCAAGGGGGCATTCGAAGGTAAGTGCTACGATCAGATAACTCGTGTTCTTTATACCATATTAAACGCAAGAG
>CM067343.1:50011032-50103532 GCA_034190875.2 Urechis unicinctus
CCGGGATCTCAAACAGGAAAAAGAAATGGGAGTGGCCGGGATCTTAAAGAGGAGAAAGAGATGGGAGTGGCCGGGATCTTAAACATGAGAAACAAATGGGAGTGGCCGGGATCTTAAAGGGGATAAATAGATGGGAGAGGTCGGGATCTTGCATGGGAGAAAGAGATGGGAGTGGCCAGGATCTTAAATGGAGAAAGAGATGGTAGTGGCCGGGATCTTAGAGAGAAGAAAGAGATGGGAATGGCCGGGATCTTAAAGAGGAGAAAGAGATGGGAGTGGCCGGGATCTTAAAGAGGAGAAAGAGATGAGAGTGGCCGGGATCTTAAAGAGGAGAAAGAGATGGGAGTGGCCGGGATCTTAAAGAGAAGAAAGAGATGGGAGTGGCCGGGATCTTAAAGAGAAGAAAGAGATGGGAGTGGCCGGTATCTTAAACATGAGAAAGAAATGGGAGTGGCCGGGATCTTAAAGGGGATAAATAGATGGGAGAGGTCGGGATATTACATGGGAGAAAGAGATGGGAGTGGCCAGGATCTTAAATGGAGAAAGAGATGGGAGTGGCCGGGATCTTAGAGAGAAGAAAGAGATGGGAATGGCCGGGATCTTAAAGAGGAGAAAGAGATGGGAGTGGCCGGGATAATAAAGAGGAAAAAGAGATGAGAGTGGCCGGGATCTTAAAGAGGAGAAAGAGAGGGAGTGGCCGGGATCTTAAAGAGGAGAAAGAGATGGGAGTGGCGGGATCTTAAAGAGGAGAAAGAGATGGGAGTGGCCGGATCTTAAAGAGGAGAAAGAGATGGGAGTGGCCGGGATCTTAAAGAGAAGAAAGAGATGGGAGTGGCCGGGATCTTAAAGGGGAGAAATAGATGGGAGTGGCCGGGATCTTGCATGGGAGATAAAGAGATGGGAGTGGCCAGGATCTTAAATGGGAGAAAGAGATGGGAGTGGCCGGGATCTTAGATGGAGAAGAAAGAGATGGGAGTGGCCGGGATCTTAAAGAGGAGAAAGAGATGGGAGTGGCCGGGATCTTAAAGAGGAGAAAGAGATGGGAGTGGCCGGGATCTTAAAGAGGAGAAAAGAGATGGGAGTGGCCGGGATCTTAAAGAGGAGAAAGAGATGGGAGTGGCCGGGATCTTAAAGAGGAAGAAAGAGATGGGAGTGGCCGGGATCTTAAAGAGAAGAAAGAGATGGGAGTGGCCAGGATCTTAAAAGAGGAGAAAGAGATGGGAGTGGCCGGGATCTTAAAGAGGAGAAAAGAGATGGGGAGTGGCCGGGAGAAATAAAGAGGAGGAAAGAATGATGAGAGAAGAAAGAGATGGGGGGCCGGGATCTTAAAGAGGAGAAAGAGATGGGAGTGGCCGGGATCTTAAATCTTAAAGAGGAGAAAGAGATGGGAGTGGCCGGGATCTTAAAGAGGAAAAAGAGATGAGAGTGGCCGGGATCTTAAATGGGGAGAAAAGAGTGAGAGTGGCCGGGATCTTAAAGAGGAGAAAGAGAGGAGTGGCCGGGGGATCTTAAAGAGGAGAAAGAGATGAGAGTAGCTAGGATCTTAAAGAGGAGAAAGAGATGGGAGTGGCCGGGATCTTAAAGAGAAGAAAGAGATGGGAGCGGCCGGGATCTTAAAGAGGAGAAAGAGATGGGAATGGCCGGGATCTTTAGGGGGAGAAAAAGATGGGAGTGGCCGGAATCTTAAAGAAGCGAAAGAGTTGGGGGTGGCAGTGGTCTTGAGGCTGAGAGGAAAATGGGAGTGGTCGGGGTCTTGAGGCAGAGAGGAGTATGGGAGTGGCCGGGGTCTTGAGGCAGAGGGGGAGATGGGAGTGACGGCTTCCCTTCATTGCTTTGGCCCACCCCAACAGTTGTCCCAGATAAGGCTTTGAAATCCACACCACTTGAACGAAGGTCCTGTGTGATACCATTGAGCTATTGGTCACCTATAACCTGCAACCAGGGGATCGAATGGCGAAGCACTTAACCAATACTCCACGGCATTCTGAAGTATTTATTTTGTGGAAGCAAATACACAGATTCGATAGTAAGTAATGTGACAATTATTCAGGGTCTACACCACAGGCTGGTCGACATAACTACTGTGTTTGATATCCCTGAGAAAGGTCGAACTCAATGTTCGTCAACCGTGAGTTTATACTTATTTTGAAGTCAGGTATTTTGCGTAGTGACTGACCACCAGCCACGTTAAACGGCTGCATGGGAATCTCTCACCCCCAGTACAAGATAAGGACTCATTAAAAAGTCGCTAATGCAGTAGTTTAAGGCGAGATGTTTGTTTTCGCATGCTCCACAGGTTTTAATTCTTAACTCTTTTACAACGAAATTTCTTTATGCGCAGTTATTCTCCAAAATAGTTTCAAATCTTGTTGGTATGTTCATCCCCATTGAGTATTCAGTGAATGAGTGGGCTTTAAAGTCAAACAAGTCTTGAGTATGGGCTCCGTTTCACTGAAAAAGAAATTACAATCAAACTGGGACTTCATGTCAACGGATGAAGGCCGTCAAGTGGTTCCCCAGTTAAATGACCTCACTGACCTTGCTGTTGAGGGCAATGATCTTTACACATGTGAACCGCGCATGTGATTCCTTTTCTCCACCCAGCAAATAGTTCTCGTCATGCAATCGTGATTTACGGATATTCGTGCTCATTGGTACAGTCTATATGTAAGGGGCTAGGGTGACGAAGGGGAACTGAGTATGGCAGAGAATAGATGTAGAAATCACACAGAGAGGACTTTGGTGAAGGCATTCATTGATTAACAGTAATCGATCAACGTCACATTCGTTTCCTCTGATACCTGAGAGCATCTGAGCATGTCCATATTTTGTGAAGCAACTCGCTGTGGCCGACTAAAAGCCTCATGTGTCACCTGAGACGTGTGTTTTACAATCACATTAATGAACGTATCTTGATGATTCATTAAAAACGAGTCAGTGGATTAGTGAATGAGTAAGCGTGAGTGAATGAGTGAATGAATGAGTGAGAGAATGAAAGAGTAAGTAAATGAGTGAGTGCGTGAATGAGTGAGGGGATGAGTGAGGGGATGAGTGAGTGAGTGGATGAGATTAGTGAGTGAATGAGTGAGTACGTGAGTGAGTGAGTGAGTACGTGAGTGAGTACGTGAGTGAGTGAGTGAGTGAGTGAGTGAGTGAGTGAGTGAGTGAGTGAGTGAGTGAGTGAGTGAGTGAGTGAGTGAGTGAGTGAGTGAGTGAGTGAGTGAGTGAGTGAGTGAGTGAGTGAGTGAGTGAGTGAGTGAGTGAGTGAGTGAGTGAGTGAGTGAGTGAGTGAGTGAGTGAGTGAGTGAGTGAGTGAGTGAGTGAGTGAGTGAGTGAGTGAGTGAGTGAGAGCTGGTCCTGACGCATTTCACGAAGGGCGTATATTTGTGAGGTGCATCGAAATTGATATTTCTGTCACATCAACATCGCCCAATTATAAATTGCGTGTGAAGCGCCCCTTTCCCACTCCCCGCTTTCAACAGGTTCTTCTTGATTTAAAGATATATTTGGGATGACAATATTTCTCTTACGGGTTTATCTTACCCCCATACCCCACCTCTCACGTCGATGTTATTAACGGAAGAAGTTACTGAGACATATTCTACCTATGTTATTGATGAGTCGTAGACAACCGCCACCATTTAATCTACGTATATGAATAATAATCATGCCATTCGTGACACTAGTTTAACGTGTTAGCTCGTTCGCTTTTCGTATTCATGGGTAGATGACATAAAAAAAATAGATTTTGCGCTCCGACTTTCTACTAAAAGCGTAGGTGGCGAAAAGGTCAAAAAGTGGGACAGCGACGAGGCTCAGTGACAGGCAGTGCTTCAGCTCTTACACAAACAATGGTGTCAATAGCGTGTCGTGACTAGCGAGTCCAGCCCGCCTATATAAGTGCGCCTCCATGGGCCCAGAGTCACACTTCTTCGACTGACCACAGATGCAGATCAAGATGCTGATCAAGACAACCGTCCTAGCGGCCCTGGCCCTGGTTGCTGCCCTCCCCGTGGAGGGACAGCGTGGACAACAGGCAAAACAGGGAATGGCTTCACAGCTTCCTATGACCGAAGATATCGCACAGCTGCTAGCAATGATGTCTGGAGCTGACACACAGATGATGGGAGGGCAGATGTCAGATATGGCGAAGCTTCTAGCAAAGATGTCTGGAGCTGATAAACAGATGGGAGATGGAAAAATGTCCGATATGGTTAAGCTGCTAGCAATGATGTCTGGAGCCGATAAACAGATGGGAGATGGAAAAATGTCCGATATGGTGAAGCTGCTAGCAATGGTGTCTGGAGCCGATAAACAGATGAAGGGAGGACAGATGTCCGATATGGAGACGCTATTGGCCATGTTGATGCAAGATAAGAAAAGCGGTGACCAGCGCTCAGCCGGACCTGGACGACAAATGATTGGCCAGGAAATGCCCGAGATCCCTTCACCTGTACAGATCAACATCGATTACTCATTCGGTGGCAACGACAACGGTGGCGTGCGTGGAGGCCGCGTGGACCGCGATGAGCCAAGTCTGGAGGACCTGTTGCATCTTATGGCCCACGCTTCCGAAATGAAAGGCGAGGAGAAGAAGGGCGGATGTTCCAAAGACAAGGACCTGAAGATGGTTGGCTGGTTGAAGGGTGGACTTTTAGGGTGTATGGAGGAGGAAGGCGGTGAGGACATGATTGAGGCTACGATGAGGATGATGCTTGATGGTAACTCAACATATGATATGCTGAACAAATCAATGGATGCTGAGTTAGCTCATTTGATGGTCCATCTGCATCAAATGCACATGAAAATGTCCATGCTAGTTAACTTCATCAAAGGGGCATTCGAAGGTAAGTGCTACGATCAGATAACTCGTTTTCTTTATATCATATCAAACGCAGGTGGTGCTCGAATATTTACCGTGAAATAAAATGTGCTGTGTACAACTTTGCTCAGGGTTCATTCAGACTTTCATTGTACATTTTCTTTTGTTACTAGCAATGGAGTTATCTCTTGGGCGTAAAATTGATTGGAATGAAAAGGAATTAGACGATCTTAACATGAAGGATGAATTGGAGGAAGAGCTCTCTTCTGAAGACAAGAACAACACTTGGGATCAAGTGGTACTGCGCTTGAGGTTTATGGAAATGAAATTTACAAAGATGGTGGCTTTCCTCGTCAAGCACAAAGCTAGTAAGTTTAAAGGCTACGTTTGCATGAATGATGGATAGAAATAAATGATTGGTGTTACGGATTAGAAATCAATCTATATTTGGAAAAAGATATGGATGGCAAATGGAACCCATCATAGCATGTTGTGAACTTAATGTGCAGGTAAACAAGCGGTTGTTGGCTCCGGATTACAATAAATCAATAAATATATATGTATATATACATATATATATATATATATATATATATATATATATATATAGATATATATATATATATATATATATATATATATATATATATATATATATATATATATATATATATATATATATATATATATATATATATATATTAGTTGTATATGTATGTATTAGATGCTAAACTGGGCATTTTTGTTGATGACAGCCATTCAGGTTGTGATGAGTGCCGTGAGGAACGGTACAGATGGCGGAATTGAACAGGAAATGATGGACAAATATAACGATTGGGAATTCGGCAAGCTGTTGAACGAATTAATGAATGGCACAATGGAAGATCATAAGCAGAACATGTCTATGAACGTAACCAAAGCCCGCATCGCCATGCGCATGAAGGCCTTGGATACAAAGATTACCAAGCTGATGATGTACCTTCACAAGCAGCAAGTCGGTGAGTTGATACAAATGTTGTTCCATCCTTCAAGCGTCGGTTGGTCATACAAGTACGATTAACGTAAATTTCAGTAATGCTGTGTTAATGTTTTATTTATTATCACGAATGTTATGATTTTTCACTTTTTGTTTCTCTCATTCTGTAGAATTTGAAATTGCCCGCAAGTTGAGGTGTTCTCTGCTTTGGATGAAGATTCAAAAAGAAGGTGCTATGGAATGGGGAATGGACAAAGATATGGGGTGGGGAATGGACAAAGATATGGGGTGGGGAATGGATCAAGACATGGGAAGGGGAATGGACGGCGGACTGGAGATGAAGCTCAAAGAAAAGAAAATGGAAGAGCGTCTTGGAAGGATGGAGGATAAGCTGTCTGAAATGATGGAATTCCTCCTCAAGCACAAAGCAGGTTGGACAGGTTGTTTATATGTATGAATATATGTATGTATGTATGTATGTATGTATGTATGTATGTATGTATGTATGTATGTATGTATGTATGTATGTATGTATGTATGTATGTATGTATGTATGTATGTATGTATGTATGTACGTATGTACGTATGTATGTATGTATGTATGTATGTATGTATGTATGTATGTATGTATGTATGTATGTATGTATGTATGTATGTATGTATGTATGTATGTATGTATGTATGTTTATATCATATATATATATGTATTTATATAAATATATATAGCATATATATATATAGATATATACATATATATATATGTTTATATATATAACTATATATAAATAAAACTACTATAACTATATATATATGTATATATATATATATTTATATATATAATCTCATATATATGATATATATATACATATACATATATGATATATATATATATATATATGTTATATATGTATATATATTTATATATATATAAATATATATATAAATATATACATACACGCGCACACACATAGATATATATATAGATATATATATATATATGGGAGATATATATATATATAGATATATATCTCTCTATCATAGATATAGATCTATATATATCTATATCTATATATATATCTCTCTATATATAGATATATATATATCTATATATATATATATATATATATATATATATATATATATATATATATATATATATATATATATATATATACCGTTCCATTGTTTAGAACCGACAGGGGTGTTCTGGATGCTCTATATCTGTTGCTTTGTGTGCTACAGAAAGTTCCATGTCTGGGATGAAGCGCCGTCGTTAGGTCGCTTTGAAGGATTGCTATTCCTCTTATTTTTGTCGAATTAGTTTTATCCAAATAAATGAATCGTTTTAGAATCATACTGGATTGGTTTTACTTAACTAGTCAGTTAAGAGTGAGATCCTTAATGTCACAAGGTACAGCAGCTACATTCTAGATGAGGAAAGGGCAAAAAACAGAGCGAATATATATATAAGTATATATATATATACATATATATATATATATATATATATATATATATTTATAAATATATATATATATATATTTATATATATATTTAAATATATATATATACATACATATATATATATTACAATATATATATATATGTGTGTGTGTGTGTGTGTGTGTGTGTGTGTGTGTGTGTGTGTGTGTGTGTGTGTGTATGTGTGTGTGTGTGAGTGTGTGTAATCATTCCGAACTCGCCAATTCCCAGAATAATTACCATCAGCCCGTTTCATCTCTATTCAAGGCCCTTGGTTATTGCACCGATTGCCCAAATGACCCCAAGTTCCCGACAGCCAATCACAGCTCACCCCCTGACACAAACCCCACCAATGCACTCTATGTACAACTTGATCACACACAGAAATAATTATAGCCAATCAAGCGAACTCATATATACCCCGGAGATATCCACGCCACCAACCTTCACTACGTTGTTTTGCGCTTCCAAGAAAAAGCGTGTCTGTCAGCAGAGCCACAAATATAGTCCAAAAAAGACTTCATTAAGTCTCGAGTATTTACTTCAAGGACACCAACCCCCATTGCCAAACAATATCTACAATGGCAAAGTCAACCAGACAAATAACCACTCAAGTCATCATACCCGCATGTTCCACCAATGATGACCGCATGATGTCGGTGTCGGGTATGGTGATGGAGATGGGAGTGTCCGGGCTCGTACAGTGGAGAAAGGGAGATGGGAGTGTCCGGGCTCGTGCAGTGGAGAAAGGGAGATGGGAGTGTCTGGGCTCGTGCAGTGGAGAAAGGGAGATGGGAGTGTCCGGGCTCGTGCAGTGGAGAAAGGGAGATGGGAGTGTCCGGGCTCGTGCAGTGGAGAAAGGGAGATGGGAGTGTCCGGGCTCGTGCAGTGGAGAAAGGGAGATGGGAGTGTCTGGGCTCATGCAGTGGAGAAAGGGAGATGGGAGTGTCTGGGCTCATACAGTGGAGAAAGGGAGATGGAAGTGTCCGGGCTCGTGCAGTGGAGAAAGGGAGATGGGAGTGTCCGGGCTCGTACAGTGGAGAAAAGGAGATGGGAGTGACCGGGTTCATGCTAGAGAGAGGGAGATGGGTGTGTCCGGGATCATGCTTGAGAGAGGGAGATGGGTGTGTCCGGGATCATGCTAGAGAGAGGGAGATGGGTGTGTCCGGGATCATGCTAGAGAGAGGGAGATGGGAGTGTCCGGGATCATGCTTGAGAGAGGGAGATGGGTGTGTCCGGGATCATGCTGGAGAGAGGGAGATGGGTGTGTCCGGGATCATGCTAAAGAGAGGGAGATGGGTGTGTCCGGGATCATGCTAGAGAGAGGGAGATGGGTGTGGCCGGGATCTTAGTGGCGAAAGAAAGAGATGGGAGTGGCCGGGATCTTAAAGGGGAGAAAGAGATGGGAGTGGCCGGGATCTTCAATGGGAGAAAGAGATGGGAGTGGTCGGGATCTGAAATGGGAGAGAGAGATGGGAGTGGTCGGGTTGAAAGGGAGGGAGGGAGATGGGAGTGCAATTGGGTCGACAAATTGGAGAGGGAGATGGAGGTGAGGCCGGGAGGTCAGTGCAAGCTCGACAAGTTAGATATCATGATGGTCCCGGGACAGTAACCCAGCTATTCGGGCCAGTGGATTTCCTTATCAGCGCGTCCGAACGGGCAAGTGCAATATTAAGTCCCAGTGTGTGTAATCATTCCGAACTCGCCAATTCCCAGAATAATTACCATCACCCCGTTTCATCTCTATTCAAGGCCCTTGGTGTGTCCGGGATCATGCTAGAGAGAGGGGGATGGGTGAGGCCGGGCTCGTGCAGTGGCGAAAGGGAGATGCAGTGCCAGTGGATTTCCTTATCAGCGCGTCCGAACGGGCTAGTGCAATATTAAGCCACCCAAGATTTTTTTACGCTGATGTTGGTTTAGCAAGCGGAAGCCTGGTGTCTGTACCCAGCTTCATTAAAATTGTAAGGTACAGCCAATCATTGGTCATCGCGCGACAGTGAACGCTAGATGACGCCATTCGCGCAGTGTTGGTAGGGGCTATTTGCTATTAGTATCAATCAGCAAGTCACTCGTAATTGCCACCAACAGATTAAACATTGGTAATACAAATTTATTACACCAAGTCGGACGACACTGTTAGCTGGGTGTTCTGGTCGAAGCAGATGTTTATCTATGAACCTTTCTAGGAGCCATATAACACATAAGTGCTGGTGTGCCGTTAAACCCTATTCTCACTCACTTTCCGTAACGTATAAAACCAACAGCTTTTCGCAATGAGAAACGACTCATTCAAGCCATGCCACGTGGATAAACAGTGCGTCACCGTCAAGCTAGCGGACGTCGTCGCTCCGCTCCGCACATGACTACCTCGTCTTCTACTCAGCTTAACAAACTGTCAAACTAGTGCTTGTCTAAACCATGAACGGAGTTCAATGGCCAATTATGCGGTTGGCTGACGACCGTGTAGTAGATTGCAATTATTACATTTTAAATTATTCCTTTTTGTAATTTACCAGCTAGTTGAGGCGTTGTTAAAGAAGTTTTAAGGTCATGTTACAAAATTCATTAGCATTTGGTGCATTTATAAGTGTTTATTTAGGCCTGTGGATTTCAGTTTCGGGCCAGTGATTCAGATTGCTTATTAGCCCGACCGGGCTAGTGATATTTTTGGAACTTATCGAGCGCTAGATTGGCCAGGGTCTTGAAGCAGAGAGGGATATGGTAGTGACCGAGGCTTTCACGCAGAAAGGGGGTGAGGGTGGCCGGGGCTTTGAGGTAGAGAGACAGATTGGGGCGGCCTGGGTCTTGAGGCAGAGAGGGAGATGGGTGTGACCGGAATCTTAAAGAGGAGAGATTGGAGTGGCCGGGATCTTAAAGAGGAGAAAGAGATGGGGGTGGCAGTGGTCTTGAGGCAGAGAGGGAAATGGGAGTGGCGGGGTCTTGAGGCAGAGAGGAAAATGAGAGTGGCCAGGATCTTGAGGCAGAGAGGGCGATGGGAGTGGCCGGGGTCTTGAGGCAGAGAGGGAAATGGGAGTGGTCGGGGTCTTGAGGCAGAGAGGGAAATGGGAGTGGCCGGGGTCTTGAGGCAGAGAGGTAGATGGGAGTGGCCGGGGTCTTGAAGCAGAGAGGGAGATGGGAGTGGCCGGGTCTTGAGGCAGAGAGGGAGATGGGAGTAGCCGGGGTTTTGAGGCAGAGAGGAAAATGAGAGTGGTCGGGGTCTTGAGGCAGAGAGGAAAATGGGAGTGGCCGGGGCCTTGAAGCAGAGAGGGAGATGGGAGTGGCCGGGGTCTTGAGGCAGAGAGGTAGATTGGAGTGACCGGGGTCTTGAGGCAGAGGGGGAGATGGGAGTGACTGCTTCCCTTCATTGCTTTGGCCCACCCCAACAGTTGTCCCAGATAAGGCTTTGAAATCCACACCACTTGAACGAAGGTCCTGTGTGATACCATTGAGCTATTGGTCACCTATAACCTGCAACCAGGGGATCGAATGGCGAAGCACTTAACCAATACTCCACGGCATTCTGAAGTATTTATTTTGTGGGAGCAAATACACAGATTCGATAGTAAGTAATGTGACAATTATTCAGGGTCTACACCACAGGCTGGTCGACATAACTACTGTGTTTGATATCCCTGAGAAAGGTCGAACTCAATGTTCGTCAACCGTGAGTTATTACTTATTTTGAAGTCAGATAATTTACGTAGTGACTGACCACCAGCCACGTTAAACGGCTGCATGGGAATCTCTCACCCCCAGTACAAGATAAGGACTCATTAAAAAGTCGCTAATGCAGTAGTTTAAGGCGTGATGTTTGTTTTCGCATGCTCCACAGGTTTTAATTCTTGACTCTTTTACAACGAAATTTCTTTATGCGCAGTTATTCTCCAAAATAGTTTCAAATCTTGTTGGTATGTTCATCCCCATTGAGTATTCAGTGAATGAGTCGGCTTTAAAGTCAAACAAGTCTTGAGTATGGGCTCCGTTTCACTGAAAAAGAAATTACAATCAAACTGGGACTTCATGTCAACGGATGAAGGCCGTCAAGTGGTTCCCCAGCTAAATGACCTCACTGACCTTGCTGTTGAGGGCAATGATCTTTACACATGTGAACCGCGCACTTGATTCCTTTTCTCCACCCAGCAAATAGTTCTCGTCATGCAATCGTGATTTACGGATATTCGTGCTCATTGGTACAGTCTACATGTAAGGGGCTGGGGTGACGAAGGGGAACTGACTAACTAAGGCAGAGAATAGATGTAGAAATCACGCAGAGAGGACTTTGGTGAAGGCATTCATTGATTAACAGTAATCGATGAACGTCACATGAATTTCCTCTGATACCTGAGAGCTTCTGAGCATGTACATGTTTTGTGAAGCAACACGCTGTGGCCGACTAAAAGTCTCATGTGTCACCTGAGACGTGTGTTTTACAACCACATTAATGAATGTAATCTTGATGATTCATTCAAAGCGAGTCAGTGGATTAGTGAATGAGTAAGCGTGAGTGAATGAGTGAATGAATGAGTGAGAGAATGAAAGAGTAAGTAAATGAGTGAGTGCGTGAATGAGTGAGGGGATGAGTGAGGGGATGAGTGAGTGAGTGGATGAGATTAGTGAGTGAATGAGTGAGTGAGTGAGTGAGTGAGTGAGTGAGTGAGTGAGTGAGTGAGTGAGTGAGTGAGTGAGTGAGTGAGTGAGTGAGTGAGTGAGTGAGTGAGTGAGTGAGTGAGTGAGTGAGTGAGTGAGTGAGTGAGTGAGGGAGTGAGTGAGGGAGTAAGTGCTGGTCCTGACGCGTTTCACGAAGGGCGTATATTTGTGAGGTGCATCGAAATTGATATTTCTGTCACATCAACATCGCCCAATTAGGAATTGCGTGTGAAGCGCCCCGGTTCCCACTCCCCGCTCTCAACAGGTTCTTCTTGATTTAAAGATATATTTGGGATGACAATGTTTATTTTTACCCCCATACCCCCCCCCCCCCCCCTCTCACTCGGCGCGGCAGCTATCCGGGTCATTTTCTAGGACACTATTCAGAACTTTTCACGTGGATGTTATTAACGGGAAAGTTATTGAGACATATTCTACCTATGTTATTGATGTTGGCATCGACGCCGCTCATTGGGTTCATTTAAATCAACAGTCGTAGACAACCGCCACCATTTAATCTACGTATATGAATAATAATCATGCCATTCGTGACACTAGTTTTACGTGTTAGCTCGTTCGCTTTTCGTATTCATGGGAAGATGACATAAAAAAAATAGATTTTGCGCTCCGACTTTCTATTAAAAGCGGAGCTGGAGAAAAGGTCAAAAAGTGGGACAGCGACGAGGCTCAGTGACAGGCAGTGCCTCAGCTCTTACACAAACAATGATGGCGTGTCGTGACTGGCGCGCCCCACCTGCCTATATAAGTGCGCCTCCTGGGGCCCAGAGTCACACTTCTTCGACTGACCACAGAAGCAGTGCAAGATGCTGATCAAGACAACCGTCCTAGCGGCCCTGGCCCTGGTTGCTGCCTTCCCCGTTGAAGGACAGCGAGATATGATGCAGGCGGTGTTGGCACAATACATGAAGAACAACGGAGGAGGTTCTGGAAGCGGAATGGGCCAACAGCAACTTCTGCCACAGCTGCTCCAATACATGGTGCAACAACAGATGGGAGGTGGACAACAGCGTCAACAGCCAGGACCCGGTTTACCTGAGATCCCTTCACCTGTACAGATCAACATCGACTACTCGTTCGGTGGCAACGACAACGGTGGTATGCGTGGAGGCCGCGTGGACCGCGAGGAGCCAAATCTGAAGGACCTTCTGCATCTTATGGCCCACGCTTCTGAATGAGAGGCGAGAAGGAAGGCGCATGTTCCCGTGACATGGACCCGAAGATGGTTGGCTGGTTGAAAGGCGGACTTTTAGGGTGTATGAAGGAGGAAGGCGGCGAGGACATGATTGAGGCTACGATGAAGAAGATGCTTGATGCTGACTCCATGGAAGACATGTTTAATGAAACAAGAGACATGCAGCTGACTCACGTCCACTGGAATCTGTTCCAGCTCCATATGAAGCTGACAATGATGGTCAACTATGTGAAGGATTCATTCGTAGGTAAGAAGATCTCTTATAAGCCATACCATCAATAAGCATACGTTAATCTGCTGTGTAGCTTCAGTTAACATTGCTGTGAACTTGAACAGTTTGTCAACTGTCCATAACTACTGTTGATACCATGTGCAATATTTCATTTGATTTGTCTCTAATCCTCTTATCCCAATTAAGAATATAATGGTTGTTCTACTGAGGTTTCATTGGCCCCCTTGCCCTACTTTGCACCCAGTTATGGAGTTAATATTCAGACATTTGTTCTAACCACGATAAATTGTTAATTTTCTTTTGTTACTAGCAATGGAGTTAGCTATTGGAAGTAAAATTGATTGGAATGAAAAGGAATTAGACGATCTCAAAATGAAAGATGAATTGGAGGAGGAGCTTTCCTTCGATGGCAGGAACAACACTTGGGATCATGCTGTACTGCGTCTGAGGTTTCTCGAGCTGAAGTTCACAAAGATGGTGGCCTTCCTCGTCAAGCACAAAGCTAGTAAGACAATGTTTGCATATATGATAGATCAAACTTAAATGATCAAACACACGATTGGTTACTTAGAATTTACAAGAGGTCCATCTATATTTGGAAGGAAATATTTATTACAAAGTGAACCCTTCCTTTCATGGTGTCAACTTAATGTACTATTGATCGACAAGTTGGTGATTCTAGATTTCCTCTCTTAGCATGATTGGCTTATCTGTTTGTAACAGCGATTCAGGCTGTCACGGCGGCCGTAAGAAGCGGGATGACCGACGGGATGAACGGCGGGATGACCGACGGCATGAACGGCGGGATGAACGGCGGGATGATGGGCGATAATGAACTCGGCGATTTGCTCGAAGAATTGATGAAGGGTGTAATGGAGGGTGATATGGACGACATGCCAATGAACGCCACAAGAGCCCGTGTCGCCATGCGAATGCAAGCTCTGGAGAAGAAGATCACCAAGCTGATGATGTACCTTCACAAGCAGGGAATAGGTCTGTGTTCCGTCAGCTTGACTAATATGGTTATTCATCAAATCCATTGTCACCTTTATGTTCACCAATAACTGTTCTTGTTTTGTTTCTTGTTTTTTTTATTCTGTAGAGTTCCAGGTTGCCAGGAAACTAAGATGCTCCCTAACTATGATGAAACTCCAGAAAGAGGCTTCCAATAAAGAGGAGGACAATAACATTCAGATGATGCTCCTGAAAGTTTTAATGCAGGCTGGAAACCAAGATGGTGGAAACAATCAGATGATCCAAATGTTGCTCCATGCTTTAATGCAGGGTGGAAACCAAGATGGTGGAAACAATCAGATGATCCAAATGTTGCTCCATGCTTTAATGCAGGGTGGAAACCAAGATGGTGGAAACAATCAGATGATCCAAATGCTGCTCCACGCTTTAATGCAGGGTGGAAACCAAGATGGTGGGAACAATCAGATGATCCAAATGTTGCTCCAAGCTTTAATGCAGGGTGGAAATGGTCCCGTCCAAGGTGGCGACCAGCAATTGCTCCAAACGTTGCTGAAGGCCGTTATGCAGGGTCAGACTAGCGGACCAGGTGATAAGGTGGAGTATCGCATCAAACAGCTGGAGGAGCAACTGGAGGAGCTGGTTAATTTCCTCCATCAAATGAAATCAGGTAGGTCGATCTTGTCAGGGATCTCTTTCTGCATCCCTCACAGAATTTAAATAACTCGGATGAATAGTTCTCTATGCTGTAATGTGTTTTATCATAATACAAAGAAACTTGCAACAACTCATTTACATTTTTCCAATCCGCCACACAATTAAATTAACTCATAAAACTCTTTCCGTCCGCTGTCTGTTAAGTTTTAATACTATAGACATGGTGACAAACTTTCAAATTCTCGCTAATATGTGTGTCTCTCAGAACATGAATCTCAAAATGGTCCCCCTGGGCGTACTGGAGCTACAGGTAACCACAGGCGTTAATTGAGCAGATGAAATTATCACAACATGCCAGTGTATCTGGATTTTATGAATGTGAAACATCATGAGCTAAACCTGATGCTGCCGTGTATGTAACAGGAGCTTCAGGAGCATCAGGAGCCATCAGGAGCCTCAGGAGCTTCAGGAGCTAAAAGAAGGAAATAACTCCATTCAACCAGAATAAGCTACCTTAGTCTGATGTGTAGTCCCACAAAATATATTCCGTTGCTCATATTTTCTAAAAAGGCATGATCAAATATTTTGAAGAATCTCCATAACTTTTGCAATAAATTAACAAAAACAACAACATAATTGTGATTCATTGAGAAGATACCTGGGCAAAATGAATATGCATTGAGGTGATAATGCCAAATGTACGATTGGTGAATTCTCGAGCCGCAAACGCCTCCTCCTCCTCCCCACCCCCCTCTCCATTATGCGATACATGTGGATACATATGGGTATGTGGTTTAGGATTCGGGCCTTGGACGTCCGCTGAAGTAACGGTAATGTCATATTGCTGGTGGGGTAGGAAAATCATAATGTCCTCATTGATGCTCACTGGCGCTCACTCCAAAATGTCAGGATTCATTCCGTCTTATTGATCCGTGTAAAAGGACACTGAATCTTATTTTCCCCTCTCAATCAATTTCCCGACTATCATCTTCAATACCACAAGTTATTAAAGTGCAACTTTCTAAGTAGTCACATTGAGACGCTGGTATTGAGATGATATCCTATCAAGCACATATCAATACCACCTCTAAAATGAACTTGATCCTCCGATGCAAAATACCCCAATCAGTCAATTGGAACATAGTGTATGCTTCTGAATATGATACGTAAAAACATATAATTAATCAAAAATAGAGAGGATCAAAGAAACGCATGATACGGGGCCCATTAAATACACAGCATTCAGGTTTAGCCTTATCTTAAGTGACAAGATGTCACATGACAAGTTATGTCAAGATTATACTTGGCAAGTAATGTATTGACATAACCCCCAGTAGACGGGTTAATCAAGTCGTGCGTTGGGCTTGGGGGTATTGCTCGTTGCAATACATACATGTGGTTTAGGATACGGATCCTGGACTTCCGCTGATGTAACATTATGACCATCGGTATTGTCTTATTGCTGGTGGGGTAGGGAAATCATAATGTCCTCACTGATGCTCGACCTCTTGACCAAAGTCGGACGCTTCTGTATCTTTGGCATTATATTCGACCACTGAGATGGAATGAAACTCGGCAGCACATACGCCGTTTAAATATTGAACTCGGTTCATGGTTTAGACAAGCGCAATGTTGACGCCCGAACAACCCATCGCCGAGTAGAATCGGAGCGACACGTTCACCAGCTTAACAGAGACGCACAGTTAATCCGCGTCGGCAGGCTGGAATGAGGCTAGAATGGTTCCCATTGCGAAAAGCTGTTGGTTTTACACCCAGCTAACAGCGTCGTCCGCCAGCGCGTAATAAATTTGTATTACCAATGTTTGATATTTTGGCTGAATGGTTGATACTAAAAGCAAATAGCTATTACAATGCGACAATGTGATCTAGCGTTCATTGTCACGCGCTAGCCAATGACTGGCTGTACCTCACAAATTTTATTATGTCTTCCAACGATCAACATATCAACATGAAATAGTAGGGACATATCAACATGAAGTAAGGACACGGCCTCGTGATAATGATTGTAACAGTATTTTGAGCCTTCACAGTAAAAGAAAACAGTAAAAAGGACGTTTAGTTTGAATGTTTTCTACTGCGGCAGCTTAGCAGCAGGCAATCTGCAGTTCGTATCTAAGTAGGCCAAACCTTAAGTAATCGACCAGAGGAATTCATCGCTTACCTTGGCTGGCTTTAAGGGGTTATGTCAAAACAGGCAAAACCTTACGTAATCGACCAGCGGCATTCATCGCTTGCGCCTTGTATTGACTTGACATCTATCCTATAATTACCAGCTCTCCTCGGTCCGTGTATATACCGTCTTTTCGTCTCAGCGACAGTGTGCACCGGATGTCACCGTGCAATCAAAGCGGGTATATATACACAATATGTGTATATTTATAAGTGTGTGTGTTTTATAGAGATATAGATATAGATATATATATATATATAGATATATATATAGAGAGAGAGAGATAGAGAGAGAGAGATAGAGAGAGAGAGATAGAGAGATAGAGATATAGAGAGAGATCTATATATTAGAGAGATAGAGATAGAGATATAGAGAGAGACATAGATACTATAGACATATAGACAGATACATATATATATACATACATATATGTACATATATATATATAAATATATATATAGACATACACACACACACACATATATATATATATATATATATATATATATATATATATATATATATATATATATATATATATATATATATATATATATATATATATATATATATATATATATATATTCATATATTTTTGTTTAGAGATAACATTTGTTTGTGTAATATGGTTGATACCGTATTGCTGGTCTTCCAGGCATGCCGTTGGAAGACATGCCGTTGGCACTTGTGTAGACTCTAAGTAGGCCAAACCTTACGTAATAGGTTTTCGATGCCAAGCTACCTACCTCCCTGTATCGTACGAATTGGATCAGGAAAACTGACCTCGCTGTTGGACGGGCGTTGTACGTTATGATATGCCTCGTGATGCGCTATCACGTTGTGACCACTGTGGCGCCATTATGCGTGAACTAAGAAGAATATAAAGTTCTTCCGGCATCTTCGATCCAGGTTCAAAATTGTCTTTGGCATTGAAAAATAGCGGCGTCAAAGAAAGTCGTCGATGGGTCACGTCATTCTGAGCATGCGCGATGCACGTGGTCTTGAACTTGAAAACAAATATGTTGCTGTGTTTCGGACTTTTTACAACTTCCCAAATTGATCGAACTACAACTAATTACCATGGATGAAATCCCCCGCCGAAAAGGGATAAAATTGTCCGTGAACATCATTGCATTGTAAAACTCCATCACTTGGGTATGTTTGGTGTTTGGTAGTTGTCTGAATCGATCTCTAATTTTTTTTCATTTCGTCGTTTTCAGAGAAAGTAAGACGTCTACTCAGACGTCTGTAGGGCTAGCAAGTCCCTGGCCCCAGATCTCCAGCCTTACTGGAATTTACAAGACTCCCTCAGTGTAGCTGAAGGCCTACTTTCCCTTGGTGCTGCACCTTATTCAAGAGGGCCAATTGAGTGCTGACAAATGCAAGGCTCGTGCACATCGGGTGCTCTATTGACTAGGCATGTCATGCGAAATAGACCATGTCGTGGCCACAAGCTCCATTTGCCTCACCACGAAAGCAAGTCTACAAAAGGAGCCCCGCATTCACATGGGAAAATCTCGAAGCGGATGTTATTACCTTAAGTGGCAGAGACAACCTGGTAGTTGTAGACTATTTTTTCATGTACCCAGAGATCGCCCCAATGGCAAGAAAAAGACTGGCAGAGAAATCATCACGCACCTCCAATCCATCGTCAAGGCATTCCAGCAGAAGTTGTCTCTGACAACAGGCCTTTCAACAGTGATGAGTTCCACAGCTTCGGCAAAGAATGGGGCCTCAAAGTCACGACAAGTAGTGCCAGATATGCACTGTCCATTGGCCAAGCAGAACGGGCTGTGCAGACAGTCAATCACATGCTTATGAAACCTGACCTGGCCGGTACAGACGCATACCTAGCCCTACTTGAGTACAGAACGATTGCTGATATGACTTACTCACAAGCCTAAATGCTGATCAGTCGACAGCTGCGAGGAAAGATCCCTGCCTCGGCGCAGTTACTGAAGTCATTGGAAGTTCACGCACGACCACAGCTGCATGAAAAAACAGAAGGCCAGGTATAAGGTAGTTGCCAATGAGACTGTCCGTGTCAAGAGGGGGGAGAAATGGGGGCAAGCCGTGGTGATAAAACAAGATGTGCACCCAAAATCTAACATCATCAAAACTTGCAATGGCCTTGACCTGAACTCCTGAGACAATCGACGTCACCTTCTCCCCATTCCCACTACACCCCACCCCCACCCCCACATGGATCGAAGATGATAACGACCTTGTTACCCCCTTCCCTTCCCACAGCCCCAATGACCTCCATCACCTGCACCCACTCACCAACAACTGCAACCGTGCACCAAGTGGTTGGCAGTGTCCAGTAAAAGAAACCTAGTGGTAAATACCAGGTCTTGAGCAGAGGTTCCTGACTATGTTCTGGAACCTCTTCTCAAATCCACTACATTCCCCCCAACAATATGGACATTGTTATGAACACCCAGTGTTAAATGTTGGTTCGCCAATAAGCTAATGATATTTATTTTTCAAACGTCGTGACATTTTACTTTGATGTTGTTTATTTTATCTAAGAGAGGGAGATGTAATATATGGTCACGTTATGATATGCCTCATGATGCTCTATGACGTTGTTGACCACTGTCGCGCCACCGTGCGTTACCTGAGAGGAATATAAACTTCTTCCAGCATCTTCAATCTAGGCTCGATTTGCATCTTCATACGTCGTCTATAAATCTACCTCCATCAGACGTGCCAAAGCAATAAAACTTACACATGTGTGCATTCCCCTTGGGCCACCACGCAGCACGTAGCTACTTACGCTCCTTTTATAATAATATGATCGTTCCTGGTTGTGCGAATGCCCAATATTTTGTCAACTTGTTAAGTAATAACTCTTGGGCTTAATAAAATATCTCACTTAGTTCTTGGGAGAATCCTTGATCTAATAGCAAGCCGTACCGTTAGACCTTATTCCTGGTTGAGTTACCGAAATGCTAATCACCAGAGTTATATCCTATTCCTGGTTGAGTTACCGAAATGCTAATCACCAGAGTAATATCCTATTCCTGGCTGAGTTACCGAAATGCTAATCACCAGAGTTATACACAATTGCTGGCTTAATTACCGAAATGCTAATCACCAGAGTTATATCCTATTCCTGGTTGAGTTACCGAAATGCTAATCACAAGAGTTATATCCTATTGCTGGCTGAGTTACCGAAATGCTAATCACCAGAGTTATACACAATTGCTGGCTTAATTACCGAAATGCTAATCACCAGAGTTATATCCTATTCCTGGTTGAGTTACCGAAATGCTAATCACCAGAGTTATATCCATTCCTGGTTGAGTTATGCTAATCCTAGTTTCCTATTCCTGGTTGAGTTACCGAAATGCTAATCACCAGAGTTATATCCTATTCCTGGTTGAGTTACCGAAATGCTAATCACCAGAGTTATTACACAAGTTACCGAAATGCTAATCACCAGAGTTATATTCCTGGTTGAGTTACCGAAATGCTAATGGCTAATTACCGAAATGCTAATCACCAGAGTTATATCCTATTCCTGGTTGAGTTACCGAAATGCTAATCACCAGAGTTATACCTTATTCCTGGTTGAGTTACCGAAATGCTAATCACCAGAGTTTCCGATTCCTGGTTGAGCTAATCACCAGAGTTATACCTTAGAGTTACCGACCAGAGTTATTCCTGGTTGAGTTACCGAAATGCTAATCACCAGAGTTATATCCTATTCCTGGTTGAGTTACCGAAATGCTAATCACCAGAGTTATATCCTATTCCTGGTTGAGTTACCGAAATGCTAATCACCAGAGTTATATCCTATTCCTGGTTGAGTTACCGAAATGCTAATCACCAGAGTTATATCCTATTCCTCACCAGGTTATCCTATTCCTTGAGTTACCGAAATGCTAATCACCAGAGTTATATCCTATTCCTGGCTGAGTTACCGAAATGCTAATCACCAGAGTTATACACAATTGCTGGCTGAATTACCGAAATGCTAATCACCAGAGTTATATCCTATTCCTGGTTGAGTTACCGAAATGCTAATCACCAGAGTTATATCCTATTGCTGGCTGAGTTACCAACATGCTAATCACCAGAGTTATATCCTATTCCTGGTTGAGTTACCGAAATGCTAATCACCAGAGTTATATCCTATTCCTGGTTGAGTTACCGAAATGATAATCACCAGAGTTATACCCTATTCCTGGCTGAGTTACCGAAATGCTAATCACCAGAGTTATACCTATTCCTGGTTGAGTTACCGAAATGCTAATCACCAGAGTTATATCCTATTCCTGGTTGAGTTACCGAAATGCTAATCACCAGAGTTATATCCTATTCCTGGTTGAGTTACCGAAATGCTAATCACCAGAGTTATATCCTATTCCTGGTTGAGTTACCGAAATGCTAATCACCAGAGTTATATCCTATTCCTGGTTGAGTTACCGAAATGCTAATCACCAGAGTTATATCCTATTCCTGGTTGAGTTACCGAAATGCTAATCACAGAGAGTTATTATTCCTGGTTGAGTTACCGAAATGCTAATCACCAGAGTTATATCCTATTCCTGCTAATCACCTGAGTTACCGAGTTACCGAAATGCTAATCACCAGAGTTATACCTATTCCCTATTACCCTGGTTATATCCTATTCCTGGTTGAGTTACCGAAATGCTAATCACCAGAGTTATATCCTATTCCTGGTTGAGTTACCGAAATGCTAATCACCAGAGTTATATCCTATTCCTGGTTGAGTTACCGAAATGCTAATCACCATCCTATTCCTGGTTGAGTTACCGAAATGCTAATATATCCTATTCCTGGTTGAGTTACCGAAATGCTTCACCAGAGTTATATCCTATTCCTGGTTGAGTTAAATGCTAATCACCAGAGTTATATCCTATTCCTGGTTGAGTTACCGAAATGCTAATCACCAGAGTTATATCCTATTCCTGGTTGAGTTACCGAAATGCTAATCACCAGAGTTATATCCTATTCCTGAATTACCGAAATGCTGGTTATAGTTATTCCGAGTTAAATGCTAATCACCAGAGTTTATATCCTATGAGTTACCGAAATGCTAATCACCAGAGTTATTCCTGGCTGAGTTGAAGTTACCGAAATACCGAAATGCTAATCACCAGAGTTATATCCTATTCCTGGTTGAGTTACCGAAATGCTAATCACCAGAGTTATATCCTATTCCTGGTTGAGTTTGAGTTATCACCCGAAATGCTAATCACCAGAGTTATATCCTATTCCTGGTTGAGTTACCGAAATGCTAATCACCAGAGTTATATCCTAGTTTATCCTATTCCTGGTTACCTGGTAATGAGTTACCGACCGAAATGCTAATCACCAGAGTTATATCCTATTCCTAGCTGAGTTACATGCTAATCATCAGAGATCCTAATCACACCAGAGTTATACACTATTGCTGGCTGGGTTACCGAAATGCTAATGAGTTATATCACCTGGAGAGTTATATCCTATTCCTATTCCAGCTGAGTTACCGAAAGTTACCGAAATGCTAATACCAGTGTTGTACCCTAGATCCTAGCATGGTTACCGAAATGCTTAACACCAGAGTTGTAACCTATTCCATGATGAATTATACAACAGCTCGTGAATGGATGCGCGGTGAATGTCCGGCTTCAGTTGGTCAATATCTGTAACTTTAGTTTACTTGCAGGACTAAAAACAACCATCCTCGGCTTAAATAATACCACCCCTCCAGCTTAGTAAGATTATTCGTTGAACATAAACATTACTATTCAATGGAAGACATTATGATAGCCTATCGATCGCGGGCAGAAGCAACCATTGTGCCTGTTGATACACAACGTTAGGTAAAACAATACATTGCTGTACCATGTGTATTTGTTGAGGAAAACTGACCGGGTTAAAACCTTGATATCTTAACAACAGTTCCTGGCCGCGGTTGATCGTACATGCTGGCTGAACGATTCAGCAGGTCCCGGATGGGTACATATTTCATATCCTTTCTCGATTTATGCATTTACATGCAGGACTATCCGAATACCCGACTTAAGGTTTATGCTTAAAATTCTTTTCTAGTTTACCGACAGGACTTATATAGCAATCACCTATTCATGCAACAACTCTAGGTTAAATTCATATCCCACCAGAGTCACTGCATACTCGACCTGATTTTGTTGAGCACAATGGTGTGGCAACAGCTGTTGGATCCAGAAATCTATGAATATGATAACATCTACCACATTGGCTCGGTATCAGCCGATGCGACGATATGTCAACATAAATGTATTGACAACAGATGAATGTTTGATTAGGGGCGCTAATGCTACAGCATCCTTAATTTGCGTCTTGATGCACCTTGATGTTTGTTCCGTAGGAAATAACTGCTTGGCTGCTGCGTGCTATACCTTAGAACAAAGGCAAGTATTGATGGCACGAATATGATGTGGCTTATCAGAGCGTCATAGACTGGACAATTCGTATGATAGAGTGTTTGTTAGCATTAGATCCTGTGTGGGTCGTACAAGACACGTGCACTTCTGCATTAACTGAAACTTTTGAAGTCTTTCAGTTAACACATTATGATCCATGCGATGACATTATGATAGTGCATTGAATAGCGGGCGGCTGCAAATAACATACCGGTCAAATCCAAACGTTAAATAAAACAATACCGTTAAGTACCGTATGTTTTATCTGCACCCTATTCCCTGGCTGAGTTATACAACAGCTCCTGGTCGTATATCGTGCTCTATCGCAAGTTATACACCTGTGTCATACCAGGTTGACACCCTACCTCATCGGCCAAGTTAACAAATACCCTTGAATCGTCTCAGGCAGCAAGCTATGTTTACATGCAGGACATGCATCCCAAACCCTTCCGAGATGTAGAATAACTCTGCAAGTACATTAATTCCAGAAGTACAATAAGATTATTCTACAATGAGCTTGTTGATTTGCAGGCGGAAGCTACAACCATGTCTTTCTCACCAAAGTTAAATCAAACAATGGCTGGCTTGATCTGATTATCCTGCGATTGGTGTAGCAGTTGGCGCTTTAGGACGGATGAAACGTAGACTTCTCCGTCCCGCTGCCTCACAGCAGGTGAACATTAATGATATGGTAATGATTGATTAATCCCGACTGAATTGTACCATTGTTCCTGGATTATGTTAGATTATATCACCTGTCTGAGGATAGAACCGCTTCTTACCGGGTTATTCCTGTCTCATATCTTATCAAGGCTGATGCAGCTGGTTTGTGTGGATCGACTTATATTCCAACCGCTGTCTGAATAATACAACTCTTGGCTTATAACGATCACTCGGGTTTCTGTGCGAAAACATTATGATAGACTATCGAATAATGAATGGCCTTTTCAATACCACAGTTAATTAGTTCAAAATCCTGTTGACAAATGTCGATCTGCGTGGCAGATCATATGGAGACGGTCGAGTGGAATACCAGCGGAGATAATGGACTCATCATAGGTATCGTAGTATCCATTTCTAATCCAGATAATTCATGAATATTTTGAAGCAAGCCGCAATTTGCAGTGCCCAAGCAAGTTTTAGTCTGACAGCGTAAATACGTGAGTGGGTATCGAGGATGACGTTATTAGGAATGCGAGTGGGTATCGGGGATGAAGTTATTAGGAATGAGAGTGGGTATCGGGGATGACGTTATTAAGAATGAGAGTGGGTATCGGGGATGACGTTATTAAGAATGAGAGTGGGTATCGGGGATGACGTTATTAAGAATGAGAGTGGGTATCGGGGATGACGTTATTAAGAATGAGAGTGGGTATCGGGGATGAAGTTATTAGGAATGAGAGTGGGTATCGGGGATGACGTTATTAAGAATGAGAATGGGTATCGGGGATGACGTTATTAAGAATGAGAGTGGGTATCGGGGATGAAGTGGGTATCGGGGATGACGTTATTAAGAATGAGCGTGGGTATCGGGGATGAAGTTATTAGGAATGAGAGTGGGTGTCGGGGATGACGTTATTAAGAATGAGTGTGGGTGTCGGGGATGACGTTATTAAGAATGAGTGTGGGTATCGGGGATGACGTTATTAGGAATGCGTTAGAGAAAATTAATTGTACTGTTGACGGCAGTCAGATTTAAATGCAGTGGTTGGGTTACTTTAGTGATCAGGCAGAGGTTTGTACAACCATAGATAATAAAAAACCATAAACATCAATTAAACCGAATCATAAATATTCCATTTTCTTACATTTACAAATATACAATTGTTGACACGAGTAACATTGTAATTCCATTAGACATAGCTGGCGGCTACTGACGAATCCAGCGATAAATAACGAGAGGTCGGCGGAAAGAGGTGACAAGTCGAGGCAGGTCAGTTATCGTATCTTTGGTATTGTATGTAATAGAAATCCATTGCTTACATAATACAAACTGTTGGTAGCCATAAGATATGTACTTATGTACCAATGGTCAACACAACAGTTTGGGCTGTCCCAGATCTCACATTCGTCAAAACATTCAACGGACAAACCTTTCACATAAAAAGGACAATAATAGATATTTTTTCCATTGGGACACGAAATACCTTCACCTACGTCAGTGTGTCATAACTCAAATAGTTTACATGAACCAACTACTTGTCAATGCATCATATAATATATATCTGCAAACCACAGCAACAATGACGAGATGTTCAGTGAAACACAAGTTATTCTTCACATGACTTAAGCATATAACCAATCACTTTCTCCTTGGTGCTTGGTTGTCAATTTATCACAGAACAAGAAATCCTTCAAAACATAACCTGGTAATACAATAGCCTTATATACATCACAAACACACCCAGTAGAAAGAGCAGGCATCCATTCGTCTCTTAGGGCCCCTCATCCACCAATGAGATTGATGTCTCACTTACAATTCCTATACCAATGCTTCAAGTTTTTGCAAGCAAACCAGACACAACAAGTCAGCCAAGATGGTGTTTGCAGTATTGTATTCCAAACTGATTCATGATCAATATGTTGCAGGCAGAGAAAAGGTTAGGGTCGCTGTAGATCAGGATATAATGCAATGTTTACTTTTGTTTTTCTTGGATCCATGCTTATGATGACGGGGTAACTGCGCAGGGAAAGGCATGGAGAAATCAGAGCTGACATAGGCGAGGCGCGTGTTGCCCATAGGACGGTCCAAGTAATAATCGAACTCCGAGTCACTTGAGCTCGAACACGTACTACACTGCTCATCGTCGTCCCCCTCTGCTTCCTTATGAGTCAAAAATTTATCAACGACTTCCTCTACGAATTCATCACTAGGGGGCGCGTGGTATCTATGAGAACGGTTGCTACGGCGACGATGCGCAGCGCCGCCTGTATCACTGAAGTAGACATCGTTATTTGACGTCATGTTCTGGTGACGAGGCATTGCCGAGCGACTAGAGTGCTGGTGGACGCCTAAGCGGGGCTTGGGCGGGCGGGATATTGGGTTCATTTTCTCCATACTATTATGACGATCTCTGTGATGACTGCTTCGGTGGGAGTCGCCATGTTGTTGCCCAGCACTGGGCTGGGCGTTGCCATTATTCTGGTGATAATGCTTGTGGTTGGTGACGTAATGCTGGTAGCTGTGGTCGACGCGGTGGTCTTGTCGGCTTCCCTCCGATGCGTAACCACTGGGACGGGATCTCGCTCTGCCTGTATCTGACGCGTAGCCACTGGGTCGGTGGTGATGGCGTCTGTGAGCTGCAGCCGCACCCGTATCCGATCCGTATCCCGTGGCCCTTAACGCACCCGTCGGCATTGCCTGGGCGTGTACTTGTACTAACTGATGCCTGGGATCCACTGGTCCCCATGACACTTGCATCTGATGTCCCCGGGCAGCGTCGAACTGGACAGTAAGGTTCTTTTCTGAGTTCATCTGCCGCTGTGCCCGTTCTGCGTTCTTATTTTTGCGCGCGCCGGAGTGTGCACTATGAGCCGTGGATAGCGGAGGACTAGGTGGCGGACGGTGGTCCTTCGTCAGGTCGGGCATCGAACTGCGGGAGCCTGACCTTTGGAGGGTGTTAGGAGGGTAATCAGGAGGATACTGGACCTCATACGGGTTAGGGGGGAGCGGTCCACGTTGTTGCGCGTACTGCTGACTGGATGCGTGAGTTCTGTGATTCTGAACTACTCCACTATACACCTGACTGTTCTCAGACTCGGCTAAACCTATCACATTGCCGTTAGCTATAATATGACCCATGGAGTATATGCCACCTTGACCCCCGTGACCTCTGGCCTGATTAACGGAGGATGGAGGACCGATAGATGCATACTCGTGGAAGGCAGCTTTTTCACGATCGGACTGGCTATTATATATACTCTCCTGGGGGGAGACGTAACCTCCGCCACTCATCTGACATTTATCCTTATCAGGTTGCTCTTGTGGTTTGAGCATATAGTCACTGGGTCGGATGGCGTAACTTTGACGGGGAGGGGGAAGAGGAGGTCCCTTCTCACTCGGTGCATTCCCGTTGGAAGGTGGTGGGGGCAATGCTCCATTCGAATTGAAGTTATGAATACGTTGTGGCAGAGGACCAGAAGTCTGGGTTTTCCCTCCATTTGTTTGGGCAGCGCATGGGACATCAAGTGAGAGTTTATTACCATGAGCCTGCGATTGATCGCGTGCATTGCCACCACTGTCACTCTCCTGTATGTTTTTATACACAGCCGAGGAGGCATTCAAGTTGGAAGCAATCGCAGCCTGTTTGGTAACTGACTCTTCCAACGTGCCCCCATCACACGCAGACTTCCTGACGAAATACTCGTCTGCAGACTGGAAGCCCAGCCCCAAGTCACTGGTGGCTTTATCATCGGCGCCCAAATTACTACCATCTTCACTCATCCTGCAGCTCATATCATCGTCCATGCCAGCCAGCTTACTGCACTCCATCGAGCAGAAGATGGCCGTCTTCTTGGGCAGGAACGGCTGTCCCAACAGAGACTTGTGGCACGTGTGGCAGCGAAAACAATCCTCCGTCGCGTGCCAGTGTTGACCTTCATGGGTCATTTGACCTTGATCGACGCCTATGTGCTCACTACAGGTTTCGCAGTATTCGGCGTACATGTTCTCGAAGCATACGCAGCAGTAGGGGCGTCCTTCGCGCATGATGTAACGCTGTCCGCCGAGATTCGTGTCGCATTCGAAGCACGTGAAGTGTTTCATGTGCCAACTACGACCTTCTGCTTCCGTACACTCGTCCGAGAAGATGATCTGACGACAAGACAAACAATGGTATGGTACAGCAAACAAATAAAGCAAGGACACTAAGACAAACAATGGTATGGTACAGCAAACAAATAAAGGAAGGACACAAAGACAAACAATGGAATGGTACAGCAAACAAATAAAGCAAGGACACTAAGACAAACAATGGTATGGTACAGCAAACAAATAAAGCAAGGACACTAAGACAAACATTGGTATGGTACAGCAAACAAATAAAGCAAGGACACTAAGCTAGCATTAGCGCGACTACAGATAATTTGTCATTCTGTCAATTTACTAATGTACGAGAATTGACAAATATGGTGTGATAGTGTTTTCTATCGTAACGCAGTGCAATGACACTACCATCACAACATGCGATCATTCCACTATCCACCAAAACAGTGAGACACAATTATTGCTCCATATGTACACTCCCATAGGTGCTTGGGCTAGACCACTGTGATCCTTCCATCAAGCTCTCGTGCAGTACACTTTTACATGGAAAAGGTATTCTACGTAATCCTACTGCGTGACATTAATGGTAGAATAATAATGGTCTAACCCGAGCGCCAGCTTGGCCACAGATGATTTGGGGAAAGATATTTCAAAGATGAACATACCTCATCACAAGCCGTGCATCGCGGCTTGAGCGTCTCGGCGTGGTGACGTCCACAGTAGACAGCGCCATCTCGGAAGAAGTAGATCAAGTCAACCAGCAACTCATTGCATGTGGTACACACAAAGCAAGATGGATGCCATATTACGCTGGTACCGGCCCGAGAAGCGAACACCGACATGTCGCCAGGTTGCATGGCTTCTTTGCACTGCAACCAATAACGATAAACCTTTTAAAATGAGATATTAACATAATTAAGACCAGAAGACTATCGTTATCATCGGAATGACGTCATCGTCATCACGACATCAACAAAGCAGTCGTTTTCATTCTAACGACTGCCATTACATGATCGTTTAAGATGCCCTCGACGGCAGAGTGTTGACCGATGGAGTGCTTAATTGTCGGTAGTTTGCATGGATAGCTTTCTGAACATGTCGTATCAATGAAGATGTTATGATATTTGTTTGCGCACTTGGGTGAGATTATTTGTTTCGATGATGCCATAACTGGTGGAAGCTTTCTAAGTGCAGCCCCGAGCCCATTACCTCACCAGCTCGACTTAATCAGCACAAATGAGACGAAATCACCTTCTCTAATAACATAACCACCAGGTGTGCTGTGCAATTACGTGGTCGAATGATTCAAATGTCAACTCATTCAAGAACCTGCTGACAGTCTACCGATATCGTCATTCACATCCCACTTCTCCCTGTTAATGATAGCTTTCACCATAAAGTGTTCCGGAATGAAGGATGTGTGCATGACTGCTTCACAAATTATACTAGTTCATTTACAGAGGTGGGGTTTAGTGTGAATGCACACGCAACTACACTAGCGCACCTGGTCCTTTGATTGAGTCACGTTATGACGCCTAGTGCCGCGCGTCACGGCGCGAAACATGCAAACAACGTACGACAAAGCACTTCTAAGAAATTCACAAAAACTAATGATGACTTCAAAGGTTACAACTTATTTAACAGCCTATTTACACGTAAAAATATATAACATCGTGTCGGATGTAGTATTTACCTGGAAGCAGCTGGCACCCTGAGTATCAGCCGGTAGGGGGCGGACGCTACCCCGGCCCAGTGCTTCCCTCTTGCGGCGGCTGCTGAAGAGACGCAGTTCCTTTTTCTCCTCATCACTAAGGGCGTTACAGTAGCGGACCTCATTGTCGTGAGGGGGAAGCTGCTGCAGCAACTGGCGGATGCGGTATTTCTCACCCACACTGTTTACGTACGGGACTTTGTCTTCTGGGAGGCTATTCATGTACTGATGTACCTACAACATAAACAGCATCAGCTCATTTATACTGATGCACCTACAGCACAACCAACATCAGCTCATTTATACTGATGCACCTACAGCACAACCAACATCACCTCATTTATACTGATGCACCTACAACACAACCAACTTCACCTCATTTATACTGATGCACCTATAACACAACCAACTTCACCTCATTTATACTGATGCACCTACAACACAACCAACATCACCTCATTTATACTGATGCACCTATAACACAACCAACTTCACCTCATTTATACTGATGCACCTACAACACAACCAACATCACCTCATTTATACTGATGCACCTACAACACAACCAACATCACCTCATTTATACTGATGCACGTACAGCACAACCAACATCACCTCATTTATTGTGAGGTACCAATTTCACCAATGAACAGTACAAATTAATGCACACAAACAAAAGCATGTGGGTTGTACTGTTAGTATATTTACTTGTGGCTAATATTAGCACCGATCATTTTCTTTTGGAGAACGAGTTATGCAACAGAGAGATCACCAGATGTCACTGGTATTCCAAAA
Organism: Urechis unicinctus; assembly: GCA_034190875.2. Classification (NCBI taxonomy): domain Eukaryota; kingdom Metazoa; phylum Annelida; class Polychaeta; order Xenopneusta; family Urechidae; genus Urechis; species Urechis unicinctus. The sequence continues at coordinate 50,041,915 of CM067343.1, forward strand.
CTGTAGCTATGTTCGGAATCCCTGTGGATAAATTACCTTGCGGCAGATATGACCGGTTAATGTGGCAAAAATACTCACGCACATCCGAATCAAAGTTAAACCTTTGGACGCGAAAATAGTCCCCCAATAAGAACGGGCTTTAGTTATATAACGAAGTGTCTTGATGCCGAGTACCTATGGTTCTGCCTCGCATCTTCGTTATGTTCGAGTGACCAAGAAACTCTCCATTTATATTGACATAGGCGGTATCCTCAAAAGTGCATAAATAGAAACGAAAAAAATAATTGCTTTCTTAGAATATTATGGAATCGATCTGCGATAAAACATCGTCTTCGAAGTCCAATTTGCAAATACCAAGCAAACCTCATTATGATAGCAATTCCAAGGGACATTTTCGCTATAAAACAAGCGTTAATAGATCCGTTATGATAAGTTGCTGTCCACTTGTAGATACGAGTTTTCCAATTTAGCTAAGAGAATTATTTCCACTGGCATGGCCAATAGAGACAGCACAAGATCTCCATGAGGTTCAAATGTGGCAACATTTTCGCAGCTGTTCTCATTATCAGAATGATATAAACCGATTGACTTAAATTGGTTTTTGGTATCCGTACACGATTAATACAATGACTGGCGTATCAACAGGCCTTTTGTTCCACTGGGATATAAATTCCTGACGAGAGTAACATGATCCCTGGCACCAGGTGGACGGACACAATGACCGACAGATGCTAAATGTCATAATGTCGGTTTATATTAGAGGGACCGGGGAAGTAGGGAGCGAAAGGGATGCCAATTGCATAGAAATTGACACGCTTCTAGGAATCGAGTCCGGATGGAGTTGAGTAGTGTGTCACAGTGATTAGCGGTGTGTAGTGGGGCAGGCTGACAGTCATCCACATAGAGATTACAACGATTGGCAGCTGTCACGACGTAACAAGAGAGTAGCCAGCAAGTTGACACGCTTCAAATGACCATTGACGATGTTAATAATGCGCGCTAGGTGGAGTAGCTCCCATGGATATGAAAATGGTGGTACGATGAAACAAACAGCAGTCGTTTCTTTAACATCGTCGAATTCATATTGTTACTGTGGAACAATACCGTGGTATATGTATACATCGAAACGTATATTTATTGCCGTTATGAATTGCCTTTAGTAGATTAGATAAAAAGTATTCTTTTTTTAGAAAGTTGCCCCTCCCCTTCCGCTTGGACACACTCTGCTGCCTCAGAGTGGGTCCCAGCTACCTTAAAAACATGATGAATGTCACAACGTAAAATGGTTAGCATTAAAAACTATTAACTATAGGAATGACGAGCCCTATTCACATAGTACAGTTGGTATGATTTCTTAAGAGTCTGAAGAGATCTTGACAAAGCATTAATAAGCCAGAACGAGACTGGGGTCATCAACACGGTGACCTCCCGCGGAATGTGAGCAGACGCTTTCTGCCCGAGTGAAAAGACATCGGGCGAATCATACATGAATTCCATTCAGATTGGAATCAGTACAGATAAGTTGCAAGATTTATGACATCATTACTCAGCCAGATTGACTGCCTGTAAAGAACCATGCATGCAGGACAAAAAAAATATCTTAGGCGTATTGTATAAGTACAAGGGGGATCAACTTAATGAATAGGCCGAGACGATTTCTTGCCACTCAGCATAACATTCAATGACCTTTGTTACACCTTATAACCATCGATAAACACGAGCAATAACGAGTCAATAATGAGTAATTAGCAGTAGTCATAACAAGCACCTGCTTCTTGTGGGCGAACTTGAGCATTCTGTCCTAGTAGACATTGTAATTGTTACAGGCGCTCGGGCTAGACCATCATTATCCTATCACCAAGCTTGCAAGTAGTAGTATTACAGTCTTCTATGACATAAAACGATTCCTTGTGCGCTGCCGGTGCATGCTCTCATAGAGACCTCGACCAGAAGAACGTCAACAAACCAAGATAGCTATGTAACCTCCTTGCAAACTTAGAGCGTTTATAATCCAACCTTGCGCTACTTAAGCAGGGTCGATACACCCAAGTTTAGTGCACAACTCTTAACGCGTTTTCAGAATGTCCGCATGGTCATAAGACTCGATGGAGGATTAAAGGGGTGTTAAATCAAACAATAAAGGACTTACTGTAAGGATTGGACAAACTAGGTGATGAGAGCACTTTTTACAAACATTGGATGTTTACTGACAAACTTAGTGTGCTGATAGGTCATTCATACGCCGCGCATGAGTTTTAGGGGTGAGAATGACGCTCGGTATGTGGCTTAGAGATGCCAGGTAATATTAATAATAGTTTCTCATACACCCCATATTTAAACCGAGACGCCACACGCCGCTCTTGCAGTATAAGAAAGGAACGGGAATTCGTCGACGATCAATCATCTCTTATAAGAACCCCTGAAACAGTAATCGCTCCTTAAATATCACCTGGACCTTATGATAAATGAACCCGCAAATCAAAAGGAAACACAATGATGGCACATAAATGGTCAGGTGATTTGACGAGGGAGTCATACCCCATATGTCATCACCTCTTTAAAGACGAACATGAGCGCCGAGCCTATAACTCACATACAACTAGCGTCGGGCGACAGACCCCGAGGACACATAGGGCGGTGACATCCATTAACAGGCAGACTGACATCAATGATGAGTAGTAATGTTCTTATTATGACAGCCGTTATAAAAATCACGTGACACTTAAACCGGCATGACTCTATGCATCCTTCATCGATCAAGACGCCAGGGCAGAAATTGAAGTAGTAGACATTCTTCGGCATACCATCTCGATAGGCGCTATCAATGTCAAATCTCGTCTATAAACCCGCGTTACGAATGGCCTGCATACCGCGTACCACAGACACTCGAGTCTGACCCTCCCCTAACCCCCACTTTTCTAGCATCTAATATATACCTTCATAGTTCTTAGGCGTTTTAAGACTCGAGTGCCAGTGCTTAGCACAATCAGATAAAGATTTTATCCAAAGCACATGTAGATGTTGAGTCTATGAATTCAAAACATTGACACTAATCCGACTTTAACATTAGAGTACGACTAAGCAGATGGTTGCGAGATCAGTTCAAAACGAAGATGGTATCGTATTCATAAGTTACAATTATCGTACCAAGTTATCAAACTGAGCGCGGATTTATCAGGGCAGGCCAGTCAACAGTCCCCATCGAACGATTCAGAATGTCAATCGATACATAACCTAGTCACGACCTCTTCTAAGGACCTCTTCTAAGGACCTCTTCTAAGGACCTCTAGCCTTCCTGCTGGATTTAAACTTTACTGAAAGAGTCATTTTAAAGTTTTATACGATCAGGTATTTTTGTGTCATTTACAACCTCATGATCAAAGCCGATCACGTCGTCTCGAAGACGAAAGACGTTAACCAGCTCTTAGGTGCATTCACTTCAATGTGAATGAAACCTGAGAAGCTAGATATATTGATTGCCCAGCGCGTATAATTTACCTGGTAAATGGTTGACTAAATATGGGGTCCGTCCACACCATGCAAAGTGTATGGGGCCACCATCAATAGTTTCCGGTTGATATGCGCGCTTTTAAGAAATGACGAGGGAAATGCTTCAACGGGGGATTATGACACAAATGATTCATAGGAGGGCGGCAGGGAGTAGAGATCAAAGGCCCGAGCTGATTGATCCTATCAAGATGTCCGGTCAGTAACTCTGAAGTGATTCATATGACCACGGCGAGAGTTGGCTGGACACGAACCGCTTCCACCTCGGCTGGTGATTTGAAAAGTCGCTTTGTCCGCGTATACCATGCACCCGACATGGCCGCGGTCACCTTGAACCTTGTCTGTATTCAAAACAACGTTACCATTATAGGCGGAGATCAAAGCCAGTGGGATCAAAGAAACAAAGTGCTTCCTGGGGCTGAAATCACATAGCTCTGATTTACAATGTTAAACGCCATAGCCTGATATTACAAGCATCCGGATAGGCAATCTCGACTAACCCACGTCGCCTTGGCACGAACACAGCGGGAACAAAGAGGCCCTGTTATCGAGTATTCACAACCCCCATCCTCAGCACAAAATAAGCCGTCCAATGCGGGCTGATAACTGACACGTAACTTGGGATCTCCGGGAAGCTTGTTAGATCCTGACGCACTTACGTTCCGTACACAGCTGACGTCATCACAAGAAATCACCACACCTTCACCAGTTTGAGTGATACCTCGCTAGCCCCGGTAATATACCCAGACGGCCTTTAGAGCTAATACCTCACCTGCTTACAAGTGGGATAGTACATCACCCAACTAATTACCAGGTGGGATTGCTAACCTAAACTAATATGGGAAGGAAACGTTAAGACTAAACAGACCATGCCAGTGATTTCTCGCCGCCCTGGACATCTAGTAAACATCAACGCCCGGCACACACAGATTCGGAATCAACAGGACTCCAACATCCTTTGATAACTCGGATGGAGAAAACGCCGACAAGACTTTGAGGGTTGACCGGAGGTCCAGTCACGCGGGCGGGCTGTCACAAAGCGTGACTCACCTACCTCACCTGCGCTCTACCACTAATTAGAAAGGGATAAGACCTTCTCCAAATGTCACACCTGAGCACGCCCCTGCCCGGTAAGAAAGGGAAGGAAAGTCATGGCCGATTCAACGAGGACAGATTCCAATCAGTTTTGATTTACACTTTCCATTCCCATTATTTGTGGCACAGCTTTTTCAATTAAGGTCCGTATGAAATGGACAAAGCCAATGTCGGTGTTCATATTCTACACCTTTATCGGCCCATCCAGTAATCGACCTACCTACACCCCTCTCACATTTAAATTAGATCTCATTTGTCTCCCATACATTCAGTGACAACGATGGTATGAGAGACAGTAGCTCTCGTGTCTTGAGAACCTATCGCTGACGCGTCCCACGTTTGGGCGATCACAGAGAAGTGGCAACTCATTAGCATTTAATGAATTATTCATAGACCTGATGATCCGAGTGATGGCTATCACGTCATAGGCGCCACTTACGTCACACCCCCATCATAGCATTACTCCCAAACACAGATAATGAGCCGTTTGGGACACCTGCCTCACCCCCAACACCAACTCCAAACCAGCTATAATGAGGCATGATCACTCATTCAGGGATCCAGATCTAACGACGACTTGCGCAATGACAGCGATTATCACAGGGAACCAAGTCGGTGATCAAAGAGAGAGGGATCACTAGGGTGACCCAGTTGGCTTTCAGTCTCCAGAGTCGAAGGAACGAGCGAGTTTTGAGAGCAGTATGGATTTGGGGCTAACATCCTCACTGGGACTCGCTTGTAGCGTACCACACAGGGAGACGCCAGCTGGTGGGCCACCACCATCAACTCGAAGTACAAACCTCTACCAAACAAAACAAACAAACACAAAACGCACCCAAGTACCCAGTTTGACCGCAGTTTATATAGATTTTCACCATGAAATATCGTCCTGAAGAATCAAACGTCCGCGATTTGCACCGGCCACTTGATGGGTCAGGGGTAAATTGGCTTATTTCCACTTAACACATCGACTATTCAAGGCACTTGACGAGATGTTCCACTGCGCATGGGACGTCTTATCGGCTATGCGCTGGTGTGAGGCATACAGGAGTAGCTATCAACAGTAAAAAGGGTGGTTAACAGGTCAACACGGTAACGTGGGGGGGGGGATTGTGCAGGTTTTATTTGTGATGTTTCGTTCAATGCCGAGTGCTTTGTACTGAGTACACAGACAGAAGATATACACGCCCTGCTGTGTGTACTGAGGCAGTTAACACGACATGGCATCGTCGTCTGAGATGAAATACCGTGAGAAGCTGTAAATGTAGTAGAGTCTGGGGTAAGGGGTTAAAGTTAGGCGGGTGGGGGTGGGGTGGGGTGGGGGAGGGGGAGGGGTGTGAGATCCAACAGGCCGACTATCTGATGGGCGAAAATATACAGCCCTAAGCACGAACGATATGCGACATAATGACTGCTATTGAGACACGGTTATAATCAGGCCATCCCAGCAACACTCTACATAGACAGTGTAGACATACATGACTGCTGATGGCCGGCAATACAATGATATGAATAAATGCACACCTGAAAAGCAAAGCCGGGCTGCACGGTACGTTGCGCACAAGCAACCCATCTATCCACGGACGACACAACCAATGTAGCCTTGACCCCACCATGCGACGTCGCCCCACCTTCATCACACAACCCCGCTGTATCCGCACCGGATGGACCTCCTGAACATGTAACAGCAGCAGCCTCCGGGTATTTGTGTTTAGCTGCTGCCTCATCATGCGGTCTGGCTGGGTGGACGTTAGGAAGCTGGACAGGTAATCCTGGGATGACAGGTGTATTACCTTGAGTAGCACTGATATGATTGGGCTTATTCCCGCCACTAGTCACCACCTCACCTGTACAGGTGTCGTGACCGGTATCACTCCCTAATATAACCCTAGTCAATTTGTTCAGCTTCTTAAAGCTCCTTGATAACCCTGATATTGTCCTCTTCCTCCGCCTCCTGTTGCCATGGTTACAGAGTTTACAATTTTCGTCGGCGGTGATATGTTCATGCAACGTAACAGGACGTTCTTGCCGGTGAGAAAGCGAGGTCGAGATCTGTTTATGAGATGATACACGTCGGACGGTATTCCCTATGAGTTCACTGACTCCCCTTGAGAGGGCAGGAGCAGATCCGTGCCATGACGGCGTCCGGGATGCACCTGGTTTCGTAGACGAGTGTGACGTAGAGTCCCGGCTGCTGGTTCTACCCTGTCTGACGTCACCGGGCTTTTCGTGACCATGACTCTCCTTACATCTTGGTTTTGATATCCGGAAAAATGAACTGACTTTCACTCTTTTATCACCGGTATTTGGTACATGGTTTGTGAAGCTATGAGATCTGAGGACGTGCCTGTTGAGGTCACCGGGTGCTCCGTGAAGTGAGTTAGCAGGGTATGAGATGGGGCGTCCTGCAGCAGGACACGGATCACTGGGGGACATTATACTTGTCCTGATACTGCTGTTGATATCTCCTGAGCCAGCTAACGCCGGATGCTGAAGCTCAGCTGACCCCGGGTGCTGAAGCTCAGCTGACTTGGTGAACTGCAGTTCATGTTCAGTCTTCTCGGAAAGCTGACAGGAGCTGGCCAGGGAACTTGAGTCCTTATTGAGGTCATTTGAACCTAAATCCAACGATGACCTCGACGTCATCAGCTCAAGGTCACTAACTTGTTCACTCTGCGACTGGTATCCACTCTCTATTGAGTCTCCATTATCAGAAAATAACTTCCACTCGTTATGTTTTCCCATTGGGCCTTTCAAAAGTGACATCGAAGGAAAAAGTTTTTGCGGTTCCAGTTTGAAGGCAGGCATTCGACGATCCCACAGCAAGGATTTCCCCGGGTGGTCCGCGGTCGGGTATGAGGCAGTTCGTTGAGGCATCGGAGGCATTGCCTGGAGGGACTTGCCCGTGTCATGGTCTCAAGCAGACTGACACGCCTCACAACCACACCACTTGGTGCCCGCCGTTCTCAGAGCGCACTTGTAAATCTAAACCCAATCATAGTCGCGTGTCAGTCTCCTTCCCCTATATCCTCTATTCGCCTCAGCACAGGAGAGGTAGAAAGAGTATTATGAACATAAACAAACATGTGATTTGAATAAGTTCCCTCCAGGTGTCTTCCGTGTCGACTGCGCGTGAGTAAGGTGCACACTGGCTGCCAGGAGGCGCTGTGAGGGGCCCATCTGGCAGAGAGATCAACTTGTCGTGAGATCAGCTGAGATAAATTACGTCAGCGGAGAGAGCGAGAACGATACTGCTGCAGGTCAGCTGAGAGACCGAGGACGATACTGCTGCAGGTCAGCGGAGAGAACGACGACGATACTGCTGCAGGTCAGCGCAGAGAGCGACGACGATACTGCTGCAGGTCAGCGCAGAGAGCGACGACGATACTGCTGCAGGTAAGCGTAGAGAACGACGACGATACTGCTGCAGGTCAGCGGAGAGATCCCACGAGATCCATCCGAGTTCCTCACTGGTCGAGCTGGTCTGTTTGCTGAAGTGGCTGTCTGGCGGAATAACCACGGGGTGGCAGGCTGGCTGGGTGGCTGGCTGAGGGGTACGCAGAGAGGGGGGTGCCTTAAGAGGCCAGGTGGGTGCTTGTCAAAATCTGTTATCACTTACTGACGTGAAATCCCGGGTATGGTTCGATGGTTGGCGGGATGAAAAACGACCCCCACTCTTCACAAGCGCCTCTGCCCTTTATGAAGGCCAGCTTACCAATAGTAACCGCTGGGGCTCAATGATAACTAGTCACGAGCCATGTACTTACACGGCCAGGACAAGTGTGTGAGAGATGAGAAGGGCTGTGTCACCTATTGGCCATGTCAATCGCCCATTGGTGGCCATAAAGCCCCCTACCGCTCACGTAATAAACGTGTTCCTATGTTTACGTGTAATCAGTGAGGTGTTGACAGGTGTGTCCGACGCACCCAGCCGTACCTTATTTACAATTATTGGCACCTTCTCTTTCGTTAGAAGCCAATCTCGGGGTTATTAAACATGCAATGACTCTCATAGCTTCCTTTGAAACTAAACCAGCCGCGCAGTTGGCTTTCATTTTTTGGCTGTAAACGTCTCTGCCGGCCATATCTTTTGGAGTGCTTGCCAGGTTGACTGTTATTTGACCCCATTAAGAACCCTCCTTCACACTCAATCACTAACAACCATATATGTCCGAGCATGAATCGAGTTTCTGGTCAACGTAATCAGGTGAAGTAGTTTCCCCGTCAGGTAAGTGTTCACACCTTTACATCCCAAATAATCTCTAGCATAAAGCCCCCGACGAGGCATACACGCTGCGACTGACGTAGTTAGACACGCTGCTCATTAACAGCTGTGACGTAACCGAGTCGAGTGACGCAGTTGAAGAAGCAATTGATGAATCGGCGCTCATGTTAACAGTGGCCAAGCAAAAAATGTATGACAATGCGCGCTTAATATGTATAAAAGTACGGTGAGCCGATGAAGTGAGTCGAGACGAGGGATGTCGTTGTGTTTTTGGGGGCGATGACATACGACTGGTACAGCGAACCTGGGTTACGCTCACTGGTACACGGCGCGTCACGGCTCGTGTCAGCAACTCGTCCACCTCAAAGACGCTCCTCAATCTCAAGAGAGGAAGAGATAGACCATTATTTGTTTGTTCAGCTATTGGTGGTGAAAGGACTTCTGCTGTAGTCAGCATTAACATTTGGGCAGCTACTTTCGACTAGTGTGTTTGATCCACGGGAATGTGACATTTTATATATGCTCTTAGCAGCATATAAGAGATTCTCTTAAACCTAGTGAAATGATGAATATAAACATCACATAGCCATTATAGCGAGCTCAGCATTCGACACATACGTATGTGCTCGGACATTGATGTTAGGTATCCGGATGACACTGCTCGGGTTATCTGGTTTTTCAGGGATACGGGGCCGTAGTCTCATCCAGCTAATAGATCCGAGCACCTGTGGTGTCACCCAGGTTATAGATCCGAGCGCCTGTCGTCTAATCCAGCTCATAAATCCGGGCGTCTGTGGTCTAATCCAGTTTACAGATCCGAGCATATTTGATCTAGTTCAGCTAAGAGATCAAAGAGCCAGCGGTCTCGTCCGGCTTACAAGGAGAGCAGGGGAAGAAGGACTTAAGGCGTCAGATATCTGCCTCTCCTTTTCCTTTTGATCCATTTTTGACAAACGTCAATAGAACATGAGAGCTGATTCAGGAGATGACAATAAGAGCATGAGCTTCTTCCCTGGGCCACATCCTCCAATTCGTCTGCCATTATTAACCCAGTCACCTGCTTAATCATCACCCACCTTTGATCTCTCCAAACTTACCTGGATTTGAATTGAATGGAAATAACCCAGCGCCAATTAAACATCTAGTCGCTTCGAAGTCCCCAGCGAATCTTGAATGAAATCTAACCGCGGAATAAAGAGTCGGAGGATATACAAAAACCTCATTTATTTCAAAGGGGGAAGAAGTCATTCAATACCTGATGGATCCCATCTGCCCAATGGCTCTCGGTTCGGTCTGTGTCGACGCAGTATAGAGATCGCTTAATCAAAACTAATATAAGCTAGTTATTAACCACATCATGATGACGGTGAGCTTATCGCAAATATATTAACCAAGGTTCCAGATAAAAAAAGCGGGCGAGGAATACAATATTCTTTTGTCATTTCGGGTATATTGGTGAGTCCATTAGCTTGTTAATATATTCATATCAAATGACAATAGAAAATTTGCCAAGAACGCGGCCAAATACCACTCGTGTTGACCGGCTCTCGTCGAATGAAGAGCCACAAACCGGACCGTCTAGACTCAGACGAGATTCTATGGAAGAGGAATGTTGCCCCGGGCTAACGTCATAACAACAGATTTGAAACGCATTTGAAATTCAAATATAATCGCGAAAAGCATTTAACAAGCACATTAAAACACTTAAAACATTTCAAATACAATTCTTTGAGGTTGTAGCCGGGTCTCACTTTTGCTTCCTTCATCATATTCTAATGAGCTCCGCGCTTTTTGGCAATTTGTCCTACAATTAGCCCCGAGAGTATATTTTCAATTAGATCAAGCTCAAGGGGTTTGCTACAAAGGAGCCCTGGATTTGCAGCCTGGCAGAGGATGAATGGTGACAATGTTTGACCATTAACTTGGTCAAGAAAGGACCTGGTATACTAAGTGGTATAGACCGCGAAGTCCACATTCCCCCAACCCGCCCCTTCCTCGCATGTTACACACGTTATATAAGTAGATATATATACTCAGAACGGATAAGTCAACATCTCAACATTCGTTTAAATATATTCAGGTATTCTTCCACGAAAAAGCAACGATATAATCCAATTAGTGTGACGACAACCTAATGACGTTATGATTGAGAAGCTGATTCTCGGTTTTAATGAAAAGTCAATCATAACGTACCATTAGAAAAGAGAAATTGACATTTTCATTTTTAATTGTACCCGAAAGAGTTAGATCGGAGGCGAATGTCCAATTGACATAAAATGATTCAGATAATATGTGCATTTGTTCGGCAAATGATTTACTTATCACAAAATGATCATAACGGTTTTAAGTTCAGAGTACATTATGACACAACCTGCTCAACAACTACCACTCAGATTCGTTTGTAAAATTCAGCTCCAACCTGAATCTTATCTGCAAAAGTGACCTTCTTGTGGTTGCCTCTCTCAGTAACTGGCATACCGGGTACAGTGTTGGATGACAACTAGACTTGGCACTTTGTTGGGATTGTTCATTGCTCAATGAAGTATATGTGCGCTCAAACCTCCACAAACACAGCAGCGCCAACCAGAGGTACACACCGTGTCATTCGCCATCGCGTCATGGATCAGTTGTTTCATGAATTTGGTCCACCTCATTAGGGCGGTATGATCGGCAGGTTGGTGAAGTTCCACAATTTTCGCATAACTAAAAGGAGAGGAGATTGAACAAGCAGTTCAGACGTGTTTGTCTCACAAAACGCTGTCACAATCCTGACGCATCTTGCTGCTGAATTGCGACTGTGGACGTGGGCGGGCCCTCGTGGGCACGGATATCCAGGAAGAGTGCAATATTCCCTGCCATGTATGTCGTGTGTCTATTAATAGTTTGCTACCTCAGGTTCATATATCTCCCACTTCTTCTGTCCTGTGGATGTCGTATGTGACCTTGGGTGACCTTTGATGATGCTAATTAAACAAGATCGAAACCTCCAAAACACCGAAAAAGCTGGCTGACATAAGGTAACTCCAAGTACACGTGTAATAATCGTCAGAGTCCAGCTCAACCATCCCGCTCCTGGTTTGTCTATGCCTCACAAATTGATACGTTTCAGCAAAGCGCATGAAAAATGTTAATAACCAACGTAGGAGAAAGTTGTTTTTATGACCAAGCGCAATGAAAATTCCACTTGGGTTTACTCTGGCGGGGAAACAGACCGGCGGTGACTTGTAAGCGGACCCTGCATCGAAGTCGCAAGGCCCCTCTCACAATCCGATATCTCGCCACGTCAGACCGGACTCCCTTTTGTTCGCTGTAATCGACAGTATTTATCGACTTGGCAGTTTTAATAGAAGTGGGAACTTAATATGAGCAATAAAACATTGTTTTCTCGGGATTATGCAATGATAAAATGTCGATGAAATTAGGGCACTGGTATTAAGAGGGTGTAATAAGTTGAGCCATAAGGGATCGTTAATGTCTGTTACGTGGGAGATTTCACAGACAATGTCTGTCGATAATGTCCTTAAAACACTCCGTAAAACATACATCAATAATACACGCGCGGCGAAAATAAATGTTGCACCTATCAAAACCTGATCTGGATGAAAGCACCGGTTTTTTACCAAAAGACTATGACAAAACGAGACCACGTGGGTTCTCATTGATTGTTCAAGAGATAATTCCGTGTTTTTTTGCATTTACGGCCAAAATATTAGCACCATCGTTGATATTTACCTTTTGATATTATGTTCTTCACTGACTATGGTGGTGGACTGGTTTCGAACCAGGTGATGAAGTGCTACACGTTATGATATTTGGCAAATCGTTTGGATCCGCTTTTATCATAATGTATAACTGAGCAAAATATTATAAAAGTCCATGCCTTAGTTGAAGTCGAAAATCCACATTTATAGAGCCTGCTTTTATTGTCCTTGACTTTTTTTTTGTAAGATTCCAGAACGATGATAGAAAATGATCACGTTGTTTGTTTCACGCAGTACAAAAGTTACATATCAAATAAATCTGCTGACAGATTCATCTGCTATTGCAGGTGTCATTGCAAGGCCATGCTTGACTAAGGGAGGAGGATGGTATGAAAGGCGGACATGCAATCTCGATTCAGAACATAAAACAAAATGATTAAGTTAAGATGATTAAGTATTGGAGGAGCAGAAAAATTGATTCCGTGACTATATTGTAAAGAAGAGTCAGTCACTTTCACCATTAAAAAAATGATTTATATTGTATCCAGATCTGTGGAAATCATTCATAAGTCGTGGAAAACATTGCTTCAGCTGTTAATTTTTATGGTTAACTGTGAGGCTGCATTGACTCAATCACTCACTGCATCTCATAGCTTAATATATCGCCATACCCTCCACATAAGCTCTGCCATATAAAATAATAGGCAGGGGGAGACTGGCCATATTACCTCCACCAGGCCCCAAACAAACACACCCAACAACGCACAACATAATCCTCCAAATAAATAACGACTGGGAACCGCGCTCGTTCATAGAGGGCGCTCATTCCTCATCGCCAACTTTAAAGGGAGAGCTCATTATTCAAGGAGGGATGGCGATGTGTGAGTGGAATGAGTGATGAGACTACATAGACATCGTCGACGACTTGAGATGTTTACGTAGCAAACTGCTGTCTTGCGTGATGATATGATGGCTTCATTGCCAGGGCTCTATTCGGCTTTGACAGGGGATATTAAGGTATAAAAATGAACTATGCTTCGAAGAAATCGTTACGCCAATACTTGCAGTATTTACATGGCCGCACTTTAGAGGTGGTCGCTCTGGACAGGTGGACGCTATGGTAATGTGTATCGTACCATCTCTTTGTTATGAATCGTCACGAAAGTGGTCCGCTTAATTCAATTAACTGATCTGTATATTGTTATTGATGTAGATTATGCTGTTGTTGTTATTGTTGTTGCTGTAGATTATGCTGTTGTTGTTATTGTTGTTGTTGTACATTATGCTGTTGTTGTTATTGTTGTTGTTGTACATTATGCTGTTGTTGTTATGTTTTTTTTGTAATAACATGAACAACTCGAAAGAACCAAAGATGATTTTCACTCGAATTGACGCGTGATCTATGGTCACGTTTAATAGTTCCTGACGATGCTGCTCTAAATGTAGCTTTCTCACGACAGTACTAACCACCCAAGACCGAATTGACATCCTTAACCATCAACTAAAAAAAAAGACAAAAGGCAGAGAAAAAGAAACATCCCTTAAACAGCCGAAATGGACGCCGTTGCGACAGATGGTAAGCTGCAGCGAATGCTATGTTTGACAGACACATGATCGATGGCGGGAAACAGCGTCCCAAGTCATGTCACTGATGTCACGTGATGAATTGGCGCCTTCAGGTTTTGTCCAACTGTCGTCTGCTTTCGACGAACTCATGCAAGAAGCAGGATGCTAATCAAATTGTCTTGTGTCTTGTGCAAAGGAATACCCAAAGGCGCGCAGGAGTGAATTAATAGCCTCACATCACTCCACCTAATGCTGTAGAAAATGATTCTCTGACCCCAAAACCCGTTGGATAGCTGATTGCAGGTTTGACTGCACGCCACTTTCTCGTTGAATTCCTTTAGCAAGAGTACAAAATTTGCTTACAAATGTTACTTGTAGAATTTCGAATCAAATCGAATGGAACAATATCTCATATATATATATATATATATATATATATATATATATATATATATATATATATATATATATATATATATATATATATATATATATATATATATATATATATATATATATATATATATGTGTGTGTGTGTGTGTGTGTGTGTGTGTGTGTGAGTGTGTGTGTGTGTCCATGTGTTTGTGTGTGTGTCTGTGTTTTAGTGTTAAAACAAACAACGGTTCCTCAGAGCGTTCCATTTCTATTTAAATCGGACTAATCTCAACAAGGGCTGGTTTTCTGCACAAACAAGTTCTCTCGCGTAGCACTTGGTCCCGTGTGATTTCTTACTGATGAATCCACCTGAACCTGGCAGACAAGACATGCCCGGAGACCCTCCTGGGGACCTGGCCCTCTGACCTCACGTGCCTCCCGGGATACACTCCTACTTCCTGAGGCACTTCAACCTTAATTCATAGACATTGAGATGAAAGTGGTCGGCGAAATTAAGTCACATTCTGTAAGGAAGGGTGTATTTTTATGTTGCCGTCTTTCGATCGAACATGGTGATGTTTCGGGGGAAGGATTCGGTTGATGTTTATTGAGAAAAAGTAGAGACGAGTGGCCTTTTTAGCGATCGAATATGGAGAGGTTTGTGACGTCAGAAGGTCCTGATCTGTCCACGTCCGCCAAGCCCCGCCCTCATAACGAAACCACGCCTCCTCTCCAACTTGCCCTTGGCTCTTCGTTCCGTTAACGACCTCAATTTGCTTCTTAAAGTCGCCCATATATCTTTCAGTGCGCCTTTGTAACTCTGTCGCGAGCAGACACTGCCTCCTCGCAGTACAACCCTCTTCTGGGAAACGTCAGCATTTGACGACAACCTCATTAAACGACTCCATACGCCTCGTCGCTGTTACAAAGATACAGCGGATTGGACTGCGCAGGCGCCTTAGAGCAATCAGCATTCCGTCCGGCTCGCTCACAATCGGGTCATTGCTGGATGCAACGACGTTTAATTAGATAAAGTGACGCATATGCCATACGCAAATAAAACGCGCCCCTGAAGATTACACGACGGTGAAAAAAAAACTGCCTCTCTGAGAATTGGCGCATCGTCCACGTCGTCTGGGGGTAAGATATGGCCAGGTTCTCGCTAAATAGCTTTCTGCAATTTTCATCCTTTCTATGTCCCCTTTTTCCGAATTCGACCAGCGCAGTTCTATCATTACTTACGGCCCTGCAAGTGTGCACTCAATCTGAATAGGCAAGTGAAATGCCCCACAAGAGGCAGAGGAGCCGCGTCTGTCAGCGCTACTGAATTAGAATGCCTCGCAACAAATCGCATCCCAAAAAAAAGGTGACCGGAAGTAGTCATCCAGTGCCCTCAAGCGTTTGATCAGCCGATCCCAGGACGGCCATTGTCAGTGAGGCTGGTAATGTTGAGAAGACTTAGACCAGGGGTTTCGGAGTGTGAGAGCATGGTAGCCCCTGGGACGAATGAAGACTTGAAGAGCTACACGAGTAACAATTCACAGACAACCTCCAGATAATCAACTTATTCGTTCCAAATTCAGCTTATTTAACCAATAACATTATCTCCTCGCACAATTGAATGGTAAATAGAATGGTTTCCTTGGAAACCTCAAATCGACAGCCACATCCAAGAAGCGCCCCACATTATGCGGCCGTCCCATCATAATCACGCGGACGTATACAGGTGAAAGACCCTTTGGCGAAGCAGACACGCAAATCCAGGAACACCACGACGAGTTGGCTGTTTGATGTCGTGGACAATATTTAGAGACCCCTCTTTACCTAAAGTGCCCACTTCTTATCCCCGTTTCTCACTTCCTAGGTTGTTTCCGCCACCATTCGACAATTTCCGTGACTACTTCCGGAACCCCTTGTGTGTTGTCTCAGAAGGACAGCGCCGTGCGGGTTTCTCCGCTAGGGTTTACATGTGAAGTGGCTATAGAGGTGAATGTCAAACCGAGCGGCGAATGGCGAGCCCCGCGCTAATAGCTTACCCATATATAAAGATAACATAAAAAAAGTGCAGCTGCCGGTAGCTGCCACACACCACATGCACTCAAGTCTTAAAACACCCCACCTCTAATATACAAAGACCTTTATCAGATATCAGAGCGGAGAGGAGTTTTGTAACTCGAGTGCCTGTGCCTCCGACAGCTATCTCGCGATATTTACCGCAAAATACAAAAACCCGATGTTCGCATCTGATGGAATGTTCTGACTGAACCGACTGGGACGGTCCGCTTCTCCAAATACCAGAAGCACCCCAATAGCACCATAATCGCTGAGTTTATTTCGCTCTTATGGCTCTAACAGAAATACCAACATCGGATAGTAGGATCCAGGCAGCTCGAATGAGAATCCCTCTCCGCAGCGGAAATCGAATCACTTGGCAAGATTTACAAATGAAGTGTCGCTTAATTGGATTTAGGCGTCTGTAAACGGGGAATGCTAATGGATTGGTGCAGCGATTGGCAACTCGCGATAGGGATGCACCCCGTCAGGGTCAGCGTTTAGAAAGAGCGAGAAAGAGCAATAAAATAGGTTATATTGCGATGATTTTACCAGAGTGGTCGACCCATTGAAATGGTTGCTGCCGAGAGACACAGCAAAGTGCGACATTGAGGAAGCGATTTATGTAAATGTACCTCAAATGGATAGGAGCAATTCATGTCAGGTGTCACCAAAGTTGTCTTGCCAAGAAGAAACGGAACGGGACAGCATACACCACAGCAGTGTACTGTAATGTTTCCTCAAATGTTTTCCATTATTGGATGTGTTTGAAGTAAATAAATGAATTATGTTAACAATAGTAAAAGTCCAATAGAAGAATCAGAAGAAATTTACAACGATCAAGGAATATGGCGTCTAGATCACGTGACAGAAGCCCCTGTGTCTGAGAACGAGGCTCTGCGTGTTGATTTCAGTAAATTATGCTATTTTCATGCAGCCAATGTTACTGCGCATGCGCCCATTCTCTCGCTATTCCGATTTCAATCTTCCATACAACAATAATCGCGTTCTCAGTGCCGCAAATCACTTGTATACTTAGTCAATGGTGCCCATTCAGTCGAAACAAAGGTTGTTTTCCATAAAATAACCCTTCTTTCAATCTGTCTATTTTCATCTGTGGTGCATGTCAGCGAAAAGCCGGTGTATTTTTTTGCCCATTAAATGTATTGTACATGCATAAATAGATTTCATAGCACAACAAAGGTAACTTAGTCCTTATTCAGACATACCGAGAGCACACAAAGCTAGCAAACAAGAAGTTAGCATTTCTTCAAAGCACATTTTCTGATATTTGAATGAACTAAAACATTAACGATGTTGATTTCCATCTGCCGACACCAGACGTGATGCAATGAATGTATTCTCGCTGATTTCTATATTCAGCCTCCTCATCAATTAGAACACGGCCTTTGTGTATATCACCAATGCACCCAAGCTGTTGGCGCAAATGGAATCATGCAAGTGACCTAGCTGCTCTGAAAGAGCAAGCGGTGCCAGCGTTTACCTGCCAAATCATGATGTATGATGGTATCGATCCGCTCCCAAGTCATAAATTATAACTCGGTGCGCTGACAGCTACCTTTGACATCACTCAGGTAGAATTAATCAAGTTGGCGAGGTTTTCTCTCCGACCGGAACTAGTATCCAGAGGGGAGATATGTTACGATTTTTATCGGAATTTTGAAAGGAAAAAACGAGGTGGCTTTTTCGACACGCTTGTCGCGTTGTTAATTGCATGTAGCACCTAATGCTGTGGAAATCACGCGATGCGGCATCTGTCACAGACCCCACGTGGCGCGGTGCAACCTATGAAACAATTAGGGACTGGGGAGTCTTACCTGAACAGGTGTAAGGCCAGGCGGGACCCAAGTGTATTCTTCCAGTGCGCAGCCGCTGTCGTCATCCGACGTGGAGTTACGCGAGTGAAGATCATGCAACAATTTACTCATGCTGCCATGGCGGTCCATGGGGTCAAAGGTCATCGCTGTTGTGACGTCACCATGAGTTTCCCGCGGACACTTGCAATGGCGGCAAACTTTCCTGTGACACAAACCAAAGGAATAAAAATAATTTTTTATGTCCCAATATCTTACGCATTTATCAGTTATACAATGAATAGTCGCCAAATCCAATTGAACAATGCTTGCGGATTTGATGACACAATAGTGCAGTGAATGCGACAGAGATAGCGAAACCGCGTGTCACTTTCATTATTACAAATGAACAGCACAACAAAAGCAGTGTATGGTCCGTAGTACATGAAATGGAGGTTTTTATTTGCTTATCAGATCGTAATTTCCTCAGTATACTGCCAGTGAAAAACTTGTAATCGCTCCCACAGAGGCAACAAAGAGTTGGCCTGGAACAGGAGGGAAAAATATAACCAATATAGGACGAGTGGAAATAGGGAAATGGCATAGCGCTGGCCGGGCATAGACGAAAAACAGCGAAGAGGCGCAGATGGCAGCACTTCTACTTAATGACATCGTAGTCACATCGCCTGAATCAGTGCTGTGGACGCACTAATCGCCACATCACCTGAATCAGTACTGTGGACGCACTAATCGCCACATCGCCTGAATCAGTGCTGTGGACGCACTAATCGCCACATCGCCTGAATCAGTGCTGTGGACGCACTAATCGCCACATCGCCTGAATCAGTGCTGTGGACGCACTAATCGCCATCTTGTTTGGTTCAGTTGGTTGCCTTTTCATTGCCTGCCACGTGTTTCTGTATTTAAGACGGATTTACGAGCGTCAATGAGATGTTGCATGGTTACCTGGTCGTACCGCCATTTTTCGCCGTTTGCAGACGTTAAATCGGTAAAGGTCACATGGGTCAAAGATCACGGAAAAGTAGCTAGAGGGTCGCTATCTGCCATAGAAATAAAAATCAGACTGGAACTTGGAGATTCGATATTGTTATGATTTATAATGAAACAAAAATTCAAACAGCACACTTCAGCATGAGAAGAAATGTGATCCGGAATAATGGATATATTTCAACTAAAATGTCTGTTGCAACCATACATATCAGTATAGAGATATCCAGACGGAGAAAGCTTTCTGGCGGCGATGAATTTCGATTGATGTTATGGCAGTACAAAGACAGCTCTGAGCAGCAGGACAAAGCTCAAACACTATTTATCTTAAGGACAAAACGTCGGCTACTCAAATAGTAACTCTTCTGTGTGGAGATGATATTCACACATGAAGCTACGATATCATGATCACTGGCAGACATCCGTCTTTACAACAGAGCCCCCAGCGAACGGAAAATCAGCTAACCTTCTCTCCATTTACAAACAAACTCAGCAAAAAAATGCCAGCTACAGGCGCCCGTGTGGGTCAGGTAGTCGGGAAGTAGGCACGCGTATGGAGCGGCGGAATGAGGGAACAGGAAAAACTAGTCCCACGACAACCATACTGACGGGATAGCGCGTTAACCATTGTGCTTACCCGCACATCCATAATGCACGCACAACAGAAGCCAGTGATATTTGTGTTTAAGCAAAGGAAAGCAACCATGTTTTCCTGACATCCATACTCATAGACAACGCGCACATGCATGCGTTGAGCCTCCGCGAGGAACGGCGCGACGCTAATGAGGCGACGCGTACACAGTTTACAACGCGTACAGGTAGTATAGCCTGAAGTAGGCTTGTCCGGAGTCTCAAGTTGTGGGCGATCACCTGTAACAGATCATCACGTGTGAGTTTACCTGGGGCTCGCCCGCGCTCGTGTTTTGTGATATGCGTAGACCAGGATCCCGGAGCAGCTGGGCGCATTTGGGGAACAGATCAGGAGTTCTGAAAGATGGACAGAAGTTCGGAGGGTTCGGTGAGATTGTCAGCAGTGCTGACAGATTGTCAGAAGTTTGGAAAGATTGTCAGATTTTCTGAATTTTCCAGGAATTCTGAGAAGTATTCAAGAATATGGAGTTTGTCAGGAATATCGGTGGACTGTCACAAATTTCTGGGAGAATGTCAGAAATTCTGGGAGGAATACTGACAGATTGTTAGCAGTTCGGAGAGTTATTCAAGAATTTTAAGTCTGGCAGAAGTTGTGAGTGATTGTTAGGAAATCTGAGAATGGATCTGGAAGCCGCGAGACAAGTCAACGGATTTAATAAAAAAGCAAATTGAAGACCATCACTGCCACAAACATGCTTCTAATTGGGTGGAGTAGTTAACACCCAATTGATTATGACAAATTCCCTGATATAACCCTAACCAGGTAATCATGCATATATCTCCCTACAACGCTACCTTCTCCTCAATAGCCAGCTCCTCTCATCCTTTATGACATATATTAAACGTGGTCCCTTACTTATCAAAACCCATCCCTACCCAGCACAAAACGACGTACCCTTCAGTGCTGATCCACATAGTCGACTAGGCCAACTTCTACCAGTTCCTCAAATGTTTACACTTACGATACGAATTCTGACCGACTATCAAATGCCAAAATTTCCCATCACCCAGGAGAGACATTAACTCCACCCTGCGTAGCGCCTCTGACGGCTTGCTGCTGCGTCAGAAACAATCAACAACGCCGCATCGCTATTGCGGGCGACGTGAGTGTTTTAACGCGTCGCATCGCAAGTTGACTACTTCTACATACTGACATAACACTCAACACCTCCTCTGACCGGTCACAGTTATACATGGGCGGTGTCACAAGAAAGGGCTTTCACCATCAACCTATTTCCGACAAAAGAATGTGCGCATGCGCTGAACGTATAAATCCAGAGCCATAATAGGTTTAATTGATTACAGTTGATGGGAACCAGATCATGATGATTATTATGACTGTTATTAATGATGATGAGGTTGAGACTTTGTTCCTCCTTTATCGCATTCCATCATATTCTCCTCACCATTGTATGTAGCATATCAAGTTTTCCGACGTGTTTGGGGTCCTTGGTTAAAAAATGATCATTCACAACATATTCACGTAGCCCGGGGATCGTTAATAATGAAGGCGGGTAGCAATAAAGTATGTCGACTCATTCATACTTACAGCTGGACAGCTTTATTTACGTTCTCTTAATGGCGAGCAGATATCGCTGCTATCTTCATTAAACTCAGGGCTATAGGCGCCTAATTCGTTGGCAGCAGTTAGATGTCGGTTAATACGAGGGATTGTCATGTTTACGGCAGCCATTAACTGCGCGCTAGACCTCATTATGCATGATCACCGTCAATGAGCGATATTACCAGCAAACTCGCGCAGAGGAAACAATGATATAAGCGACAGACGCACGCGTAACACACACATAATGGACAATAAAATACCGGCGAAGGCTCTAGCGTAATATATGGACTACCAGGTTACAAAGAAACGTTAGAAAACAGGCTATGAAGCGCCTGGTATTGTTGGCCCTCTGGTGGTAGGCGTGGATTACTAACTGAATTATTAGCGTGAGTTAGTGAGCGCAAGATGAGTCAGTGGCTCTGGGATATTGAGGTTAATTCTACAACACCATAAACCCATATTTGTTCCGCAAATGAGGAACACACTTCAGTCCATTAAGGTTTTACAGAGACCAGCGACACAGGCTGGCCAATTGGTGTGCCTCGGTGGTCGCAGGCAGTTTGGCAAAACTGAAACAGGGCTCACTGCGATGTAGTGTGTCTAGATCTATGACGTTGTCTTATCGATGGCTCTTAGTCGTTTATTCACCAAGATTACGTGATACTTCGATTGAGCGTACAAGTGAGTTTTAGAGGGCAGATAAAGAGACAGAGACGGTTAAAGAGACAGAAAGAATTATAGAAAGATAGATTGACAGAGAACGAGATAGATACAGACAGACACAGATAGACAGACAGCCAGGAAGATAGATAGACAAACAGAGATATACAGACAGACATACAGACAGATATAGAGAGGGACGGACAGACTAAGAGATAAAGAGGGAGCGAAAAAAGAGAAAGAAAGCATGTTTGTGTTTGTTTTTGCTTGAGGGGGGTGGGGAGAAGTCTGTTGATGAACTAGTCACTGAGCAATGAGTCAACTCGTTGTGTAAGCCACTGAGCAACGAGTCAACTCGCTGAGTCAGTCATTGAACAATGAGTTAACACGTTGAATCATTCACTGAACAATGAGTTTACTCGTTGAGTCAGTCATTGAACAATGAGTTAACTCGTAGAGTCAGGCATTGAACAATGAGTTATCTCGTTGAGTCAGTCACTGCACAATGAGTTAACTCGATGAGTCAGTCATTGAACAATGAGTTAACTCACTGTGTCAGTCACTGAGCAATGATTTTACGCGTTAAGTCAGTCACTGAGCAATGAGTCAACTTGTTGAGTCAGTCACTGAACAATGAGTTAACTCGTTGAGTCAGTCATTGAACAATGAGTTAACTCGTTGAGTCAGACACTGAACAATGAGTTAACTCGTTGAGTCAGTCACTGAACAATGAGTTAACTCGTTGAGTCAGTCACTGAGCAATTAAATAACTAAATGAGTAAGTAAATGAGCAATGAGGTAACTCAGTCAGTCAGTCATATAGCTATGAGGTGCCTAAATGAGTCAGTCAAAGGACAAAAAAATAACTTAGTCATTTAGCAACGAGTAAGTTAGCTGAGAAATGAGGTAACTCAGTGAGTCAGTCACTGAGCAATAAAGCAACTCAGCGAGTCAGCCAATGAGCAATGAGTAACTCAATGAGTCAGTCAATAAGCAACGAGGTAACTCGTTGAGTTAGTCAATGAGAAATGAGGTAACTAATTGAGTCAGTCGATGACAAATGAGGTTACTTCGTGAGTCAGTCATTGTGAAATTAGGAAATTTGAGCAATGAGGTAACTCAATGAGTCAGTCAATGGTTCCGGTCAACCAAAGAGTCAGTAGTTAAGCCAGTCAGTCAACCACCCAACACCCCACCCCTCACACGTTATACCTACTATCTACCTCCAGGACAACATCCCTTCCTTGATATACTATGTTTATAACCCTTTCATGACAAAACATAACAATAACCCCGATCATAACCAACTCATATTATCCTCCCAAAGCCACCATGAAAACAATGATGTAAGCGACAACAACATGCGTTCTTGACATATAATGACCGCTATAGAAAGCTACAAGCAATGTCGTGTAATGGCTGCGTGTATAGCACCAGGTATGATGAAGTGCGTCGTTCCACAGGACTGGCCCCAATAACATGTCTTTTCTGACAAATGGTCAAGAGGCATAATTGGGGCCTACAGGGCAGTGTTTGATCGGTGTCGGACAATCAACAGCATGGAACTAAATGGACACAAGTGTTGCTGAGTAATGAAGGAGCCCTTATTAGGTAATTGCTTCCGAAAGTTGCAGACGTTTTTGCGAGTGTTTGAATACACACATACGTCCTGTTGAGTGGTACCTTAGGGCTGAGATATATACGCCATGATTACTAGGTAGTACTCTATCATATGTAGCGCTGTTTCTGATTGTCCTTCCAGCCGCTGGAGTAATGTGTTCATAAAGCCAGTTTCCCATTGGCTGTGCGACCGGAAGCTCAAACAACCAATCAAAGTGTACTACTATGTCGCGTCATCTATTTGCTTAAGACCATGTCGATCAGGGGCCTCATTTTATATAGTTTCAAAGAACCAAATGTCGCATTCCCCAAAAAGTCACACCGTTCAGAGGCTATGTTCCGTCAAACACCCCATGATTCTGCGCCGCTCACACCCACATTTCTCATCCGTCATCCCAAATCGTTTCAAACACAATACGCCACACAAACCCCGCGCATGCGCATTTGGTATCAACTACGTCATAGAGCCCGACAAACCAAGCACCATCTCATTTGTTTTAATCATCGTCATCATCGCTTATTATTCAACAGTAAGACTTCCGCGGCGATCGATCTTATAGGATGTTTTCATTCATCGACTTTACTTGCAGGTGAGCATGTCTGGTGGTTTGGGGCGGAGCTCTAGTTGTGACCGATAACCACGTACAGCCAGACTGATGAGATCACAAATGAGCGATGTGTTATGAGTAGAGGGGAAAACGAGAATGTTACATCATAAATGAATATATATATATATATATATATATATATATATATATATATATATATATATATATATATATAGAGAGTATATATATATATATATATATATATATATATATATATATATACATATATATATACATATATATATATATGTGTGTATATATATACATATATATACATGTACATAAATATAAATATATATATATATATAAAACATATATATAAACACATAAGTATATAAGTATATGTACATAAATATATATATACATATATATATGTATAAATATATATATATATATACTTATGCAAATATATATATATATATATATATATATATATATAAATGTGTGTGTGTGTGTGTGTGTGTGTGTGTGTGTGTGTGTGTGTGTGTGTGTGTGTGTGTGTGTGTGTGTGAGTATTTATTTGCATAAGTATATAACGCTTATGTCAAGTTGAATGTACGATGAACGTCACATTCAACATGTCATGGTAAGTGGCCGGAGCAGCATTACGTAGACTTGATCCACGAGTCGTTATTAAATCATGGGATGGGGCGATGCGCATTGTCGTGCTGATGTCAGCACAAAGACGAAGAGTAGTCCAAGTGTACTGGAGGTGACAATCGTTAACGGTCGACTACCTCCATAGGAAACAAGATCCACACTCCCCAAGGCAAACAATAACGCTTGAAAGGAGCACGTTACGTAAAAGATCTATATGGCGAATAAATAAAATTTACTTCAGTGAGCAATTGTTAGATTTGCCAGTGAGAGAGCAGCGACGTTCCCCCTGATTACCCGCGACATGCTGATGCAGTTTGACACAATCGAGTTTATAGCGCTTGCCAGGCGCATGCGCAGTAGCAGCCGTCATCCAGAAGAGAGTGCTGCTGCAGCAACAAGAAGCCTGCGTCTATTCAAGTCTTGTCTGCAGGACAAATTGAATCCCAAGTTAATTCCCAAACCCTAAAGCTTCCCCACCCCATACGGCAATCCCTCACACATACAATTGTATGTATAGCCCGGCTGTAGAAAAGTGCTGACTTGGCTGAAATTGTTATCATGCATTAATGCTGGGACATAGGTCTGGGATGAGCCTAGCAGGACGGCTCAGGGAGCAAGTGAGTGTGTACGTAGGGTGTCGATCTGTGGACTGGGGAGCGAGCCATCTCCAAAAGAATGCGCTCTATAGTCTGATGCGTTGTGACGTTCTATCCGTTTGACTTGGCTGTGTATCGTCTGTATCATCGTGTATCCACCTTACATGGGTACGTGGGTATACGGCGCACGGGGTGAGGATGGGGTTTGATTTGGGCGTCTCTGATGCAACTTTCCTGCATATATCTTGCCGATGTCAAACAAGTATAATTAGCGCGGGTAGCCTGTTCGTGTGGTCGTCTGATCGCGAGTGGCGCGTCATGAGTGAAACGCTACTCCGTAACCCCGTACGGAACCGCGCGTTCCATCAGGAAATGGATCATGGCGAACGAAAACTACCACCGCACAAACACAAGCGTTATTCATCAGCCACCACAGTTACCCCCGACCCATCTCCACCTCAACCCCCCCCCCCCCACCACACGCGTGTTAACCAAGTCTCCCAGATAATACAACATATTTGCAAGGGATAAAATTAAACGATTGTCCTTTCATGAATATACTGACAAAGTACAATCGTGGAAAGAAGAATTTAATGCATAACAATTCCTAAGTTTCCAGGTGTGATTTAATGTTGCAAGCGTGTTCATATATACACGTTTGTTGCTTATTAACCATATATAGTTGCATGCATAAGATAGCATCGGACTTCACTGATGGGAAATAGCCCAGACCCAAGACGACCATAAAGACCATTCAAAGACAAGAGACCAATAGATATCTAGCTAAACCGAGTATGCTCCCCAAGAGATGGCTATATCTAGCCAGTCGACTCACAGAATGCTCCCTCGTCACCAATTCCTCACCTACACCAACTTAATTAAACGACCTCTGGCGGTTACGACAGACCGCTGGAGGCAATTCTTCATTTACATCGCTCCTGTAGATGGTCGCATAAAATTATATCGAGGATATTTGAGTCAATAGTATGAACACGAGCCTGCCGACTTCCTATTCAGGCCAGCATGATGGCGTATAAAAACGTTTGATGAAAATATGTACGTTCTCGGGGGGTCACATGACGCGCTGAGTTCGTCACGTGCAGTGTCATGTGACTTTATTCGCTTATGGGATCATCCGACCAGACCTATGACCTCAACTCATCCGGTTATTATCAAGCCCGCAATTCCAGAACGCCACCCCAGCAGCCTGCTACTCTCTGTGTCACACCCCAAGCATCACACCAACAAAAGCGAATAAAATGCAGCATTCATAGCAGAAGAGCTCCCAAAGAGCGACAAAGCTATCTCCCAGAACTGCCATAAAGTCGTCCCAGTTGTCATAATAATAATCGCCATTAAGACTCCCTTGTTCTCGGCCGATCAAGCTGCTGTCTGGGCATACACGCGCGCCACCTAGCGAAAGCGCGCGAAGCTCCGAACGAGACCATCGGAGACGGTCGTAAAATATGATGTACGATGTTATTGGCCAGGACTTGTACTTTCAACCGCGGAGCATGATCTCCCTACGAGAAGTCCATTTGGCTCAAAATCAATTAATTAATAAAGGGACAAGAGTGTAGAGGGTCAGGGGAGAGCAGGGCAGGGTTGAGAATAGGGTGGGTGGGGTGGGGTCCAACTAAGTTCAGGGCGATTGGGGTGATCGCCATTATGAGGTGACATTTCCGTTTCCTAGCAACACATTATTATTACGTTGCAAGAGTGGACATTACTCACTCCAGTCATATAATGTACAAGACCATTGCATTATTAGACTACCAGAGTTTCTAAATGAGCCACAAGCCAGCGAAATACATCACCTCCGCCGAGCGGAGTTCCCCCGCGAATTCATCGTAAGCTTCCCAATCAAGATACCGGCTGATAAACCAACTCCGTGCATAAAAACACAAAATTCTATAGACGAATTAAATATAACTACATTATATAACTTCGACTGGCTTGCCGTTTGTTATTTGATGATCATTGATTTCGATATGAAAAGCATCGTGCCTATACCCCTTGGGATAGGGCTGTGGATCTCTAGCCTCTAAGCACAACTCAACGTCAATATGTACCTAGTCAATGTCTGACGTGAGAACCTCACCCTGTTACGCTGCTCGGGCGACTCGACGCTAATTGAGCTCGGATTAGATTCCTACTTAGCTGGATATAGCTGGACTGATAGGGTTCCGATTGGGATTAAATA
Organism: Urechis unicinctus; assembly: GCA_034190875.2. Taxonomy (NCBI): domain Eukaryota; kingdom Metazoa; phylum Annelida; class Polychaeta; order Xenopneusta; family Urechidae; genus Urechis; species Urechis unicinctus. The sequence goes on from CM067343.1 coordinate 50,069,761, forward strand.
GGACTCATATGATGGGGTGGGGGGGGGGGTGGAGTCGTTGTGGGCTGGTGAGGTGAACGAGCGTGTTCAATACATGAGCTGAATACAAAACGGAATAAGAAGCGCCGTTGACTTACGCATACGCCCTACCTCCATGTACTATTGCGCACCTGGTGCATGAGAACCACCCCTCCTCTGACCTTCTCCATTTCAGCCCCTGACCCTCGACCTCCATGGCGTTCTCACCTGCGTTTGCGGAACCTCTTCTGGGGTAATACTCCGCTCATTCTGTTGATTTTCGCACCTCTGCAAACGCACGCTAAACCTCGTCAAAACACCTCCTTCCTTCAAACAAGCACTCTATATCCTTCATTTCTCCATGTGTGCTTGTGATGAGGCTATACAAGCATCATGGAAACTGCTGCTGCTGCTGCGGGGTCTTCAACAAGAGACGTGTCAGTAAACATCCCATTCCCATCCTCTACTGCGGCTAGAGTGGTGAGAAAAGTTCTTCCTGTGCAAATAACATGCTCTTCCTAGCAATAGGAGGGGGACAAAACTACCTAGACAGGTGCGAAGGACGGCTTTCCATATAAATAATGATACTTCCAGTTGAAGTGAGAAATGTCGGCTTATTATCACCCGCTGAATCCCGCCAAAAGTCAAATGCCAAAACAAAGACGCCACGTCGACCTTGACACCAACCTATCAATATTGATTATTGAATCTTTCAGATATTATTATTCAAAATATAGTACAAAGTGAATCTCATCTCTTCAGGGGTAGCATCAAAGGTATCGACGAGCAGATCCTAGGGGCTGTGTCACAATAACTTAAATGCGACTCTCAGGGGTTTTGCCAGAAGACGCTGGTAGACACACCCTGGCTTGGATGATGTTTCCTCTGGGCGATAAAATGGGTTGCTTCCTATCTCCAACGAGTGATTATAGGGAGAGATAGTCCCCGACAGCGGTGTAGACTGCTAAAGCGGATATAGATTCCGGATCCGGCGGTGTATATTGATGGTTTCTGATTTCTGTCAAGTCCTGGTAAACACTAGTTTTCTTGATTTGTTACTAGTATCTCCAAGAAATAATATCAACAGAGACGCCTGGTGAATGGCTATAGCGAGAGGAAGTTAGGCTGGCCGAGGCTTTACCTTCCTTCTCCTTCAAAAGTTTTCTCTGCAGCCAATAAATAACGATATAAGACGCCTTACTTCGGTACTAGAGTCCTAACTGGCAGATGTCTGGTTGTGAGTTGTGGATATACTGGCGCTCGTTTGCCTCCCGCTAAGTGCCAATCCCTCAGACTCTTGCTTCCAGCACAGATCGCCCTGTTGCCGACCATTTGTGGGCAACTGTGACCGCATCTCAGTGAGGTTGTAGCATGTGGGGGTCTCTTTGCTTACCAGTGCTGCTGCTGCTGCTGCTGCTGCTGGGATGTGGGTTGCTCCGCGCGCGAGATGGAGGTAAGGCGAGCGCGTTAGTGCGGTGCGGCGATGAGTGAGGGGACGCGCTGCATCTGGTGACCGTCTAGACGCGACGCGGCCAACTTCAACAGTTGAAGTTGATTGGTCGGAGAAAGAAGGGTTTAGTTGAGAGGACCGGAGTTAAAGGCTGGCTCTATACAAGACAAGTCGAAAATCAATAAGTATTCTTGCCGGATAACTCTCCTGACATTGACGAGCGAGTTGACGAAACAATGGCTTAATGTAAGTCATCATGTCAACACCATAAAAACCCACATTCGAGCGGTAACAACCAGCTGACGTCACACAGTAACAAGGCGAGCTTTGGCATATCGTCAGGAATCCACTCACCATTGAATTATAGCTGATTACTAAACGAGGGTTTTACCAGATTATTGGTCCCCACTTGGACAGAATGACATCTATTAATACACTTTTGATCCCATGTGCCTCTTTGCCCTGATGTCGTGCCTTTTTGAGGAGCCCCCTCAAGAAGATGTCCAGCCCAGACCTCTCAGCTGCCGAGGCACGCCTGAGGGGCGCCTGCTCGAGAGGCTACGATTCATCCTGCTTATATCTTACCAACAAAATAGGAGGAATTAAGCAACCAGTAACTCCACAACAAATATCAGAGATTACCATATTAGAAAGATTGGTTCAGTGATGTAGGGTGGCTCGGGGAAGTTGGTGGTGGGGGGGGGGGGAGGGTGAGGTTATCAGCGAGGGGTGGGTTGAGAGAGGGTACTCGTGTCCTACAGACGGCAATAGCGGCATCAGCCATTGTGGGGTACCATAGACATGGGAGATAAGAGAGGGGGCCATGAACGAGAGAAGGGTTGTGGCAACACAGAGATGAGACTCGTGTCAAACACTCACGACATTTACAATACAAAGCAACCGACAGAGGGATCGGGTGCTTGCTGGATATTGGCGACAGACGAGGGTACATTTTCGGGGATGCGGGCCTTCACGGACGGAAGGAATTGATGAAGAAGGGTCGGGGATGAAGAGGATAGGTAAGAGGCACGGGGAAGGGGGTTGGGGATAGGGAGGAGCACGTGACTCCTAGAAGTGGAGTGGAAAGACAATCACACTAGATCTGGCTAATTCTCGCCATCAAGGGGACAGCGTAGGGCGATGAAGACCTCTTTTAGCAAGTGGTGCCGGTTAAACATGACTCATGCATAGGATGAGCGAGAAGGAGCGCTAGATTTAAGAGGGAGAGATTGCATCGGCAATGATTGGGCTTCTTCAAGGCAGCAACCCATATATGTGAACGATATGGGGGTGTAGGGTGTGGCGATATGTATGAGGGAAATAAACGAAAGCAGTGGTCAGGGAGCAGGGATATATTGGCTGTGGGCGGGACCGGGGTTGAAGAGCTTATGACATATGTCAGTAAAAACGCGTGTTCAGATGTGCCTGCTTCTCGATGCTGTATGTTAAGGTTCAGTTTGTACGGCATTCAGGTCAACCTCCACACCCCGACTCTATAGCACCAATCACGTCATTACTGCACAGTTATTCACATCAATAAGTGCCGGGGCTCAGTGAAATCTCCAACCCAGTCGGGGGCGGTCGATGCTCGGTATATATCGACTGAGAAGGGATGAGCCCTGTCAAACTACATTCCACAACCCCATTCCACGTGCTATGTTTTTATAATACCATTACTGGACATTATTTCCCTGCGGATATATAGTTACAGGTTGGCTGTATATAGAATGAGCTGTGTGAATCGGGTTGGCAGAGCTGAAGTGGAATACGATCGTTATGAATGCCAATGTGAAACTAAGTGGAATGGGTCAGAATAAATTGTGCCATTCGCAACATATGTCATACCATTACTGTAGCGACTTGAAGAAAACAATGACGCAAAGACAGTGCCTAATGCAATTGTGGAGACAGACACTTTCCACCGCTTCAACTTAATTTGATATAAACACAAGACTCAGTTGCCGGGCAAGTCTACCCGCGGTCACATTCTTCAAGGCCGGATGATATTTCAGCGCCCATACATATGCACCCAAGTTCTCGGCACCCCAACGTCAGATTTCCTTTCAGCAAATTGCATTAAGAAAGTCCCAGAAACCCAAGGGAGCTGCAACAGCAACTGGAGCAAATCAACCCCCAGCGAATGCAACAGTAAGCAAGTTAGCAGCTTGGTAGCATTCTGGTGGTGCCTCCAAGCGGTTGGAAGGAGAGGCACGAGGGCAGGCCAATAATGCGGCATGGGGTTAGTCCCAGCTAATGAGAAGAGAGTCAGAGCCGAGCGATGTGCTCAGCATCTAAATGCTCCTCATGAAGACATGACTTGGTAAGGCAATTGAGCAAAGTAAGGTAAAAGGCCAGCGAGTTTTTGTGAAGACTGGAGCGTCGGGCGGGGTGGGGAAGTGAGATGCACTTGCACTGCTCTGACCAATGGATTTCCCTTGTTGCTGCCTTGTCTAGACTTAAAAGGGCCAAGATGAAAAGCCCTAATCCTACATCGTGTCTCCATGAAATAAATTGCGCAACTTGTTCGATAGAGAGGGCGGGAATCTCACGAGCGAGGGCTGTCCACCGAGGAGGGACACGGATTCTCAATGCAGGCCATGATTATTCCGGGGATCATACGAGGATCCCGAGTGAAGGAGCTGGCTATTGGGGCTTCCGGCTTTGATGAAACACTGAGTAATGCTCTGAATGAGAGTGAATGAGTGAGTGAGTGAGTGAGTGAGTGAGTGAGTGAGTGAGTGAGTGAGTGAGTGAGTGAGTGAGTGAGTGAGTGAGTGAGTGAGTGAGTGAGTGAGTGAGTGAGTGATGGTGGATTTATGGGTGAGTGATGGGTGAGTAAGCGATATATGAGTGAGTGATTGTGTGAGTCGCTGGACGAGATTCTGAGCGTGTAAGTCAATCTGTCAGTCAGTGAGTCAAGGAGTCACCCGTTCATTACATAAGGTCATGGACTATATGAATCATTTACCCAGGTATTGTCCGAAATTTAGTCTGTTTTCTAGTCAGTAAGCCAGTCAGTTAGTCAGTCAGCCAGTCAGTCAACTAGTCTGTCCCTCTGTATGTCAATCTGTCAGTCATTAGATGAGTCTGTAAGACAGCACGTCAATGAGTCAGCCAGCAAATCAGCGCATCAGTGAGCCAATTAGTCAGGTAGACAGTAAACCAGTCAGTTCAACATAAGGCAGAACAACTAAGGGCAAGATATGACGAGCGCAAATCCACCATGTGGCACCGAATGAATTGAATTATCAAAGAAATACTTAAACGGTATAACGGTATAGAAGGAGTGCAGGGATCGCTAGGGTACACTCCGTTTACTGCATGTGATAAGCAACACACCTGGCAATCCATACTAATCAAGCCAGGTGACACCTCACAGCTGAGTTCCTTTCCACGCCATCACCACAAACCTCAATCACTCACTAACCCTAACTGTTTTCAACCCAACTCGTGCGGTAAACACTCGTTGCCATGTCCGGCAAATGAAGCCTATATCGCAAAGCCTCTCCTCGAGCCTGGCAAACAAGTGCAGTAATTCTCGCCTGCTGCAGTAACACACCTATATAGACACATAGCTAGCATCTGGTTGGTAGGCTGGTACCTTCGTACAATTTCTGTTTCTGATGTAGAGAAACAGACTCGCAGCACCTGCACTGCTCTTCGCCTGGTTCCTAACCCGTGATAGCAGGGCGATAACGTGGGTATTGAGGGGGAAATAATGGAACACCCGCATCAACAATGTAGTCCGTATTATCAACAAATTGGAGTGGAGAAATAGCTTCGTTTTTTTTTTTTTGCAAAACTCTAGTGAATTGTTCTATTCCTTAAGACGGTGAATCACGAAGAAGACCTTAATATTAATAAGATCAGCTATTTTCATCTAGCAGTCGCCACGAAACCAATTGACAATTTGAACCCCTTTTACCTTTGCGGTACGGTATCGGTCGTAATATCCGCTGCCAAATATGAATTGATTTCAGCGTCTTTGAAGAATTCACTCACTATCCTTGTACAAATAAGCTGCGGAATTATATCTCTACAATGCAACTTCTTACAACTCTATCGAATCATGGGATCTTCATTCACCAAGCTCCAATCATAACAAATAACATGCAACTGACTTATATACTTACAAAGAACTTATAAATCACTTCCTAACCCTGCTCTGACCTTTTCCAATTCACCATCAGAACTTGAGAAGATAGATCATGCCACTTTCAATATAATCATAGCGTTTTCATTCCAAAACAATTCACACTTTCGCTCCGTTGTATAAATAAACAGAAACGAGGACTCCGCAGCAATACCTATTATTTTGTCTTTCCCTGCCTTCGCTTGTTTATAAACGATGGATATTCCCAGAAAGAATCACAATTCTTTACACGAAGATATATTCCAGTTATCCCAGGGAGCAACACGCGCTGTCAAAGTCAGTCATCGCGGGAGAAAGCAAATCTCGCGAGGTTTAATCCACATCACTCCAAGGCACGAAAGTACAAGGCTCCTTGCTCCGATCAATCAATCACTTGATCGATCAAAAGTAGCCGCTGATCCTTATTGCTGCGCATGCGTGTTCACTGCTCACTGACAAGCTGTAGGTCTCTTGGAAGTGTGAACATTGTGTTTACTTGCCGTAGATCCCGTTAATGTTTAAACTGCTGTGAATAAATTTACAAATGGTTATTTTCGTAATGTATTGCCGATCCTCACGCAGCTTGGATAGAAATGAAGAAGAGGTGTGCGCCAGGAATGGTACACCATCCGGAACAACATATATTTAGGTCTTTTGTCAGCAAGCAAAGCTACTACCCAAACAGCCTGCAGATGCTTCTTACCTTTGCAGACAGAAAGCCAGGTGTTGTGGCTAAGGGATGGAATTATTGAGGGTCTACCTCTCCTTCTGCAAGGTGCCGGAGGCACGATAGGTAAGACTTGAGGAGGGTCGCGGGTGTGTGGGTATTGAGTGGGGGTGGGGGATATTTGGGGGTGGGGATCGTCCTGGGGTGCCGAGTGCAAGGTGCAAGGAGATTAGTAGCTCTTCATGCCCTACGGAGGCACCAGCCGAGTGCCTGGCGGGAGGAGGAACACCTACAGCGGGTACCTCATTCAGACAGGAGGTCATTGGGAACCTCACGGAACTCCACACACATGTTACAAGAGGCTGCTACCGCTGCTGCTGCAGGGTAGGGGAATCTTGTCAGGCTTCAGGAGGGCAGAGATAAGCTAAGATAAGGTTACAATGAGGCGGGCCCTATGATTGCCCAAAACAACGCATTAGTGTAGAGTTACATTACAATGTTAGTAAACAATAAACAACCTTAACCCTAAAGAGATATGCTACAATCGCACAAACATTGGCTAATTCATAGGACAAACAACGGAGTAACAACAAAAGATGAGATCCAATTAATACACTAGAATCACAAAACCCCAATAAACCCCAATATGTTTCCAGCATCACAGACATAGCTGAAGGGAAGCAGACTGAGTGGAGTCGGTAGTCCACGGTACAGCCAGAGCAGAGGTTCTGCTAGACTCCGCATAAGAGCCAGTATTCGGCATCAGCAGCTTTGTACCATCAGTTAAAGGAAGCTACAAGTTTAGCGACCCACTCCGCGACCAGATGTGCAGCAGCAGCAGCAACAGCAGTAGAATGCAAGACCCAACGCAGGTGCAACAATTTAGTGAGGGTCTTCCCTCGGGAACGTAAATAATGAGAGAGTACCGGTGTTACGGCGTACTACTGCCGAATGGAGCACGCTTCACTGCTGAGAAATCGCTTCCGTCGTGGTAACCAGCGCGCTCTGATGCTCCATCGCCTCCGTTACGCCACGTTGTTGGCAGCTTACAGGTTCGCCTAATGACGAATAACAATTAACCCCTGCTGTGGAAACACACAATCTTACTTTCCAACATGGCCGACACAGCAGTCGAGGCGCTGGTACTCTATATGGGTTCCTACAACGCTTTACGAAGCGTCAAACGCTTCGCGTGGCGGTAGAGCCATCAACCCGATTGAAACGTCTATAACAGTAGTGTTTGTAACGTTGTCATTCTAATGTAAAGTCAATCCAATCAATATGAAATATAACGTGTAAGGACTAAGTGGCACAGTTGATGAGTGTTGGTGATGACGCAGTGTTTACAGTATGTCTGGCGGCATTGGTGAGGTAAGTTAACGGAGGGGCTGTAATGATTCCACGATGAGGGCGTTTGATCGGTTCCATACGCGGAGTGAGGTCAAGGCGAAGTGAATAATGCCGGGTGAGGTTGTAGTCAAGTGGGTTCAAATGATGGGGTAATGACAGCTATCATGGATCACGTTATGGTGTTGGTTGGGGAAGGTTCGGGAAGCATATTTTGGACGGTAAGACAACGACGACAATGTTTACGACGACGATGGTAGTTGTGATGATGATGATGATGATAGCGATGACGATAATCAGGAAGATGATGATCATAATGACGACGACGATAGCTACGATGACAACTATGATCTTAATTATGCATTAAATGCTGATGCAGCTGATGATGATGATGTTGTTGCTGTAGTTGCTGTTTATCGTGCTTGTTGGGGAACTAGAGCTATGAAAATGACAACAACTGGACAATAATGAGATAGTAAAGTGTCTGATACAATTCCAACGAATTAAAAATAACAGTCCCCAGAATGATGGAAGTATTGATTGAGAATAACAGTCCCCAGAATGACGGAAGTATTGATTGAGAATAACAGTCCCCAGAATGACGGAAGTACTGATTGAGAATAACAGTCCCCAGAATGACGGAAGTATTGATTGAGAATAACAGTCCCCAGAATGACGGAAGTACTGATTGAGAATAACAGTCCCCCCAGAATGACGGAGAATAAGTCCCCAGCAAATGACGGAAGTATTGATTGAGAATAACAGTCCCCAGAATGACGGAAGTATTGATTGAGAATAACAGTCCCCCATGAAGGAAGACTGGAAGTATTGATTGAGAATAACAGTCCCCAGCATGAAGGAAGTACTGATTGAGAATAACAGTCCCCAGCATGAAGGAAGTACTGATTGAGAATAACAGTCCCCAGAATGACGGAAGTATTGATTGAGAATAACAGTCCCCAGAATGACGGAAGTATTGATTGAGAATAACAGTCCCCAGCATGAAGGAAGTACTGATTGAGAATAACAGTCCCCAGAATGACGGAAGTATTGATTGAGAATAACAGTCCCCAGAATGACGGAAGTATTGATTGAAAATAACAGTCCCCCCAGCATCCCCAGAATGACGGAAGTATTGATTGAGAATAACAGTCCCCAGAATGACGGAAGTATTGATTGAGAATAACAGTCCCCAGAATGACGGAAGTATCGATTGAGAATAACAGTCCCCAGAATGAAGGAAGTACTGATTGAGAATAACAGTCCCCAGAATGACGGAAGTACTGATTGAGAATAACAGTCCCCAGAATGAAGGAAGTATTGATTGAGAATAACAGTCCCCAGCATGAAGGAAGTATTGATTGAGAATAACAGTCCCCAGTAGTATTGATTGAGAATAACAGTCCCCAGAATGAAGGAAGTACTGATTGAGAATAACAGTCCCCAGCATGAAGGAAGTACTGATTGAGAATAACAGTCCCCAGAATGACGGAAGTATTGATTGAGAATAACAGTCCCCAGAATGACGGAAGTATTGATTGAGAATAACAGTCCCCAGAATGACGGAAGTATTGATTGAGAATAACAGTCCCCAGAATGACGGAAGTACTGATTGAGAATAACAGTCCCCAGAATGACGGAAGTATTGATTGAGAATAACAGTCCCCAGAATGACGGAAGTATTGATTGAGAATAACAGTCCCCAGCATGAAGGAAGTACTGATTGAGAATAACAGTCCCCAGAATGACGGAAGTATTGATTGAGAATAACAGTCCCCCCAGAATGACGGAAGACGGAAGTATTGATTGAGAATAACAGTCCCCAGAATGACGGAAGTATTGATTGAGAATAACAATAACAGTCCCCAGAATGAGACAGTCCCCGGAATGACGGAAGTATTGATTGAGAATAACAGTCCCCAGAATGACGGAAGTATTGAAGAATAACAGTCCCCAGAACGATGGAAGTATTGATTGAGAATAACAGTCCCCAGAATGACGGAAGTACTGATTGAGAATAACAGTCCTCAGAATGATGGATTGATTGAATAACAGTCCCCAGAATGAGGAAGTACTGATTGAGAATTGATTGAGAATAATTGAGAATAAGTCCGAGAATGATGGAAGTACTGATTGAGAATAACAGTCCCCAGAATGACGGAAGAATGATTGAGAATAACAGTCCCCAGCATGATGGAAGTACTGATTGAGAATAACAGTCCCCGGAATGAAGGAAGTACTGATTGAGAATAACAGTCCTCAGAATGATAGAAGTCAACCTCGGGAGCAGTTTATATATTATTGCAAAGTACTGATTGAGAATAACAATCCCAGAATGATGGAAGTACTAATTGAGAATAAGTCCCAGAATGATGGAAGTACTGAATGAGAATAACAGTCCCAACCATGATGGAAGTACTGATTGAGAATAACAGTCCCCAGAATGATGGAATTATTGATTGAGAATAACAGTCCCCAGAATGACGGAAGCACTGATTGAGAATAACAGTCCCCAGAATGACGAAAGTTCTGATTGAGAATAACAGTCCTCAGAATGATGGAAGTTATGATTGGGAATAACAGTCCCCAGCATGATGGAAGTTCTGGAAGTACTGATTGAGAATAACAGTCCTCAGAATGATAGAAGTCAACCTCGGGAGCAGTTTATATATTATTGCAAAGTACTGATTGAGAATAACAATCCCAGAATGATGGAAGTACTAATTGAGAATAAGTCCCAGAATGTTGGAAGTACTGAATGAGAATAACAGTCCCAACCATGATGGAAGTACTGATTGAGAATAACAGTCCCCAGCATGATGGAAGTACTGATTGAGAATAACAGTCCTCAGAATGATGGAAGCCATCCTCGGGAGCAGTTTACATACTATTGCAATGGCAACTTAAGCACCGCTAGTCCTCCTTAAAACACAGAGCTGTCATAACTCGTCTTCTACATCACGACCGTTTGTAGGTATATAAATCAAATCGAGGGATGATGTATCGCATAACTTGCCTCCAGGGGAGAGGTTTGACTATATTTGAGGCAATAACTCACAATATACAGAGGCGTTCTCAAGTGGTAGCGACGAGCAGTGAGGTGCAGAAAACGCGCGGGTCTCAACTAGACGCCCGCATAGCCTCGCTCTGGGGTTTTGGCGGGAGATGGACACCTTATTAGGAAGTACACGTGGCACTGATGAATTGGTCATTATGACTCGGAGTAGACGGTGTATACTGAATCAGGTTTTCCATGCTAGCCTACAGTGAGCTAGATGACGGGTTGTGCTGGCCAGTACAATTAGAGATATAGCGCGGTGGAAGACCTTACTTGAACTCCCTCCCCCGTTTCACAGTAATTCAGAAAGTCCCAATCAAGTTCTCCTCTGGCATCCCTGTTCAGCAACACCTCATCATGAGAAGAGCCCCCATTGTAAGGGAATTCGCGGGAGTGTGATTGCGTGCGAGGGGATGGTGAGGCGACGGTGGTATAAGATTAAATCAAATAACACACGCAATAATAATACTTCATATAGTTCCTTGCAAACTACTCGTAAAGACCAAACACAAATGAGATGGCATTATGAAATACAGACTTAATAACGATCGCAAAATATGCCATGCGCATTACAGAAAGACACAGAGCAGGAGCTTGGTATATTGGCCCTGAATCAGTTAGACAGAAGGCTGGGCGCTTACACCACAGGCGCTAGCCTCCCGATATCTATCTTCCGTGCGCTGGGCTGAGCGCTATATATATACACAAGAGAGATATAGCACGTAGGGAGAGAGAGAGAGAGAGAGATAGATATAGACGAGAGAGAGATAGAGAGAGATAAGAGAGATAGAGATATAGATATATAGATAGAGAGATATATATAGAGAGAGATATATAGATAGAGATATAGAATAGAGAGAGAGAGAGAGAGAGAGAAGAGATATATAGAGATCTAGAGAGAGATAGAGATAGAGATTTAGAGAGAGAGAGAGAGAGAGATCTCTAGAGAGAGATCTATAGAGAGATATCTCTCTCTCTCTCTCTCTAGAGATCTCTCTCTCTCTCTAGATCTCTATATAGATAGAGATCTCTCTCTCTCTCTCTCTCTCTCTCTCTCTCTCTCTCTCTCTCTCTCTCTCTCTCTCTCTCCTCTCTCTCTCTCTCTCTCTCTCTCTCTCTCTCTCTATCTCTCTCTCTCTCTCTCTCTCTCTCTCTCTCTCTCTCTCTCTCTATATCTCTATATCTATCTATATATCTATCTATATCTCTATATATATATATATATAGGGCGTTTGGCTTCGGGAACCGAGCGTCTGCGGGTGACATTTTCCCCCGCGGGGCGGCACTTGACAATGAGGGGTGTGTCATGTACCGTGGGAGAGAAAGACTGTCACTGATAGCGTATCACTGATAACGCATCACCGCATTGGTCCTGTTGCTTAGAAACACATGATGCCAAGTATCCACACGACAGACCACTCTAATGCAATTATAGTTTTGTATTGGTGAGACTCTCACAGAAGCTGCCAAAAACTCGACCACGGGGCCGAGTGGATTCGCTGATTGAGATATTGAGAGCCTTTTGGAGACGAACGCAAGTACCGATCATTCGACGCTGAGCAATATTGAGCAGTGTCTTATAACATAAGAGCTAGTAGTAGTGGGCCTCTTGTTTGAAAATCTCGGTTTCGGTCTCGTTGTCAATGCACGCATGTGATTGGCGACAAGAGATTCCCCGTGAACCATCGAACATATCATACAACTTCATATATAATCCGCATGAGGTTCAGTATGAGTGAAACAATTGGCAGTGTTTGATCTATGAATGAACATAAATTAGTTACACCAATCAGTCATATTGAATTCAATTCTAAAGCGGTTTGAATTGCGTCTGACTCCTCTGACCTTTGCAGTGCCTCCAGATGGCGCCTCTGGGGTGATATGCCCTTCCTCGACCTCCTCACCATTCTTATCAGTAATAGCTCCTTACCTCAGTGATCCACTTTTGCCGCCAGATTGCATCAGCTTAAATGATGCAAAATGTCCAAAATCAAAATCTACGCCCCGTGTATGTCCGCCCTGTCGGTAATTCATCGAAAACATTGTTCTGTGCCAACCTTTGTATCTCCTGAAATGCTTTCCGTCATGTCAAAAAGCAACATGCAAAGGAGTGTTTTACATAATGCCCCGGCATCCAAAATCAAGTTATTGCCCGCCACGAAAGCCACTTCCTCAGAAAAGCTAGGCTAGGTTTTTTTCATCTGTCAACTGATATATAAAAACAATTGGGCAGCTGCCAATGCGGGCTGCTGTTTCTCTCCAAGTGACGCATAATGGGAGAAATTTTCACTTTGATATGAAGTGGTCATATCGTAAAACAAGATTGCCTTTGCAAGACAGGACAGCTGGTTGTCCCGATGTGTTCCATAATACCAATCCCGTCTTCTCTCACGAAATGATAGCGTTGTAATCCAAGCGTCCTCAATGGACAAAACGAAGATACTGTGCGATGGTACAGCACATTTCGGCAGTTGCATCTGTATCCGAGCAGGATATTGAATCAAAGCAAGCGTCAACTCAGTCGAATTACAAAGGAAATGCGGCACACACTGTGATCTACGGAGATCTAAACTGAATTACCGAAGCTCGGTTTTGGCGGGTGAATATAATCGTCTGCTTTTGATGGGAGCCTAGGAGTGAGTCACGGGGGGGGGGGGGGGGGGGGGTGCTTTAATAGGCATTGATACATGGCAGCGCGAGTCTCAATGAAGCGCTGTGAAGGCGAATAGAACGCCAAGAATTTCTGGTAACGAAGTTGAATCCTCCAGGGATTCCGAGACTCGAACTTGGTGTCCGGCTCTGTCACTCAATGTCTTGCACAAAGAGCGCTCCTGGCAACTAGATTCACAATCCGCTTCTTGCAAAAGAATCCTTTAACATTAACAAAAACGCCAATAAAACCCGCTGCTAAATAAATAAATCCACCCAACCAGCATCTCATAACTACACCACGTACTATGCACCCCACTCTGACTTTACACCTGAAACACAATGAACGTAATGAAGAGAAGTGTTTTGTTCAGCATCTATTAACAACCGGCCACTCTGGACTCGTTATTGAGATGAGCCTAATTAAACCATACTACTCTAGCCTCCGTTTCGCTCGTACAACGCCATGTTGCTTCCCGCTAGCCATCTGTTCTCGACAATGGCCAGCAAGCTTTTGCCCATAAAGTGCCAATCTGAACGGAGTCAATTTAGAAACATCGAAACCTCTGGATTCACATCAACCACGCTTATGGCAATTCCTAATTGTCACCCGTCATTTATCGGCTGCGCTGGCAAGTGCCGTGGGGAGAAGTTTTGGAATCACAGCGCCCAGCATCTTATTAGAAGGCCAGTTTATGCGCACATCTGTCGCTGTATCCCATGGAAATCTCCCCCAAATGAGATTCACCATTGCAGGAGGGCGAATTGCTGCTAGAAGTGATCGCCTCTACAATCACTTAGTAACCTTACTGGTGCGAATCCATGTCGCTCTAACCCCGCCAGATTGGTTTTGGCTAATGTCACCTGCTACGAGTTTCTCTCTCATTTCGGGGAACTGAGGTCGCTCGCTCCCTGTAACCTTCTTTTGTATTTCGCGTCAGTAAACACAGCTGTATTAGCATCAGTACCACGTTACAACTCTAGCTATGTGGAAATATATACAATACATTTATATTAGATTAAATAAACGCTTTAGGTTCTACAAACCAAACATACACATTTAGCGTCCACAACATTACAAAATATAGCAATTGATTCGAAGGCGGTTACCAAGCAAAACCTGAATCATAATTTTTGTTGCTGTCTATTTTCAACGATATGCCTGCAATCAATCAAGCGTTGATCGCTGATACAATGAGGCGCTGGGCACGAATGCCCTATCCACCATTAGCAATATGTCGCGCAGTATACAGTCATCGGCTGCCCAGTCGGCGTTGTCGGCCACAGATTGCAGTTGCCCCACCACACCTCCAAGCCATTTCTTTTCCATATCTCCATTACATAAATGACGCTAACATACCAGAGGCATGAACATGGCTTTAGCCGTGCAAAAACTCCCCCCTAAGAAAATGTCCCAATATAGCGCCTCTGTTACCGCCTTGCTTTCATGCGAATGATGCTCAGTCCTAAGATGCCATTAAATTGCGGACACTTGGCGAGATAGCAAATGATCGGTGAGCACTGCATGCAAATCCGAGGTATTATCAGAGAATGGCCTTCTCTGCTAGCCAGAGAATTCCAACTGAAATGCTTCTTGTCGCTTGGTGTCATCTAAGGTACCAGGCAGGGTTTCGCTATGGGAATGCTAAGATGGGCGGCAGCTTGCGTGGGTAAACTGGTGATGCGTGCGCGGTGAACGAAACAACGCGGTGTAGAGATGGGCAGAAGTTGGATCGGTAAACGTTGATGGAAGTATGCGATGAAGGGAATGATTTGGTACGGAATGGTTGTTAGAGTGAGTGTCAAGTAAGGAGAGAGATGATTGATACGATGTTTGATAGGGGAGCGTACAGTTAGGTAAACGTATATAATATGATGTAGGATAGAGGAACATTGATTTAGGTAAAAGTATAGAACATGATGTAGGATAGGGGAGCATAGAGTAAGGTTAAAGTATAGAACATGATCTTTGAAAGGGGAGCGTAGAGTAAGGAAAAAGTATAGAACATTATGTAGGAAAAGGGAGCTTAGAGCTATATAATAGTATAGAACATGATGCTGGGTAGGGGAGCATAGAACTCGGAAAAAGTATAGAACATGATGCTGAATAGGGGGAATAGAACTAGGTAAAAGTATAGAACATGATGTTGAATAGGTGAGCATAGAACTAGGTTAAAGTATAGAACATGATGCTGGGTAGGGGAGCATAGAACTCGGAAAAAGTATAGAACATGATGCTGAATAGGGGGAATAGAACTAGGTAAAAGTATAGAACATGATGTTGAATAGGTGAGCATAGAACTAGGTTAAAGTATAGAACATGATGTTGAATAGGTGAGCATAGAACTAGGTAAAAGTATAGAACATGATGTTGGATGGGGAGCATAGAACTAGGTAAAAGTATAGAACATGATGTTGAATAGGTGAGCATAGAACTAGGTAAAAGTATAGAACATGATGTTGAATAGGTGAGCATAGAACTAGGTAAAAGTATAGAACATGATGTTGGATAGGTGAGCATAGAACTAGGTAAAAGTATAGAACATGATGTAGTAGGACAGGGAAGCATAGAGCTATATGAGCGTAGAGTATGAGATGTTGAATATTGGAGGACAGATTTCGTAGAGAGATAAAACAGGAAATGTGTTGAGTAATGGGACGTCTGCGAGGAAAATTGTGGAATTGGTTGGGAGCGTTGAGAGACTAGAGTGCTGGGCATTTAATTGATAACGTAGTTATGATTTTTGGAGAGTACGGAGGTAGAGTAGACGAGTTACATAACAATTGATGACAAACTTCATCTCCTGTCGACCAGGGTGGCTGGCTAATAGGTGCGCAGATCAGCCATGATTGTTTCATGACATGTACCCATACATTAACCAGACAGCCAAAGAGGCAGTCCTTTTCATTAATGGCGACAGAAAAAGTCCGTAAAAATAAATCCCGTCTCAAGCGACCCAGCACTCAACACCGCTACCAATAGACCATCCTGCCTAATCCCCACCGGGGTTACCCACAATGCACTGCGGTGCAATGAATGCTATCTTAATTGAAGAACTATTATGGACTAGCCACGTGATGTACAAGTGCTGAATTGACCAATTATGGTGACAAGGAAAATACTGGTTTTATATATAGCACATTGTGTCCTTTGGGATTACGCTATAAATCACGTACAATATGTAGCCTTGTTAATAAGCTGGCTGACAACGACATACAGCGTCACAAAGCGACAGCAACCCACATCATGTGTAACAGCAAAGCTCCAGCATAGCTCTTGGTTGGAAGCAATTAAGCGCTCAATATGTCGCACAGCTCCTTTTAAAACATTGATATATGCCATATTTAACTTTGGGGCTATTATTCGTGAATTAATATGATTTGAACTATATGCTGATTGGTGGGTAGATATGTTGATAACGTTGACGTCAAAATCGAAATGAGACGGTTTTATCTCCATCCCGCAAATGTTGTCTTCCAAGCAAAGAAATATCCTTGAATCGTGACAATACAAGATGGTGGTTAAGGTGGAAACAGGTGGCCTATAAGTGGAATTAATCAACTGGTCTTTACAGACGATAAATGAACCTGGCTTCAGTCCCTTAACACCAGAAGAGGACAATACCTTTATGATTTAACAACACCCGCCTCTTTCTCCATACCGTCACTATGCAGGATCAGCGACAGGAAGCGCACTTGCAATATACAAAATTTCCCAAGGGCCTGATTGGTGCTCGCTTCCGGTTAGCGTCGTTGACAATAGTCCATTGCGACTTAATGGCAAATGTAACATTGTGTGACACCTCGGCTTACCATAAACTCATAACCTTTTCTTCCTAATACAATTGTCGAGTACATCTTCTTTTTGTATTTCAGGATCGTGCTTCGCATATAATATGACGGAGAATTCGGTTCTGTCGCGTGATTTGACGTTAACCTTCACGAGAAGACGGTGCTTTACTGAGCTGTCTTGGTTCGTGGTAGCGTTTTGTTGTCTGGGACGACGGGTGTTGCGAGGAGAGAGCGCTCATAAAAGGGACGACGTTCCTGTAATAATTTATTCCTCATTTATCACATAAATGTCTTCATGCAAACTGACCCTGTTCGATGACCTTTTAACCCCTAGATCGTTACCCTCAGGGGTATTTCCAAAGCGCTGGAGTAGGGTGCTGTCTTTATACTGATGACATGGCAATGGGGGTGTGTGGGGGGCGCATTGAAATCGACTCTGTAATTAATGGGAGATGAGACGAGTGCTTCTGCATAAAAAGTGTCTGCATTATTCGGGAGGAAACTCTAGCGACATTAAAACCACAGGCTCAAGTTGTGAAACGCCCCCTTGAGCGAGCTACATTATCGTGCGAGGGCGTCACTGTAACTACAGATTAAATGAACCATCTATCGTGTCAAAACTCATCCGAGTCTGGGTCATCCTAGCGCCGTCGGACAGGAACCAGCCACCTGGATTCACGTGGACAACTGCATATACATTGGTCACTCGGACAAGGCTAGGTCGACTGGACATATATTGGTCACTCGGACGAGACTTACGCAAGTTACATAATTTCTTATATCACAATACCCAGATATCTTAATCATGTAAGAATTGCAATGAACACAATACACTCTGACTAACATCAATACACACAGACTCACATCACTTCCCACTGACTCACATCAATTCACATACACACACTGACTCACATCAATTCACACTGACTCACATCAATTCACACTGACTCATCACTACATCATTTCACACTGACTCATAATTCACACTGACACATCAATTCACAATTCACACTGACATTCACACTGACTCACATCAATTCACACTGACTCTAATCAATAAACACTGACTTACATCAATTCACACTGACTCACATCAATTCACACTGACTCACATCAATTCACACTGACTCACATCATTTCACACTGACTCACATCATTTCACACTGACTCTCACACTAATCAATAAACACTGACTTACATCAATTCACACTGACTCATATCATTTCACACTGACTCACAACAATTCACACTCACACTCATATCATCAATTCACACTGACACATTGACTTCACATCAATTCACACTGACTCACATCAATTCACACTGACTCTCAATTCACACTGACTCACATCAATTCACACTGACTCACATCAATTCACACTGACAATTTCACACTGACATCAATTCACACTGCTCAATCAATTCACACTGACCTAAACACTGACTTGATCGCAAATAAACACATTTCACACTGACTCACGTCAATTCACGCTGACTCATATCAATACACATTGAATCGCATCAATGCACACTGACCAACATCAATCCTCCCTGACTCACTTCTCAATTCACATAGACCCACATTTACAGCAACGTCACATTGATTCGTATTGTTTCACATTCATTCACACTAAAAACACCTCCAGTTGGCCGCTACAGCCTGCTGTGACATGCCCTTCGACCATCAAGACTTCATCAGCCTTACTGTCAACCCATCGGATTTATGGCGTAAGGCCATTGACCAATTGAACGCCAACAAATTGAGCCTTGTTGCAAAGCGCCTGACCTCACAGCGATTATTCCGAGTCGTGCCATGGTCAGGAAAATAGCGAGCATGTACGGAAAGGCGACTTGATTTAGTTCACACCCCGAGATGCTCACTGGCAGCTTGCAATAATCAGCCCTCTTTGGAGGCACTCAAAGAAAAGCCCTTTAATGGTGGCCCATGGATCCTCGCCATTACGATGTAACAGTCGCCAATCCCCGAATAAACCCTGCATGACCGTACCTGCATCAGCAGCATGGGGAGAGGTGGAGAGGGGTTCTCGCTGGCCCATTGGAAGACATCCAGCTGCTGCTGCACTCGTCAATTGGTAATATCCCCATGGAGCACCTAAGGGTGATCCGGGCTACTTTGTCACTTTGGCAGGTGAAATCTCCTAGATCTCCCCAAGGCAAAGTGCCTCAGCTTCTGTACCTTTCCCCCACCCCTCTATTCTATCCTCAAATTTCCATCCCTCCAAACCAACTTCCTTACGCATGGATGCATCGGATCTAGGGATGGGCCTGACGCCAAACCGGAAATCTTTTTTTTCACCTGAGCTCAGCAGAAAGAGATGTCAACATGCCTTAAAAGAAACTGTCCGGCTTGTGGAATCAGTCAACACATCCTCGCGATTTCTGAGGTTCAGCAGGATAGGCATTCACTCAGCAGGCTTTCTCCTTTCCACAACCACTTAGTGCGGGTTAATGTTAAATTCATGAGGTGAATATTTCATGCAAGGAATAAGCTTACCTACCACTAAACGATGTGGCTGTCAAGCAATAGCTCCCAGCGCGACCCATACACCATCGCGCTCAATCAACGTTAAGTTGTACATGGAAGAATCGTCAATGACAAGATGTTCATTGCAGGTACGCGAAAACACCTCTCCTGGTTGAAAATACATTATGTTCAATGTATCGACGTCGTGAGCCCTCTCCCCGACGTCACGACAGAAACCATGGACCTCAGATATATCAATTATGCAATGAAGCTCAAATATCCGGTCACCAATAAAAAAAACAAAAAACAACACCTGACATTGTGGAGATATTGATAATCACCTGTGTCGATGGTATGCCATATGCGACAGCGTACCTGCCATCTGGTATGCCCAGGTATGCATGCCGTACTCCTGTAGTCAGGTGTTCTACGAGGAAGGTTAATAATAATGTCTGTCCTGGGTGTAGGGTGTGTTGGTGTACGGTCGTGTGTAATACCGTGCTCGGCTTACTCATTGTCCATGCGAAACGGACTGGAATTATTTGCATTACATATTGGCAGGTAAGAAATAGTATGTTATCACGGGTTTGCTATCGACAGCAATATGCAGCGCTCGGTCGAGATTCCATTTTGTGGTCATGCGCAGGACGCGAGCCCGACATATGTGACATGGTGGTGTGACATGGTGGTGTGACATGGTGGTGTGACATGGTGGTGTGACATGGTGGTGCCACGGGAGTTGATGTTGGATTTATGCATGAACATGAGCGTAGATAAAGGTCAGTCATTGATGTATGAGTCAGCTTCATAGGTGAGTGAGTACTTGCGTGAGTGAGTGAGTGACTGAGTATGAGAGTCATTCAGTGAGTCAATTAGTGCGCCAGCCCGTGAGTTAGTCAACCATTCAGTTAGTTAGCTAGTCAGTTGTCTCCCGAGTCATTGAGTCAACGATGTGAGTCAATCAGTGAGTCAATGAGTCTATGTGTGAAATAAGTATCATGTCACACTTCACTAGTGACCCGTGGTCACGTCACGACAGAAACCATGGACCTCAGATATATCAATTATGCAATGAAGCTCAAATATCCGGTCACCAATAAAAAAAACCAAAAAACAACACCTTTGATAATCACCTGTGTCGATGGTATCATATGCGACCCTTCGCTACGAGGAAGGTTAATAATGTCTGTCAACTAATCAAAGAATTCCCCCAGGTAAGGCATTGCCAGCGCGGAACGTGTCATGTTACTCATTGTTGGGGTTGCATTACATATTGGCGTAGAGTACGGGGTTTATGAGCGCTCGGTCGAGATTCCATTTTGTGGTCATGAGACGCGAGCCCGGAAGCATGGTCTCATGGTGGTGTGAATGGTGTGTGACATGGTGCAGGAGTTGATGTTGGATTTGGAGCGAGCGTAGATAAAGGTCAGTCATTGATGTATGAGTCGCTTGCGTGAGTGAGTGAGTGACTGAGTATGAGAGTCATTCAGTGAGTCAATTAGTGCGCCAGCCCGTGAGTTAGTCAACCATTCAGTTAGTTAGCTAGTCAGTTGTCTCAGTCGGCGAGTCTGTCTCTTTATCTGTCAGCGAGTGAGTTATTGAGTCATTGAGTACTGTGAGCAAATTTGAGTCCAATAAGTGAGTCAATCAGTGAGTCAATCAATGAGTCAATCTGTGAGTCAATCAGTGAGTCAGTAAGTTATTCAGTCAGTTAGGTGGTTTGAGTTGAGACTAACCTGACAATCATAACATCCGCCTTCATAAGCTACATGGGTTGTGAAGACCTCATCGCGCCATGTATTCCTGACATCAAGTATCATCACTTCACACTTCACTTCCACACACTGAACAGCAACAGTATGCAGATTCACGCAAAAAAAACCCACTCATCCCCAACTCTCCTAGCCAAATCAATCTCCCTAGCAGCTCACTAGTCACTACATGGCCACATCCAATCAGCACAATTCCAGTCTCGTCCCAACGCTGATCTCTCCATAAAATACAGTCCAGAATGACCCTGATCCCCCGTCATTGGCGCTGTCCATTGCCCTCTTCCCCGATCTACAATAGCCTGTGATTATCCCTTATTTATCCCCCCTGTTGCCCGCACCCACTGGCAAAGCGCGCGTTCATCGCATTTTTGGGGTTGCCGCGAGAGGGCGTTTATGAGGCGTGGCTGAGAAGGGAAGCAATCTCAAAGTGTTGCTGCTTGGTGGAGCGGAAATGTCCCGCGGAGGGCAACAATAAAATAGCTTTGACTACCCAGTCCACTGGGAGCATGGAAATTGTGTACTGGAGCAAATTTGGCCGTTGGGGCTTGGGGAGGTGAGACGTGGTTTGATTGAGACTAATACTAAATGTCAATCATTTTGGCAATTGAGTTTGACATGATAGGTAAAATATGGAAATGAGACAACGGAAGAAGGCAAAGGAATCGACAGTGTAGTGAATGCACACGAAAGCGCTATAAAAACGCAGAGTGCATAACTTATTACGAACACGACTGACAAATGTCAAGGATAAGACGTCATTCAGAATGACAGCAGGAAGGAATACACAGGGTTCGCAACATGCCATATATTGGCAACAAACGTCTTCGCCACAATCGACATGATCCTTGCAAGGCATAGTTTATGTGACTGACACAGCGAGGAATGGTCTCACTCAGTGAACACGAAACTTGTCACGCTTCCATGTGGGCAAGTATAGTGTATGCTAACAACAGTCACGTATAAATGGCTTTTGTTTTGGAAAACATCAAAAAAGCATGGGAAAAATATCATTATACGACTTTTCTCAAATTCTTAGCTACACTTAATATCTCAATATAACTTTTTGTATGTCGGTCGAGTTTAACTAAAACCAGCAAGAAACCATTACTGTCCCGAACCATGTCAGCTTGGTTTAATTAGGCTCTGTCGGTTTCTGCTAGTAAAAAAACAGGACCCATCTACTCGACGTTATCTTTATCGGTACGCCACCACACACGGTGTGGGTGGAAAACAGCTGGCGCTGACTCATAGCACACAGAGCAAAACCCTTCATTAAGGTCACGGTACATGACCTCTGATAGTGAATCCTAAGTAGTGATAGGTTTAGTTAGATTAAAATCATGTAAGTCCCACTTAGTTGAGAAGAATTATTGCGCATATGTTATTACGACACAACGCAGAAATATCATCGTAATGCCTCTCATTGGTGGCAAGAATTACAGTCGGACGGCTTTGGCAATGTTTAAGATACTATAAGTCCGCTAAATGTATCCATTATTCATCCGTATGGCTTTAACCATGTGTCAAGATGATAAAACGTAAGCTATTAAGATAGAAATGCATGAAATGGAATCGTCTATCAGTGCTTCACAAAAGCTCTCGCCTTCCACGAGTAGTTGAGCGAGAACAACTCGCATAAATCTCGCCTACCTCTCGCCGCTTGCTCTCTTCTCGCGGCGCCTGGTCATTCCGTTAATAGCGAGTCAGTATATCAACTCTAACACTGGCTCTTATTGAAAGCAGTCATCTGGAAATTTGCCCCTTGTCCAGGTGGTTTTTGCGGCGCTAACCCCATTTCCTAGCGCCATTGTAACGAAGCTAGGCATGTTTATTGACTGCAGGCAAGTCAAGACCAGTCCCAATACACACTTAGTCACGTCTTATGATATGAAATGAAGGAACAGCGAGCTGTGCGAATGGACAGAATTCTGCACGATATCGTGTACTCGACTTCTGCGCATGTCAGGTATATAATACAAAGAACCTAACCATTAGGCTAGTGAAGGTTAGTCGCACCGGCAATTTGTACGAGTAATCACAACGCAACTTATACATGGTTCTGAAAAGTAAATGTTTGTTTCTAGTTTGTTTACTGCAGTTTCTTTCAAACAATTAACCTGCAGAGGAAGCCAACTGAAGAGTAATATAGAGGCACATGCTGGAGATCAAATATTTAGACGGCCACCCAAACTTCACTTGCGCTTCCCTTAAGAGTTAACTCAAATAAAACATATAACCTAAATGTGAAAGCAAAACACATCTTGATTGTAAAAAAGGTGTTCGGGTTTTCTCGCGAAAGGTTTCAGCATAGGACATTCGCCCATAAGAAAAACAGTTGATCCACTGAATACATGATATTAACAACTGGTTTGGCACCATGTTTCTATAAAGTCTGCATGCATTGCAATGACGTGACGTTTCCATTCCTTCGCAAACATCAACCTAATGTAAAGTAAACTTTTGTTACGGACTCGGAGGGCCAAATATCTAGCAATTATCTCAAAGTATGCAAGATTCATGAAATACATTTTCAGCAATATGGAAAGCCTGTCAACACAACGTGATGAATTACTCCTCCTCACATTGTTTCGTTGTAGCACTATTCCAGTCGGTGTTCCATCATGTCTGAGCGTTTGCTCAATGCCGTCTGCTTTATGCACAGCGCATGCTCGTTGCTGCGCGGTAGTACGGCACATGACAACCCCTTCACTCGAAGCCGACGGTCTGACCGGTCAGGTTCATTTGAGGCGCTCATTCTAGCTTGCGAATTTCATAAAGCATTACATGGCCCTTTTATCGCTCACCCACGGCACACTTTATCTGATCAGACACTCCCTAGATTTGATTACCTCTTTACTCATGCTATATATCCCCCAAATATTATCCACAAAGGGCAATGTGTTATCTTACATTTAACTTATCTACACAACACGTCAATAAAAGTTAATGTAGGAATATCAATCTGGTTTTACCATGCAGTTGACGATTTCGGCGGTAAATATAGTAACTGAAAAGCCACATCACCCGATTACCGACAACGGTCACCGCGGAGACGGGGCGCTGTCTCTCTCGCCGAGGTGCACTACATGGATTCGGATAGTTCGTTGTTGTAGTTTTTGCTTTTCCACGAGATTGTCATTGACAGAGGTATCATTGGGGGGCAGGGTTGCGTCATCAATTAAGCAGGAAATAAACCTGCCATCCATCAACTACTGGCATCCTATTCAATTAGGAAAACGCTACACGAATCTGGCCGGCATGTCAACAGGCTTAGCTCTCGCACACTCCACGCAATCCGCTACTTACCGTCTTCGCCAGACAGGTGGAAAAAACCGTGTCCACTTACAATGTAGCACGGATGAAAGTGATCTGAGATTCACGTGGGGATTTAAGATCCAGACGAGACTATAACGTGACTATTATAATGATGAGATCAATTGCATTTCTGGCTCAATATATTCTGAATCAAGTGGTATTTAAATTAACCTTTCCTTGGAAGCATGCGAATTGTACCCTATAGACTACTTGCATTACCCGGAAAAGCATTAAAAAAATCCCCTGCTGAAGATATACAAACATAGGTAGGTTTTCATCATCCGGTTGATATGAAGTAACATATTGGTTCACCCTTGATCAACTTGGAGCTAACAACGTCTTCTCTCCTATCGTAATGCCATACAGAATTTGGTCCTTTTTATTGAACTAGGCTTCCCAAAGGAAACAGGAATTATTTGCCCTTTTTTCGCCACCATAGTCCAGTACCGAGGCATTTAGCTCCACTGTTCAAGCAACTAATGCCTTCACATAGAACCCTATATTTTTTTATAGCTTTGCCACAAGTTATTTTACGCCTGATTGTTACTAAGCAAATCCAAGACGTTATTGTACAATGCTCACCGGGAAGCCACCCTCAAGCATCCCTGGTCATGTTTTCAAGCTATCTAGATAAACATGAATGCCATACCAGGAGTTTGGGAGGATTGTAGAGATGCGCATATCTTTCAGCAGGTTCGTTATGGAGGGTTGCAGCCATAAGACACGCACTAAGTCAAACGGTTTCGACCTTCACTGGTCACCGCTACAGAGGGGTCAACAATAGCACGTGACATACAGGTGTGCTAGAATGAAGATTCTTATCAGGTATCTCACCTGCCTCTCATGTGAAAAGGTGAAGATGCATGTTTTAAACCAAATGCGTCGAACAAAATTATCGCTCGGTTCATATTATGCAAATGTATCCTACATGGTAATCACGTAGAAGCGACTAACTTAACATAACTACAAAGACCGCAAAATGACAATTCGTTATACACACACCTGTAAAGACAACAACAATAAAACACATAAACCCATCACAGTAATATGACTGTAAGCTTACCTGGCACGCCAATTAAGCACAGCCCGGGACTTCTTAATATGATAACAGGTGACACAGGTATTCTGTCTGTAGTATTCCAATCAGGTCGATTTCACCAGTTCCAGAAGCACATTCAACATAAGTTTAACTACTCCAACCAAAATCGAATTCCGGTCGAATACGTGAAGCAATCGCAATCCAATCGAGTTGTATTATCGACTGCTTGTTATGAAAATAATCCCTGGGAAAAGAAGGCGCGTCAACGCCCCGGTGAATCACAGATCTTCTTTGTCCCTGATGTGACTAATATGAGCTTCGTAGTTAGCCCCGTCCGTCGGATGGGCCCCGGGAACTGTGTCAAGGGAAACTGTGTCAGACGAGTGCAGATCCACAATTAATCACTAGCATGCACGCTGATGCGCGCTCGTGATAATAAATGACCAGTCGTTACGCACAGCCCCCGTCAGCTGTTATACCCACGGAACGACCCTCTCTTTTCAAATTTCAAGTTCTTTGATAGGAGCCTGTGCGTGTGGCCAGACTCCGTCAATAGGGCTTGACCCCTAGGGACAGGCTGGGATTAGGGATTGGATTGTTCTCCACGCCGACCACCATGATCATACCGAAACATGTGCAGCTTACAAGCAGATAAAGTCAACTTCACAATGGTCAGGTGGACAGACATACATGATAGCATACCGCAAGCTCCCCACCAGATAAGTTCAAGGGGTTTCAATAGCAATTGAAGTAAGCGACATCTGGCGAGTGAATCCCGCGAGCTGCTATCGCGCGCGCCACCTTTCTACGTCACATGTGACACCCCCATCAGACTTCCCGGATGTCTCTCGCCCATTTACCACGCCTACAAGTAAGGTAATTTATGCACAGGTAGTCTCCAAATATGTGGTGGATTAGGGTTGTAATTGGTTTACCTGGCAGCGTTGAAGTAGTATGGGTTCGCTAGATTACTTGGATTGGGCTGACGAAGAACAAAGAAGACTGGAGAGTGTTTGCGACCGGTTAGTCGGAGGCTCGTTTGTGTTGCCAGACGGTTAACCGCACTCCAGAAGTCCTACACAGTCTCAAGCCTTTTAGGGGCACCTCTTACTTTGATCAAAGTTTTCGTTGTATTGGTGCAAACAGTTGCTGCCGAAGCAACCAGGCGTTAGATTAGGTGAATTATCGTCGCTGGCGGATGTAATATATTAGCTGATACCCCGTCTGTGTTGAGACGACGCGACAAAGCATGGAAATAAGATGACAGCATTTCTGTTAGCGGGGTAACACATGGCAAGACAGCGTCTTCACGCCCACCCCACCCCCCCCCCCCCCCACCCACGCCCCGGGATTCCTCACAACACCCCATTATATCCCAAGGGCAAGCAAGTGAGTCCCATGCCTTTGCAAATGCCCCGACTTTGCCTTTTAGTCTCTCAGTAGGAGTTACACAGCTTGTGTTTTCCCAATTCTGTCTCACTACAAGCAACTGTGATTAAATCAAACAATGGTTAGAACAAATAGCCAGGCATTAGCAACCCTTCTTCTCACAATGCCTACCTAGCTGACAAAGAAGATTTTGTTTACCACACCCCAATAGTAATTTGTATATATTGACCCAAAAACGCACCACGAAACTGTCAGGAAGTTGTTTAGCAGGCATTGTGCCTTAAGTGCACTGCGCCACCTGGCGAATACCGTGTGCTGGCTTCTTATAGCGAGCTGCTTTGAGGGCCACAAACACAGCATCCTTCCTCTGAAAGTCTAGCCAAATATTTAGATGGCCGTCGGTCCATAATGAAAATAAGCCGAGGTGTGATAGCAACCGAAAGTCAGGGCCAGTCCGTCACATGCACCAGGATACTGAAAGGCAGGCTAATCCGGACACAAATTAGTCATGTTTTATTCACTCTAGGAGGCAGGAAGGTAATCAGTCTGAGATAGTTATCATGGCTATCAGAGAGAAAAGGCAAGTGAACTAATTTGTCATCAACGCGTGGCCTCCGATCCAAAAATAAAAAGAATCCACTACGCTCTCTATCTGTCCACGACTTCAAACGACTCGTGTTATGCATTCTTTTGCAACGGCACCTAAGGCATATTCCTTATGTTAAAGTGAATGTTGTTAGTTGTGGACTGTTTACATGCACAATAAAAGATTGATGCATCTTGGTCCAATTTAAAGGGAATTTGGACCACGACGATTGATAATTGGACGGTGACAACCTATTATTTCACCTCGCAACGGGGTCATTAACCCAGCACAGGCGCACCCACAACGGGATCATTAACCCAGCACGGGCGCACCCACAACGGATAATATGGAGAAAATGTAATAAAAAAGAACAGGTGTTTCGCGGAATCCTGCTGGGGTGAATGGGGGACTGTAATGATTTAATAACAGGGGAGAGTATGGTGTGACACGACTGTAACCATATCATGTGACGAATGCCCTGAAATCACATTCAAACCCTGATGGTTAAACCATGGTTATGTATGATACATAACCATGGTTATGTATGATACATAACCACACCAGTCCACAAGATAGCGAATGGTTTGAATCATTTCACCATATGAAGGTAAAGTAGGTTCTGAGTGCAGTGCGACCCTCAGCAACGCCTTGCTCTACAATTAACCATTCATTTACTACCCAGCGATGTCACGAGTAGCCTCACGTACAGCTTGAAGTATCCCTCATTAACAGATCCATTCCCTGGCTCTATACATCCCGAATAAGCAGCTTATTCGTGAACATACCGCTTATCAATACTCTATCTATACTATGATCGAGCATGATGACATGCGTCCGATGTTGTAAGGCTGATTGCTGTTATATATTGACTGATATCGATCTACTTAATGATTGTATGGTCGCATCTTAATGGCCAGTGTGACAGATGTATCTGCTGCAGTCCTGCCTCTTAGATACGAGGACCGTGCGTGTCCGCGCATGCGTACACCACACGTGCCCTAGTCATGCCTTATATAGACCAGCAATACGATGCACTTACCATATAACTATACTTTAAACGTATCCAGTTGTCAGGACACATTCCCTGCTCCTTCTGATGGACACTTGTCCCCCGTACTTAGGACATATATGACTTCACGGACCAATGCTTCCAAACACATCACATCTTTATACGCATCAACCCAAATGCTGATACTCTATTTCATCGATTCAAACACAAACTCCCCGGACTTGACGCGGCAAATCCAGTCGACCATTGACGTCCATCACGGCCTACTCAGTCGTTATAACTAGGACCCGCTCACAAATTAGCTGTGATCACGGCGACACGGTTAGGGAGGACCGTACGAAGGACCGTACATTATGTCCTCCGAGGCGTCACCGCTCGGCCGCTCCCCACTCAAGCAGCCAATGCCAACGATGGGCAACAAGCCCTTCTCATTCCCATGCTGACAGAACGTACACCGACCCTAGAGATTAGGACAAGTCGTAGACATGCCAACCACCGTGACCCCTATGACCTTCTCCAATCAACTCATGCAATGACAGACAGCCCAGCAGGTGCGTGAGGAACGAGATGCCCAGGGGTCTGCTACTAAGCGTACCACACCGACCCACAAGCATAGCCCGTTACAAGAGTATCATATGCGCTTAGTATACTTTATCGTAAAGAGTTGAAACAACAACAAACATAAAACACAGCTGGTACTTCAGGGTCATCAGTATGGCTATTAAAACTATTGGATACTTTTGAAAGATACTTATGTTGGCCCATTTCATCGTCACAGCTTTACTCGAACTGCATTTTGCTCAAAGTGATGCCGCGTGGAGACGTGGTCGATAACAGGTGTGTGGAGAAGTCCCTCGTTCCTTTGATGTAACTTTCGTTATACTTTGTGACGATGACGGAATGCAATCCACCTGGCTATACTCAGGTAGCATATCAATAATGCGACTGATTACGCTATAGGGTAAGATATGATGGCACGTAGGGTGAGAAGTGTCACGTTACCAGTAGTATCTTCCACCATTCCTGGCCATGACTTTGACGGTTGTGCGGATGACGTAAAACTGAACAAGTACAACTGATGACGTAAAATACGTCAAAGCTTTACTAAGGATAACAAACAACTGACGTATTGCGTGCAACCGTAGGGAGTTTGTGCCATGCAATGAGGCACAATCGACGCCCTCACGCTGACGACGGTCATTTGACACAATGGAATTACCGAGAAGCTGCTGCACAGAATGAAATAGGTAATCTCACCAGTGTGGAAGTTGCTCAGCTTGACAGAATGCGACAGATGTAGTATTCATGCGACGGCAAACCTCCCCCGGTAGCTCTAGTTCAGGGCAGCAGAAATCGTGATGTTCACCGCGTCAGATGTACTTGTAATAAAACTAGGAGTTGAGTCACTGAACGTGTCAATAACAGCAGTCTGCTCCTCAACACGTTCGCGTGCTATCCATCCAATAATCCGACCGGGACTACCTGTTTCGTCATGATATCCATCACAATTAAGCTCCAATATGGTCCGACATCTGACGCAGTAGAACACATATCTCGTCAGACATCCACCTAACAGGCGTTATGTATCAGCATATGCCTGTGATACATGGAATCCGCCTCCAGCCTCGAGAAAGTATATTCCCAAACTGCACGGTAATGCCGTCTATAGCTTCTGAGTACAGACAGGACCTGGTGGCAACGAGTGTGCAAGGAACCGTGAGACGTCGGGAGACGTCCGGGGGTTCTGCTAGAAAACTACTTCCGATTGCCGAGTTTTCTGGTTGAAATGTAGTCTACCACTAGCAAAGATAGAATAGCTCTCGGCTGATGACGCTAATGGTGATGTGCGTGGACAATCGGTGCGAGTCGTCTCGGATTGAGCGGCGACTGGGGTAGCACGACTCACAGACAGACGAGGGAGGATCACGTGAAATATGACTCAGATCATTGAAACACGACCTGATAATGAGCGAGGCCAATTGATCTCTACAAAGTCAAAAAGCCAAGTGTAGGTCGTCGCGTGTGATGAACAACTGTAAGCCAAGCACAGTGATGGAGACGACTTGCCGACGTGACCTTTGACCTGACCTAGAAGCTCCCTTTTTCGCTTGCAATGAAGATGAGAGTGGGAGCCTACTCAAGCGATTCGAATGGACCTCCTCAAATTACCTCCTTGAGACTTGACCCTTTCTATGGATCTCTTCAGGTGCGAGAACAGACATGTAGCCCTCGTTTAGCGGAACTTTGAGAACAGCTTGCCCGTAACTAGCCCTACAAGACGTCTGCGTAGACGTCTTACCTTTTTTCGAAACAACGCAATGCGAATATTTTTAGATCGATTCAGACAACTACCAAGCACAAAACATACACAAGTGATGGAGTTATAGAATGCAATGATGTTTTACGGACGATTTTATCCCTTTTCGGCGGGGGATTTCATCCATGGTAATTATTTATAGTTCGATCAATTTGGGAAGCGGTAAAAAGTCAGAAACACAGCAACATGTTTGTTTACAAGTTCAAGACCACATGCATTGCCCATGCGCAGAATGACGAAGTCTAATGCTAAGCCCGGGGGGGGGGGGGCACTTAAGTGTAATGATATAGTATACATGTGCCGCACGAAGGGGGTGGTTTTTTCGACATCTCTACTTTTACGACGGGTTAGACAATCGCATAATACCTTGTACGATGGAGTATACTTTTTCTCATTCTCAACGAGTTCAACGGGTACGGGATTTCGAGGTCCCGCGGCACACCCCTATCCGAGTTAGGGTAAGTGCCCCCCACTTGGGATGCTAAGGCAATGCGGGAAATCGCGAGAATTAATAGTTTCCAAAATGGCAGACTTCGTATCGCGATTTGTTCGGAAACGAACTATCGATGGCATTTATTGAAGAATAGCGTCGAGTGGTGGTAAGTTTTTTGGAGCGAAAGGTCTATTTTTTGTAAAGGCTCTTGATATATGTTATTTTCTAGGTGCGAAATGTAGCCCTTCGCGAGATATAGTCCAAACTAAATATCGCCGACTGTGTTTTGACTAACTGTTCGTAACGGTATAAATTCATGTTACCGTTACACCGGAGCTAGCCCGTAACGCGCGGCTCATTGTTAATTTGAAATTACAAATGAAGATTTGGCGATGGGGCGTAGTGATGACGCAATCAGGCCGCGCAGGCCCCCATGTCTGATTTCACAGCGATTCATTTTGCTTTCATGCTATTGATGGATGTGGAGGGCCACTTTTCTCAGCTTGCACTCCCCCACCCCCATCGCGTGTCATTAGCCCCATTGTTGTGATTTCGATAAGACATGTACCGTTACCAGTATTCAGTCACAAGGCCTCAAATCCCGGCATTGAAGTTATGCAGGTATATCTGCACTCAAGCAGGTATTCCATAACGCGTTAGGTTACATGCGCAGGTAAAGCCGCATATCAAAGAGGCAGAAGCACAGCCATACATCACCAACTGACATGCTGACGTTCTCACCTATTATTCCCATCTTATACTAGCTATTTGTAAGTGTTTAATATTGGCAAAAGCGAATCCCAGTCTGGAGAAAGCATTCACCACGATGGTATAGTACAAGCGAGATGAACTGTTTTGAACCTCGGATGTGTATCAAATAAATAGCGGCAAATTGATGCATGGCTTGAAAGGACGGAAAGCCGACGAGCTGACGGGGCAGAGGCTTATGGGATGGCAAATCGGGTCTCTGGGAAAGTTGGTCGTGTCGCTGTCATGGTGATCCATGTGAGCGATAATAAGACCAATTAACGTCACGTGACTTATGGTGGAGTTATGAGCGTCACGTGGTCTATTGTCCACAGAACGAGAGAGTTTTTTTATTGTGTGTATCAGTGTATGAGGGAATGATGGGAGTTAGGATGAGAGAGAAAGTTGGGGGCGTGGTGTAGAACTAGAGGAGAGAGCTTCACATAAAAGAGAGGTGAAGGGTATGAGACTGGATTGGGCGGAGTGGGGAAGGGGGGGATGGAACAAGATCGGCAATTGTAAAATTAGAGAGAAATGAGAGGTGACAGTAAAATTACCTCCCGCCAGTCGGACCGGTCATCAAAGGATGGGCCATGCGACTGACCAACTAGTGACAGAGAAAACAACATCAAAGACGCAGTTCTGCAGTATTAAGTCAGGGTACGAGACAAAAAGGTATGTATGAGGAAGAAAATGACATAGAGATATACAAAGAACGAGAATGATGACAAAGAGTTTAAAAAACCCCACACCGCCGTCGTAACGATTACCGAAATAAAGCATTGGTCTCTTAGCAATGTTACATAAGGCCCATCAATCACACTACTTGTGTTATATGACAAAAGTCTGGAGCTAGGGTTAGACTAATTACGCTTGTTCATGTGTGACAAGATATTGCTTTACCTTCATAGATGACAGGCGGTGATCAACGCGAACAAGCATTGAAACGACCTGCATCAATATTTATGAAATAAGACACGGGTCATTTAAATACCCTTCATTTATAAATGAGCAATCAAGTTTCAAAGGACGCACCCCAGCACACATCCCAGCCAGATGAAGCATAGCATTAGCCATGGTAGCTGGACCGCCTTCATAACTAACGACCTCTCTTTATTGGGACTCACCAACATCATGTATCATCTTAAGAGCCCTTGTGTTCTTTCATCTTCGCGCACAATATGGCGGGTGCGGGGAGACGGGAGCCAGTCACCATACAAACACACCTGACTTTCAGGTAATCAATTAGTTAGGACCATAGGGCAGGGTGTAATGGCCAGAGGCGTTGTGAGGGAGATGATGGTAAGGGCATTGAGTTTATTGTGGTGTTTTGTAAGTGAAAATGGAGTTTTTCTCCTTAACATAATTACATGGTAAGATAACCTTTGTGCCTCTAATTAATGCCGCAAACGACGAGTAATAGTCGTATTGGCTATGTTGTGAAGGTGAAATCGCGCTCTAAGGGACATCACATTTAATGAATGTGATGCTTCTAGGTGAAGTAATTTTGTTAATGCTGGTTCAACATTTGGCATATTGATTTATATCAAACGAGGTCGTTGATCTCAGTAGTTACTATACTACGACA
>CM067343.1:50108532-50141032 GCA_034190875.2 Urechis unicinctus
GACAAACGCGTAACCAACACCCACAGAATCGGTACCTATGTCCACTGAACGAAGAACGAATTCCCCCAACTTGAAACTACATAGAGCAGTACAGGGTAGTTTCAATATGTACACAGCTACAGCAGATAATGTAATTACAACGAGACAAGTTCGCCCAAATTCAAAGCATGATGCGGTTGCCATGGTGCGTAAAAGGCTGCTACTGATCTGTATTAGCTTGGCAGACCCGCCTACCTCCCATGTAGTGTTTTCAGCATCACATCGCATCAGAAAAAGCCATTTGAAATACAGAGCCTAGCAGACTGGAAGTGACAGTGTGAGTGGTCATTTATTATTTAGCTTGTTGATCTTACAATACCAAATATACAACACTGTCTTGTTTGCAACAGATTCATGTATTGCTTGAGGGTAGCAGTTTCTACGGCTGTATGTCTATTGATCTGAAGCTATGCTGTTAATCCAAAGGGGAGTGCTCCAAATAACGCTCTATATGCAGCCTATATATAAAATACCATTTGCATATTTTCATTGCAAGTCAGATCGAGATCAGATATATCCTCGGGCATTCTGTACGCATGCTTCCCCTAAATATTACATACTCTTTTTGCACAAGGGGCACCCGTCGCTTGCAGCAAAGGTTTCAACTTCATCTGGGTTGGCAGAGATTCTGTTATCACAGATACCCTCCATTGAGGACAACAATTTCGTTCGGATTAACACTCCTCTACTCAATCCAGCCAGCCACTCAAACATCCCTTCTCCGGCCAGGGATCAGGCCGGTCCTGCTCGTACGTATGTGGGTATTCATGGACCTCGTAATAATCATGTTTGCAAGGCGGGAGCTGATTTCGTCAGATTGGCCAGGGCTGGTACATAACTCCGGAATGCTCGAGCGGGGAATACTTGCTGATTACTGAGAAGGACCAGATGTGCAGTGCTATTGTGGGGCTGGTGTTACCTGGCTAAAACCACTCATCATGGGCTCCTTCGAGAGCTTCCGGTCCATCGTAGCTGGCTTTATGACGTAAAATGTTTATATTGTCATAATGACAGGTTGGTATTGCTTGCATGTTATCATAACAAAAACGGCGAATCCTGTTATGAAAACCCATAGTAAAAAATAATATTTTGCGGCCTACAAATCAATGAGTGGCCAGCGGTCATATCGTCTGTATTGGTTAATGGTTAATGGAAGAGTTGAAATATATCACAGATCAGGAAATATATTCTTGGCAGTACGCATCAGTAAGAGATCGGCTCCTGCTACTGCATATCATTAACAGGCCGGCTGCTTACACTACGCCTCACTGGCAGACCGGTTCTTGGCAGTGAACTTCACTTACATACCTGGGACTGGCACACGTGCTCCTGGCAGTACCCATCGCACACAGATCGGCACATGGCAGTACCCATTGCACACAGACCGGCACATGGCAGTACACATCGCACACAGACCGGTACATGGCAGTTCACATCATTAGCAGACTAACAGATCGGCTCTTGACACTTCACTTCACTGTCACACTGGCTCCTGGCAGTAGACGCATCATTGACACACCATCTCCCAGCACTACAAATCACTAACAGACCGGCTCCTGACAGTACACATTACTAACAGACCGGCTCCTGGCACTGCGCATTACTAACAGACCGGCTCCTGGCACTGCGCATCACTAACAGACCGGCTCCTGGCACTGCGCATCACTAACAGACCGGCTCCTAGCACTGCGCATCATTAACAGACCGGCTCCTGGAACCGCATACATCACTGACGTTTAACCCGCCCCTCCCCATCCGTTAATACCGCTGCTGTTAAGGTATAATGACGCTAAAGCCTCTGTATCCCTATCTCAATGCCGCCTTGTCTTGAGGCAGAGCTCACTGGAGAGAGAGGCGTCTTGGGGCGCGACAGACTGGAAGTTGTCATGGGACATTAGGGTTTCACGCAATGGACCAGCCTGTTGTTATATAACAGCTGCTGGCGCTAATCTCTCCTGTCAAGCTGTCAAGTGAAATGCTTCAACCACCACGCTGCCTTGAGCCATGTTTGTTCATTAGCATGCATTACACTGGCTGATGTTTAAATCATGAGCGTAGACTCGGAGTCGAATCGGAAGTAAGTAAGTGTGGTCACCGTTAATAACGTGTTCCGGGCATTCGATGAGGCACAATGATTACAATTCGGAACAAAACGATGCCCGATTGCGGGCGTGAATTACGGTCCGGCAATTGGTCAAACGACAAATGAGGTTCTAGGGAATTCGGGATGTTCGCGGAATGTGAGCATTATGAACGAGTGTAGACGCGTGGCGCGGCCTGCTGAGGGGATAGATCTTCATAATGACTATCACTGCGGGGGCGAGTCCATAGGGGCCACAAGTAGTTCAAGATATCAATTCATCGTCCGAGGAAATAAAAATATGTGCTGGTAACATGGCAAAACATTAAGATATCTATTTGGATATCAACACAATTTTAGCAGGCGATTGCTAAAACTTAGATTGCTAAAAACTTTGTGACAAGAAGAGCATGCATCATTGCTTGCTGAGACCTGCATCCTATATGTACGTAAGACCAGTATCCCAGGTGCATGTTGATAAGCATAGCATCTCCGAAATATGTAGCGGAGAAGCGTCGGCCGCCAAGACACAACGATCATTAAGAGATGGAGTTAAGATCAGCATCTTCAAGCAACGGAGCTCCATTTGGCTAGTGAAGTCATGCCATGCACCTCACCTCCAGTGATGCAGTGAAAACCCGGGGCAGACATCCGGACATTGCTGGCAGGGCTTGCCTTGCTCTGGGAGCAGAGAAGCATGTACTCCTAGCACGGGACTCTGCAACAGCAAGCACACAGGGTTAGCATCAGGGTAGTTGAATAACCAGGAATATCATCGGTTTCCATTGCCAGCTCTTCAATCCGTGGTAGCGTCATTTTCGGGGGTAATTCAGAATGACATTAGTTTTAGTTAACTGCAACAGCGGCTACAATAAAAAAGACAATTATTAAAAAATAGGAGCAGATTTCTATTGGTATCAGCAGCACCTGATGATACGATAAGCATCAAGTACAATAAGGATGACGTTCTGATAATAAATTACAAGTTTGTCGTGATGGAGCGATTGGTAAATTAATGTTACTGCAGCTGAAGTGAATGCTGTGGCTGAGGTGCACAGGGGGCTCGCTGAGGGAGTAAGGATGTTGCCGCCCGCAGCCTGCTCACAGCATTAACTATGTATGGACACTATAATGTAGTTCAAGGCTCTACGTCATTCGCTGCTCATGAATAAACATTAGCGTCAATCAGAGAGGTTCCTCACCTTAAGCACACAAAACCTCTATAGAGCTCTCTTTGTTGCAAAGCATTAACGAAAATGGCGATAAGGATTTATCAAGGACAGCGGTTGTTCTGTGCGGCTCCCAGCGACGCCTGGTGGTTACAGAGGATCGGAATCATAACGGAATAGGCGTGAGATGCGATGGAAGCAGTCACAGGAGATGAGGACCTCTCTGGACGAACACACGCATTATCCCACCCACAAACAAAAGCGCATTTGCCAATATGAGGCCTTTTACATTTATTGATCTACCCATTCTATCGATGACGGCTACCATTTGACACAGAGAGGGTAATATCGAAAAGTCGAATTTCATAGAGCTCTATCTGGCTGTTTCTAATTGTTTTCTCATTTGACGTTTGAGATGATAGAACGTCGACGAAAACATGGTCATACACTCGAGCGGTTCTTTTCAGCTAGGGCCTCTGCAGCACCGTCCGTCCCGAGGGCGAACTGGCAAGCATGCTCTAATAGAAGCAAAACACCAAGAATAATGCCGTCATTGATCAGGAACTTGCTTGGTAAAGAGAAAGCCCCAGTTCGCTATTTCCTGAGCCCGAGGCTGCAAAAAGTCCGGGCTTGGTACTGACGATGAAAGCAATTTACAGGTAGATTTCGCGTGAAAGAACGAGAAAATAAACCTCGCATGCTACTACGGTCACAGTTCGTATGACGCGAAGATAAAACGGAGATGGCTTTGATCTGATGGGTCATTAGCGATGCCTCAATGAATTTGGAATAAGCAAGATGATATATGTCGATGGATTAGCTTCGGCAGACATGTGGCTTACGGTATTAGAGCGCGCATCGAAAACAAGTCCCGTAACCTATACTGCACTTAATTGACTGCACTCATTATCGCCTTAAAATCACATCGTTGCTTGGAAGGAAACCTGTTAGAATCTTGAGAATCTGCAGTAAGTGTTCACACTCGTATTAAATGAATGAAGCGCTCTTTGTAGTGTGGTAATGTATCGGATATATCTCCATTAAGACGGGAGTAATAATGTTGGATTAAGGTAACGATTGCAATTGATCCTTATCCAGTCTTGATAGTATGATCCTATCCTGGTAGGTCATATGTGTGACGTCATGTGCTATCAAAGGATCACGCTAATAATGTTTAAAATCAACCAAGAGAGCTCCAAGCAAACAGATACGATAGTACTTAAATAGATAAGTATCAAATATGATTACACGATATAGATACTAGCTATTATTATATAATTCATAACTAGGGACATACATTCTCTGACACCTAAACCTCCTCATATGGTACCTAAAATATTCCCAATTCAGCACCTTAATCTCTTCAAGTCACATTCAACTCTCGCTGTCATCGTATAAAACTTTGTGAAGGAAACTTAATCTGATCAAACCTTGAGATACAGCGCGGCCAATAATAATTAAGCCTTGCTGTAGTTGGTCACAGACCCTCCAGTCTTAATACGCCCTATCACAAACGTCTAATGTATATGGTCTTTAAATATAAGTGGTTACAGAGGAGGGGCATTTAATGACTCGAGTGCTTGCGCATTGCCCAACTTAGTATGTATGTCACTCGCTCAATCTGGGAGAACTATTCTCAGAGACATGAGCGTCAAGAACATCATTCCAGGCAGTGATGCTATCATAACGTACCCACACGCCTGCTAAGTTCGAGGATTGGCGGACAATTCACTGCGAGCGGGGCATTCCAACACAGCGCCTGTACTGATCGACAAACACCTTTCTCATGGTCATAGCGGATTATTCCAAACCTTGAGATATAATATAATCCCAGCTAATGGACACGTAATATGGAAGCAACTAGTTACCACATCTAATTTGTTCATTACATAACCACATCATGAACCACATTGTACAAAAACGCAATAAAGATGGCGTCAACACTTTACGATGGAGTATAATGGTGGCCAAGTGTCACTCCTGTGTATGACGAGGGAGATGGACAGCGATGCTCAAAATGAACAATATATATCCCAAAGCCGCGGTTGGAAAAAACACATGACACAAAAAAGCATAGCACAAA
The DNA here is from genome assembly GCA_034190875.2 of Urechis unicinctus. Taxonomy (NCBI): domain Eukaryota; kingdom Metazoa; phylum Annelida; class Polychaeta; order Xenopneusta; family Urechidae; genus Urechis; species Urechis unicinctus. The sequence continues at coordinate 50,113,904 of CM067343.1, forward strand.
ATGAGGATTGAACTCCGAATATTGGGGCCAGATGGTAAAGATTATGTTCTGAGAGGTATTTTTGGGCGATCCGAACGTTTATACAATCCATAGTCACTGATGAAAGGCTCATAAAAGTGGCTGCGTAGTGTTCTTACAAACCAGCCGTTATGGTACCATGTTTCTTTGAAACCAAAGCATCATATGTCTGTACAGGTACGCATGGTACGCATGGTACCGCACCAGCTAAAAACAAAACACACAACCCAAGCCTATTCACAGCCTGCTTAAGCGTAGCTCGAGAAACCAGATACGCCAGCGAAAATTGTCAACTCAACAAATGACAAGGCCGGTAAGAGATACTCCAAGGTTGATTGTCACCGCAATCAGAGAGAGACAACAGCGAGAGGATTACCGTGGCCAGAGTGTGGCTTGGCTTCTCTGGCTGCCAATCACGTGAATGGCACCATGGACAACGGGGTTTGGAATCCAGACGAGAGTTGATTCTAGATCCCTGATTAATGTGTTAGTCTCGCGGAGATATAATTACACGTGTTTGACGTCTTGAATTCTGTTTGCTTCACCTCGGCTCTTGGCGGCCATCTTTGCTAAAAGCCATATTGACGCTAAATGTCAGTATTGCCTAGAAGATCTGCAGTGATCTCCAAAGAGCCGGTATGGATTATAGCTTCAATATACATAGATAATACTGCCAGGGCAGCAGTAGCTTTGGCCATCGGACGCAGCAATTGCAATAAACGAAAGAGTTATTGCAGGTAGACCTGTTTCGCAGATCAATCAAAGTCCGAACAAGTAGCATATGTGTTTTGATTCTTCAAGATATGATTCATAATCCTGACAATGAAAAAACATGATTCATGGGTTAAATCACACAGATGAACTACATGACAAGTTACTTAGGAACAACCAAGGTCTATATATTTGACAGCTTATCCAACTAGTGAATGACAGATCACTGGCCACAAGCAGACACTCGTTAATCCTAACAAGCTAGCCGTATGTTCATAGATGACAACCTATTGCGCTTGTGATTGAGTGGGTTATCACGGGAGCTGTACAGGTTGGACTTGGTTTTTGCGGGTTGAGTTCGATGTCAACGTTGTTGCAAGAGTATGGAATATGGATGTTAAAGGAAATATACTGAACCTTAAAAAACTATATTGGCAATAGAATGAGATTTAGCAGGAGACAGCAAGGTGTTAGAGTGCTGTTCGTAATCGAGCCGCATCAACGTAATCCCACGAATTGTTTCGTTTGTTTTTTATTTGAATGTGTTACCCTATATACACAAGACACGACGCAAAATACACAACAAAATCCACTGCACACAATAGACACATCCCGCACCATATACTATACACAATTGCTACAAACTATACAATGCACGCCACACATAATGCAATACACACCCACAATGCACACAGCACAATATACTGAAGACGTTAGATACAAAAGAATAAACACAATAAACACCACACAATACACAACAGAATACACACAACACAATATACAGCAGAATACACACAACACAGTATACAGCAGAATACACACAACACAATATACGCAACACAATATACGCAAGACAATATACACAACGCAATATACATAAAAGAATATAAACAGCTTACACATCACAGCATACACAAAACAGGATAGACAACACAGCATACACAACACAATATACACAACACAGCATACACAACACAGCATACACAACGCAGCATACACAACACAGCATACACAATACAGCATACACAACACAATATACACAACACAGCATACACAACACAATATACACAACACAGCATACATAACACAGGATAGAGAACACAGCATACACAACACTATACACAACACAGCATACACAACACAGCATACACAACACAGGATAGACAACACAGCATACACAACACAGTATACACAACACAGCATACACAACACAGCATACACAACACAGCATACACAACACAGCATACACAACACAGGATAGACAACACAGCATACACAACACAGTATACACAACACAGCATACACAACACAGCATACACAACACAGGACAGCATACACAACACAGCATACACAGCATACACACACAATATACACACACAGCTTACACAACACAGCATACACAACAGCATACACAACACAGCATACGCAACACAGCATACACAACACAGGATAGACAATACAGCTTACACAACACAATATACACAACACAATATACACAACACAATATACACAACATAATATACACAACACAATATACACAACACATAATATACACAACACAATATACACAACACAATATACACAACACAATATGCACAACACAATATACACAACACAGCTAACACAACACAGCTTACACAACACAGCCTACAAAACACAATATACACAACATAATATACACATCACCGGGTACACAACACAATATACACAACACAATATACACAACACAGCTTACAAAACACAATATACACAACACAGCTTACACAACACAATATACACAACACAATATAAGCAACACAATACACGCTGTACAATATATGCTACACAACATTCACACACACAGCGCAATTCACATTTCACACACACACACAACCCCAAAAAAAAAAAAAAAAAAAAAAAAAAAAAAAAAAAAAAAAACCAGTCATACCAGTCATACAGACAAAAAAAAAAAAAAAATTCCGCTGCTAATCAAAGAAAAAAGGGGCTGTAAAAAAAAAACCAAATTGAGGAATGGAAAACTGGTTTCCAAACCCCCAAAACTGACTATCATTGAGGTGCCAGGGGGGGGGTGGTTAAAAAACGTAAAAAAACGTCGTTGAAAAAAAAAAAAAAAAAAAAAAAAAAAAAAAAAAAAAATTAAAAAAACAAAAAAAAAAAAAAACCCAAAAAAAAAAAAAAAAAACAAAAAAAAAAAAAAAAAAAAAAAAAAAAAAAAAAAAAAAAAAAAAAAAAAAAAAAAAAAAAAAAAAAAAAAAAAAAAAAAAAAAACCCCAAAAAAAAAAAAAAAAAAAAAAAAAAAAAAAAAAAAAAAAAAAAAAAAAAAAAAAAAAAAAAAAAAAAAAAAAAAAAAAAAAAAATCTAAAAAACTCATTCAAATGGACGCTTCAAAAGACCTTGAAAAAAAAACGCACATTCCCACGCAAAAAGTAAAAAAATTGAGTGGCTGATGTTTTAGTGTGCAACGCACATCACGTTTCACAACGTATACTACGCATAACACGAAACATCCTTTAATATCCTCAACATAAAAAATAACACACATTTAACCACATAATGTACACATAAAGATACACGGATACACACAATTCACACGACACCAAATACACCCACAATACAATTGACACAACCCATCACACAATACAAATGCCCCATTGTAATCATGTATAAACGAACCCACGCGTGTGCTTTCACAAATGAGAAAGTATTACACATGTGTGCGAAATTACTTCCCCATAGTGCAGCAGTAACACACGTAAGCGTCGTAATTACATCTCCAAGTGGGGAAATTACTACGCAGTAGAATCCGAATACGTCCACACAAAAGAAAAAGATCGTGTAGAAAGCAGCCTGTGACTTTTTATGGAAACACTGGACGTCAAGGCCAAAGCGGTCATGGCATCTGGTGGCGTAGACAGCCACTAGAACAACACGTTCTTTTCAAAGGAAGCCCTGGCTATAATCTGACGTACATCCCAAGCACTTACCTAACTCTTGCGTATATACCAGAAGGATTAGCACTTGTGAGGCAAATCTTACCGCCACTTGGGAGCAACCTACTTCCACCCTTGGCATCCATCTAACCCAACACCCCTGCCTACACTCCATGAGGGCCAATGACTTGTGACTCTCCTAAACACCCCATAGCCAGATTCCCGTCCCTGCTAAGGCTCCACAGTGCTTCACGCAACACCTACTTCTCTCCTTATCTCTGTTATCACAGCTCGTCTGTGTATTGCTGTTTCTTCACGGCCTACTGGCTGCTACAGGTACTAACAGGTGAAAAACAATCATTTCTGCCTCATATATTGTTCACCAGATTAACTCAAATAACAGAAGGTATTCGGCGATTTATAAGTCCAGGTGATCCTTGGATGCTTGGCAACTAAGTTAATTATTAAAATTCCGGGAGTATACTAAGTTTGACTTAGTAACCTTTTTATTTTGACCCCGTAGTGCTCTGACCTTGCTGGTCAAGAAATTGACAATATCAAATTCCGCTTGTCGTGTACTCGAGACGTTATGCGTTAAGTCCCGTGCACGAGTTCCGTGCCAAGGATAATTGAATCAGTTATACCACGCGAACACACACCCAAACTCTCCATACAATCCATCACAACTCCAGACTCGATTGTCAATAACATTCGTGAGTACCCTATGTGTTATATGCAAGTGAAGCAAATGGAATGTTATCAATTTACCTTGAACATCAATGGCTGGAATGTACCGGTCTTAGAAGCTTTGATCTTAAATTATATCAAGAGTATTTGCGATCAATATTATCGGAAAGAAGGGTGGAATTATTGTATCAAACAAATCCGTGCGTACTTTAAGATACAATGCGGCCGAGGTCTAGTGGGTCGGAACAGGTTGATAAGCTTAATGACTGTGTAGTATATTAAAGTCGGGTAAAGAAGATTCGTCAATACACGCGCGACTGTTTGCTTAGGGACGTCGGCGTATACATCTAGCGACAATATAACTCAGCATTGGACGCTGGTACAACTGTTGGAAACGTATTGAGTATTGTTATTCCACAATATGAAATAGATCGTAAGTATATAGTTTTTAAAATACCCTCTTAAAAGTGCATTAGCATGTATCAAAATGGGACGGACACCATCTATTATAATCATGGCTGCATTAGAGGATACAGATTTGTGACGGCAGAAGTTGATAAACAGCGCAACGTATTTGAGAGCGCTAGGGAAAGTTGAATGAGTTCTGCAGCATAACATGGGTGACAGTATAATACGGGTGGCAGTATGAGGTGGAAGAGTGGATGACAGTAGGAGGTGGGTGACAGCATGAGGTGGGTGACAGCATGGGGTGGGTGACAGCATGGGGTGGGTGACAGCATGGGGTGGGTGACAGCATGATGTGGGTGACAGCATGAGATGGGTGACAGCATGGGGTTGGTGACAGCATGATGTGGGTGACAGCATGAGATGGGTGACAGCATGAGGTGGGTGACAGTATTAGATGGGTGACAGCATAAATGGATGACCACATTGTGTGGGTGACAATTTAGATAAGTTGACGTCAAAAGCTGATCGACAGCGGACAACTCAATAAGAGGAAGAACACGAGAAACGCGATGGCATCAGATGGACGGGGGCCATTGGCGGCTGCCTTCCGGGAGACCTGTTTAGAATCAATTAATGATTATCACCCCCACCCCCTCCAGCGATGTTATAAAACAATTAACATTTGTTATCCCCCAGGCTGTGATCAAGGAGCCCGTCATTAGGATTGAACATGGAGCGGCGTTATGTTTCTTGATGCCCTTACCATCCCTCGCCATTACACCATCCATGGCACACATCCCAACGACCCATGCTCGACAACTAAGTACACACATGCACTTACCACACAGCGAGCACGGGCGGGCCCCGAAGTTTGTTCAAGCTCTATATTGCTAATTAACGGTGATTTATCTAGCGAATAACTCTAGCATCGTGCATGGTATTAGACGCGGCGTGGACTATCAAAACATCAGCCCCGCCCAGTGGCCTCATCCAAGGTGCGCTAATCCTGCCAGGGCGCCATTTATTCTCTTAGGGTATGGTTGTTTGTTTGTGGCAGTTGACATGGCGGTCATTGTGAGGTTTGGTTGTATTAATGGCAATTAACGCCTTATGTGTTGTTTGAGACGAATCCATGCCCACAAATATGGGATCATTTAAGCTATGGTAGCAGCCTCTATCTTGACTTCATCGCGCGGAATGTACGGTGACAAGTGTTCCTAGATGTACTTCCGGGTGACGGAGGTATTTACATACACAGTGATACATATCTGTTGACACACTTGGATCAACTTCAGCATGAAAACATAAATACAGCTGACTCATACACCAACAATGACAACTGGTTAGTTAGCGCATTCCACGGCCGGTTTGGTGGGGGGCGGGATGGGGTGGGGTGGCGTGGGGGTGGGGATTACAGAGTGGTGGAAGTTCAGTAATTACCACCTTTGTTGACTGAAATAAGGATTGACTAAATGGTATCTGCACAAAACAATGCTTGTATGCCGAGTATAACGTGGAATATGATATCAGTACGGACTCCTTTGATGCTGACATTTTTCTACGATAATCAAACTGAAAAAAACTCATTTGAACGCCCGCCTGATCCTAGCCAAGACACTGTCATCTCTATACGCTTTAGGGCCGTATGCATTCTCCATTTCGTAGATATATATACCTTTAATGAGGTAGTATTTCCTTCACTCACGAGTCTTTGTGGATAATTAGTTTGCCACCCCTCGTCAGGTGAGTGGTTGCCATCTCGCGGCCCAGCGAGACAGGTTTGGAATGCTAGTCGTTTGTGACTTGGACAACATGGCGTCATGTGCTGAGACGTGGGGGTGTATAGAACCGCTGGGAACATGACAACTGTGCGCCAGCTCCTGGTCAAACACTTGGACCATGTCCATTCACTTAACTCCCACTTACATCATTACTTATCATCCTAAAGTACAATCGACTTGCTTTATCACAACACTATTGAAAAGATTTACATCCATTCACTGCCGTATGTAATGGCTTAGTGTGTATTGAATGAATGGCGAATTGAATGGCGGATTGTTTATAGAATAAATAACACATGAGATCCGATAAGCTGGTGGTAAGCTGTCAATTTCGTGTGCCTTTCACGCCACGAAATAAGTAAATGCGGTGTTCATTCAGGCACAAGAATGTCCATAAAAATGGCAGATACAAGGGAATGACTTAGCTACGATTGGATCTTGCTGGTTTTTATAAGAGACGGTCTGGGTAGGAGTTTGTTGGCGTACGAATCAGTGTTGGTACGAGTTGATCTGGGAATCTTAGTCTCGGTACGGTTTGGTCTGGACACAAGTTCATTTGGATTCAAGGTGGATTGGGTGGTTAGTATAAAAAGGTTGGTTTGCGTGCGAGTTGGTCTTGGTACGAATTCGTTGGTTTAGGTACGAGTTGGTTTGGGTATAAGTTGGTTTAGCTACGAGTTGGTTTAGGTATGAGTTGGCTTGGGTATGAGTTGGTTTAGGCACGATTTGGTTTGGGTATGAGTTGGACTAGGTACGAGTTGGTTTGGGTACGAGTTGGATTAGGTACGAGTTGGTTTGAGTGCGAGTTGGACTAGGTACGAGTTAGTTTGGGTACGGGTTGGACTAGGTACGAGTAAGACTAGGTATGAGTTGGTTTGGGTACGAGTTGGACTAGGTACGAGTTGGTTTGGGTACGAGTTGGACTAGGTACGATTTGGTTTGGGTACGATTTGGACTAGGTACGAGTTGGTTTGGGTACGAGTTGGACTAGGTACGTGTTGGTTTGGGTACGAGATTGACTAGGTACGAGTTTGACTAGGTACGAGTTTGACTAGATACGAGTTGGTTCGGGTACGAGTTGGACTAGGTACGAGATGGACTAGGTACGAGTTGGCTTGGGTACAAATTGGTTTGGGAACGAGTTGGACTAGGTACGAGTTGGACTAGGTACGAGTTGATTTGGGTACGAGTTGGACTAAGTACGAGTTGAACTAGGTACGAGTTGGTTTGGGTGTGAGTTGGACTCGGGGCACGAGTTGGTTTGGGTGCGAGTTGGACTAGGTACGAGTTGGTTTGGGTACGAGTCGGACTAGGTACGGGTTGGTTTGGGTGTGAGTTGGACTAGGTGCGAGTTTGGTTTGGGTGCGAGTTTGACAAGGTACGAGTTGGTTTGGGTACGAGTTGGACTAGGTACGAGCTGGTTTGGGTGCGAGTTGGACTAGGTACGAGTTAGTTTGGGTACGAGCTGGACTAGGTACGGGTTGGACTAGGTATGAGTTGGTTTGGGTACGAGCTGGACTAGGTACGAGTTGGTTTGGGTACGAGTTGGACTAGGTACGATTTGGTTTGGGTACGAGTTGGACTAGGTACGAGTTGGTTTGGGTACGAGTTGGACTAGGTACGAGTTGGACTAGGTACGAGTTGGTTTGGGTACGAGTTGGACTAGGTACGAGTTGGACTAGGTACGAGTTGGACTAGGTACGAGTTGGTTTGGGTACGAGTTGGACTAGGTACGTGTTGGTTTGGGTACGAGTTGGACTAGGTACGAGTTGGTTTGGGTACGAGTTGGACTAGGTACGAGTTGGACTAGGTACGAGTTGGACTAGGTACGAGTTGGCTTGGGTACGAGTTGGTTTGGGTACGAGTTGGACCAGATACGAGTTAGTTTGGATACGAGTTGTACTAGGTACGAGTTGGTTTGGGTGCGAGTTGGTCCAGGTACGAGTTGGTTTGGGTACGAGTTGGACTAGGTACTAGTTGGACTAGGTACGAGTTGGTTTGGGTACGAGTTGGACTAGGTACGAGTTGGACTAGGTACGAGTTGGTTTGGGTACGAGTTGGACTAGGTACGAGTTGGACTAGGTACGAGTTGGACTAGGTACGAGTTGGCTTGGGTACGAGTTGGTTTGGGTACGAGTTGGACCAGATACGAGTTAGTTTGGATACGAGTTGTACTAGGTACGAGTTGGTTTGGGTGCGAGTTGGTCCAGGTACGAGTTGGTTTGGGTACGAGTTGGACTAGGTACGAGTTGGACTAGGTACGAGTTGGTTTGGGTACGAGCTGGACTAGGTACGAGTTGGTTTGCCAACAACTGTTCGTCTGGGTGTTTTGGGTATAATCTGGCCTAGAGGGGGTGGGGGTATAAAATGGCCTTGTCCAGATTATACCCCGGGGTACAAGATGGACTAGCACAGAATATACCCGAGGTTTAAAACAGCCTTGGCCACTTTAACCCCGGGTATAATCTAGGCGGGGTATATTTATTGGCCTGAAACACCGGTACTTCACAAAATAGAAAACGGGTGGGAAAGGAAAGTTGGCGCCCGTCATCATCAGTGCACTGCTGGAGACAAAATAAGTTGCTTTCATATTATGTCGTAACGAGTTATTTTTATAAAAAGCCAAACGAATGCATATAAAAAAAATCAAAACTGCAAGGCAAAATACAACTTGATCATTGCACTTAACATAATATCACGATCTTGATGTACACGGCGCCACCTTACGGCAAAACTTGAGACGAGTATATGCGGCTACGTACAGTACTTGACGCGTTATTAACGACAAGTCGTTCAGAAAACTCAAGCGCATCAACTAGTTTCAAGTGTAACCACGAGAAAGTCCAGGTTAATGAGAGCTCGATGGATCACAGAGGTCACGAAACCCATGCAGGTCAACATAACACAAAAAGTAACCTCGCTTATCTATTTGTGACGTCATCGCTACTTAACATAAAGAGTTAACCGGCTGAACCCCACATTACCTGGCGCTTCGTTGCCATTCTTTCAGCATCCTCATCACTTGGGCTATTGATCAGTGCCGTGTGTCAGTCAACCTCCCCACCCCATGAGACGCCAGCACCACACACATTCCGACGTCAGGTGGGTCTGACGTCTCATCATCATCATCAAACTAAGCGAAAGGCAGTTTAACATCCACCCGTAACTGCTTGTCAATTCGATGCGATTTTAGTGTTCAACTTATACCACCAGTTATTAACCCACAAACCAACGAACCTCTCTCTCTCTCTCTCTCTCTCTCTCTCTCTCTCTCTCTCTCTCTCTCTCTCTCTCTCTCTCTCTCTCTCTCTCTCTCTCTCTCTCTCTCTCTCTCTCTCTCTCTCTCTCTCTCTCTCTCTCTCTCTCTCTCTCTCTCTCCCTTTCTTCCCTACAAACCCATTGAGTAAATCCCGCCAGGATTTTCCCTCAGTCGCACCCCCTGGTGGCTCCTATTATTCTAGCCTCTATTTTAATGCCTCATCAAAACGCAGCCTGGCGGAAAAACACCCGCCACTGGGAGACGTGTGCTAATGCTTTACAGGTGAGCACACAGTCGGCACCACAAACCCGAGTTTTTGTTACTATGACAACGTGATTCTAGCGCAGTTGGTAAGGTGTTCCGTGTTAACTATGGAGTAACTCCAAGAAAAACATAATAAAACCCTCGACAGCAACAACAGGTAGAGTTCCCCGCCCCCGCCCTACCGCCCTACCGCCCTACGCCCACATGCCTCCTCCCTATCAGGTGTATAGCTTCGATTGCTAGGCGTAAAATCGTTCAAAGAAGTCTCGTCGTCTGATGTCGCTTGCCCCAGGCAGAGTTTATAGAGACATACTCGCCTTCATTACCGCGTATAATCGGTGATCTTGCATTATGATTCCAATGAAGGTTATTATGAAGGTGGAGTTAATGGAGGCTACATCACACAAAGATGAGCTCAAAAGTAAGATTCGAGGGATGGAAGTGTCGATTCTCCATAAGCATCCCTTCTTTGTGCAGACTTATTGATGTTCAGCAGCAGCAGCAGCAGCAGCAGCTGCAGCAGCAGCATCAGAAGCAGCCAATAGGGATGTTTAGTAATCCAATACCTGCATCATGATGCGCATCTCAATAACAGTTTCTAATCATGAAATCCAGACAACAATTTGGCTGCACGGGGTCCTCTGATGCGTGTCAGCATTGAGTGATCTTGCCAGACCGATCCTCTGCTGTTGCGCGGACCATTTTCTGATACTATCTCCTTTGGGTTGTAGTATAAAACTTCTCCGAGGCGCCACTTAGTCCATTGGGGTCAGTTACCCCGTAAGTGAGGGGCTTGTTATCAGCGTGTCATGGCGGACTTATTGCCTGGTGAGGACCAGTAAGACGGTCACTTACCAGGCCTGCCGCCCCGACTCCCTCCCCCCAACACCCCCCACCCACGCTCATGAAGCTGACCAAATAAGGCAATTTAACGTTATCAAATTATCGCATGAGCTATTTCCAAGGTTTCATCAAGCGTTATTGATTACGTATAAATTTTATTATCCATAGGATATCGCACATTACAACACGATTCGGGTTCGGATTCGGGAGACTTTGATTTGGCAATTAACAGGTATGATTCCGGGATGGCGGGTACTGTCATGTAGGCCTACCTGTAATTAGATTCCCCGCTAGTGATGTTCTTACAGCACCGCTGTACGACGTGACACCTACCTGATGACACCTGTCACATGGTAACTAGGTACAGGTAACTCATCAAGATCATCAAGCAATCTGTCGACCGCTGACAACTCACACCAAACACCACAAAGATCTCTGAATAAGAAAACAAGGCTAGCTATAACAGTAAGCCCGCCCAGGGGGGGGGGTAGGGCTCGTGTTCCGTTTAGGGCCTTATTAAACCACCATTGTAATGACAACCAGGTATCCACGGGCCTCATTGCTGGGTGTCAGGGAGGATTGTGTCAGTGTGGGGGGTCGTCACTGAGTCTCTTGTCCCGCCCTTATTGGGTTGTCACATGTCTCGCATTCAATACCATGGGCCTTTGTCAGATATAAACACTTTCCATGGCAGCCTCTTCACTTTCTCGCTTGGCCTTGTGTTTTCCTGGCCGTGGAACCATGATACATTTACCATCAAACGCTTGTCATAATATTTGTAAGAGGTAGTTGAGCAAGTCATCACTACAAACGGTTTGACATAAGAGACTTACAATGCGCTAAAGGTTTCCCAAGGCATTTCAAAGGGTTTTCCTGTCTGTCGGTGACTGGATTCCGCTGACGTCATGACGGGAGGATGATATTGAGGAATGGATCACACCGAGAGAGAGCTTTTGCTGACATCGACGGCAGACCGAGTTTATGAGTGCTGTTATTAACTCGTTCATATTCACTTAGCTGTAATGAAGAAAGATTGCATTTTCCTTGTGCCAGCCCTCACTTACGCCGGTTGGTAATATAAACACGCCGAAGTAGTTGGGGTATGTTGAATGATTCGTGATCGAATGACACACAATTGACTTGATTACGTATAAAGAAAAGGTGAGGATTGCATTTTGTGAGACTTAATTGTCCATATGCATACCTCGGGTCTGCCAGGTAGTGGATTCGAACTCATGCCCCTGTGCCAGAAAACACCGGGTCATCATGGCTCATTGATTTGGGGCTCGTTCAATAAAATGCAATCATTAAAATCCACATAGCCAGAAGTAAGGTACGGCATACAGGTGTCTTATAGTTGAGATTAGTAAGTTAGTGCCGGTTTCATCCTCTGTGACCACGCTGGGAAGAAACACCACCAAGGAAAACCCCTGAGTTTTCACAAACAATACCACGTGCAAATCAGTGCCACATGAGGTTGTGATTTCCCAGCCTTGCAAGCCATACCCTCTCGTCCCTATAATCTGTGTTTTGCCAATAACAACTCGCACCAATCCAGCCAACATTCCCTGTACTTATACTGGGGTTGTTTTCGGCCCGGTACTCGTATACTAACAGCCTATCTGCGCCTGCGTGCAAACGTTGTCTACAGTAATTAGGACACTTCTCACCCGGGTCAGGAAAGGTCATGACAATGACTGGCTGTCTGAAAGGGCTCGAACTGCTGGTTTCGCGTGAAAAGCGTCGGTGGTGAGCGGAACGTTTTAAAACTCGTGAAGGAGTTGATGTATGGATGTGAGGCGGCGAGGGTCAGCGGTAGGGAGGGGGGGGGGGGGGGGGGTGTTGTGGTGAGTGTAGAAAATAAGGCAGAGGTCGTGTAGGAGCGGAAACTGACTGGTACACCATATGTGTCCAACTGTGGAAACTTCTAAAGTAAACAATGAATGTTCGGGTTTATGACTAATTATGGACGATCGCAAGAAAATGGATGGTTTCGTCGGCGTGTTAAAAAACACATCCGGGACTTATCACCACTGCCCTCGTGAACTATGTAAATGTGCACCTTCCATTGGTAGATATTACGTACGGTCTTCAAACTTGCGCGATCCTAGCCATTTCAGTTCTTGGTTGAGTTAGAAAACTCGCATAATCTCATTGTAAAGTTCGTACATAACAGCAATCCTCTGGTGGATGGCATACAGACAAGGAGGGCGAGTTTAACTAACCGATGGAAAAATTGACCGGTCCTGACCCTATTGGCCCCACTGCGAGTAGATGTGGGGTGGGGTGGGGTGGGGTGGGGTGGGGGGGTGGGGTGGGGTGGGGTGGGGTGGGGTGGGGTGGGGTGGAGTAATTGTCCTCATGTAGCGGTAATCCTAATGTTCAAGTACGCTATATTAAGTCCTCAGTGTTTTCTACGCAGTGCTGGACATGAAGTGATGTAGGGCTCCTGTAAGAGCAGAATAAGCCCTCTTGTCACATTAGGATCGGAATATTAGCCCCGTAATATAAACATGTCTCCCGACTCTCACTAAATCAATCCCAGTCCGGCTGAACCCATGAGCTCCGCTTTTGTTTTATTGCTTTGGCAACAATGAATGAACGATTTTGACTTCACCCTCATCAATTTTTGTCAAGTCATTTGCATAAAGCTGTCGTACGTTAATGACATCCCATTAGCCGCCGGCATCGACCCTTCCTACCCGCCCCCTCGCCAACCCAGTCTGGGTACAAGACACAGCCTTAACGAGAAGTGCTATCACATTTCTCCTATCACCAAGCCAAGTGAAATGATTCCCAATTTCCTTTAACAACAAAATCATTTCTGTAAATACTTGTTCCGGCTGCGCGTCATTGTGCAAATGTGCTTAGCGCAACGTCACCTTACTATTTCCCGTGGGTGCTTCTCTACCACTGCCTCCCACCCGACCCCATCCCACTTCATCCCCACCTCGCATACCCTTCCCCCTCTCCCTTTATCCTCAAGAGCCCTCATGACACACGTTACAGTATGCTGGCAACAAGCAGAATCTTTTGAAACGACCCCTCACGAGGAAACATTAATGTCATTCAAAGAAAGAACAATGATTTAGCACGCTCATGCTTACTCAAGTCAGAGGGCATTTCAAAACACCTCACCGTGCCAGATTATCAAATATTAGCTGAGCCCCCACCCAGCGAAACCTCCATCACCACCCCACCCCCACCCCACGTCCTGCCGCCCGCTCTGGTTCCCTCACAATGCAGCGACGCCTCAGCACTACATGGTACAATGGCAATGTTTGACTGCGGATAGCGGGGTGGGTAGCCCAGACATGACTTCAATGTAAACGTATTCAGCACCATATCAACGCATGTTGACATTAATCCTGCCGTGAAACAATAGCTGATGACTGTACATCCATTAGTCTTCAGTATTCACAACACCTCGACCACCACATCGATTCAACATATTGTCCCCTCATGGAGGGAATCAAGCACACTACAATCTATCATCAAAGTTTCGAGAAAACATTTTTTATCATATTAAAAACGTCTTAATTTCGCCACATATACCATCTGTATAGAATGGGCTGCAATGTGTTGGTAGAAGCGTCTATTGTTCAAAAGACAGGGTCGATTTAGTTGGCGGATAAATCAAGAGAAGGGTACAAAACGCATGGTGATCAGCGACTGGCTGGTTCTGACAGGTAAATAGGGGCGACTGGAGAGGAGATATTGCCACCAAGTGGGTGGTTTATCTGCAAGCACGCTCGTGCTGAGGGGCACACTTGGTGGAATTATTATAGGAAATATAGTAGAGGGTGTCGCTGGGGAGAATATAGGTGAGTCGCTTGGTGAATGAACGAGTGAGTGAGTGAGTGAATAAGTGAGTGAGTGAATGAATGAATGAGTAAATGAGTGAGTGAGTGAGTGGGTGAGTAAGTGAGTGTGTGAGTGAGTGAGTAAATGGGTAAGTGAGTGAGCAAGTGAGTGGGTGAGTAAATGAGTAAGTGAGTGAGTGAATGGGTGAGTTACTGAGTGAGTGATTAAATGAGTGAATACGGGAGTGAATGAGTGAGTGAGTAAGTGAATGAATGAGTGAGGAAGTTGGTGAGTAAATGAGTAAGTGAGTGGGTGAGTTACTGAGTGAGTGGGTGAGTTACTGAGTAAGTGGGTGAGTTACTGAGTGAGTGAGTGAGTGAGTGAGTAAGTGAGTGTGTGAGTGAGTAAATGAGTAAGTGAGTGAGCAAGTGAGTGGGTGAGTAAATGGGGAAGTGAGTTTCTGAGTGAGTTTCTGAGTGAGTGAATGAATGAGTGAATTAGTGCGTGAGTGAGTAAGTGAATGAATGAATGAGTGATTGAGCGAGTGAATGAGTGTGTGAGTGAGTAAGTGAATGAATGAATGAATGAATGAGAGAGTGAGTGGGTGAGTAAATGAGTAAGTGAGTGAGTGGGTGAGTTATTGAGTGAGAGAGTGAGAGAGTGAGAGAGGGAGTGAGTGAGTGAGTAAGTGAATGAATGAATGAATGAATGAGTGGGTTAGTAAATGAGTAAATGAGTGAGTGGGTGAGTTACTGAGTGAGAAAGTGAGAGAGTGCACGTACTTGTACAGTATCACATTGCTAATGGACAACACACAGAGTTAACAGACAGGTATGATGCATTAGATGAGGCGACGACAAGCGTTTCCAAAACACATTTGACTAGGTATCTGCAATAGTTGTAAACATATCTCCACACAGATCCAAGTCATTCTTTCAAAGGGAAAATAGCATTTAAATCATCATTATAATCATGTTGGGGCTACCGTTAACTACTTCATCACATTTGTCCACTCACACATTCAAGAGTGATCACTCCATGCGAGAAAAGCACAACGCACACCTGTGTATCTGATTACCTGATACACCACCACAGCTGAGTGTATTGTATCAGACTGACAAGAACTGGGCTCGAGCGATCGGATATTTCCTACAGTATGGATAACTTTGATGATTTATCACATAGACAAGGAGTCTATCCTGATAATTATGATAAGAAGACGACGTGCCCTCAAAACCAATCAAACTCCGATCTGGCCAGGTAGGGGCTTCCTGATAGTATAGCTCGCATGTCAGGGTTGCCCTCGGGTAACTCAATCAGCGCCAGTTGCTCCAAAGACTCTGCTTGTTTTTATCAATTTACCATCTCACAATAACTGTCTAAGTGGCGCTAGTTTGGTATTTCGTAGTGCTTCAGGTATCTGTACATACATACAGGAAGACAGAAGGCGAGCATACCTGATGGAGCAGGTCAATATTGAAGGCCGATTGTAAGTCATACTGATCAAGCATAAAAGGTATTTGCAGTTGCAGGTGTGGAAGGTGTGAAAGGGTTAGAGGATTATTGTGATAATCGAAGCGGTGTTCGATGCACATTTCATTGGATGAGAAGCTGCAGAGGAGAGAGAGAGAGAGAGAGAGAGAGAGAGAGAGAGAGAGAGAGAGAGAGAGAGAGAGAGAGAGAGAGAGAGAGAGAGAGAGAGAGGTGAGCGGGCATTGTCAGGTATTTACCATTCGAACTCATATAAAGAACCTTGTCCGTGAACTACCGCTATAGCCGCGGGGTATTGCCAGTCGGGGAGGCTGAGCCGCAGTTATAGCGCTTCTCCGACTCGCATGTGACCATGGGCGTAATGTAGGGCGGCCAATAACTCTGGTCAAGCGTTAAAGTCCCCTTAATTAGATGTTCCACCCAGCCCACGGCATAAGAATAGCTGTGGTTTGCCAAAGCAGGTAGACAAGGTGCTCTACCTGCCTGATAATCCCTCTTTAGGACCTCACATCGCTGTAGGTCTCTAATGCGGGCGGGGCACATATTAAGAGGTCTATATTGAGTTTCAATGAGGCAAAGAGGCGATAAGGAGATCGTCCACACATGGGGACCCCTCAATCGGCTATAATCAAGGTGGTCGACTTCTCCAAGAGGGGCTTACCTTGCGAGAGGGCAGGCATTTCACCTCTGCTTCTTCTTCTTCTTTCGCCTTCTCCAATGTCTCCAAGAACTTATGGACACCTGCGAATGTATCCCCCGCCATAACACCCACCACCAGTAGTACCGCTCTAAAGAGCTGCTGAATGTCGATTTAAGCAGCAGTAAACTGCTCTGGGCTCCTGTAACAGTGCCACCTCACACATCACTTGGCGTGTTTTTGAATGAAGCACCCCGGGTCGTTTGTTAACTCTCTTCGCGCGGATAGCTTATGCTGTCGACAGGAAATCATATGTCGGTGGATGAGAGACTTATGGACGGGGGTTTACGCAACCAAGTGAATTCCACAAACTCTTAGCGGTTCCTCGGTCACTCAGCGGATTACAACGGATCGCTTATTAACACTTCCGCTATCCTGGCACACCGGACGTATCCAACATTAACCCTCACGTCAGGAAGTATCCCGGGGGAAACCATACCGGTCACACTGAAATATCCATGTTAGTATTATGCCAAGGGAAATATCCGGCTAAGTGCAACTTGTCAAACACCCACCAACAAGCAGGTCGCTATAATGAGGTCACCAGACTCGCAAGGTCTTGTTAAAAGCTCGATAATCCAAAGGCAACTTTATCATGGCTCTGATATTCCGCTTATACAGTCAACCACAGATCCAAATGATCAAAGATCTAGGCGGGTTATCACATTTGGTGTTTGCCTTTATATGGCAGTGTGCTGCGAGTGAGTGGCAGGTTGGGCAGAGTGCAGACTTTACCACTGATTCAACCCGCTGCTTTGTTACCCATCAATCTTAACCCACCCGTCCAAAGTCGACCGCTTTTGGACGGCGCTTGAAACCGATTTGACCAAGAGCCCCTTTCCTGTTCGATCTTGTTCTAACGATGTCTAACGAGAGATCGATAACAAGTGTCTTAGCGGTGATAATATATCCGAGCGTCGTCGCGACGTACTTCCCCGTTGCTCATGCGCCAGGTGTGCTAATCAGCGGTGACCAGGTAGCAGTTACGCTGTTTGGAGATGATGCTGGAAGCAATACTGTCGGTCGCCCGTGAAGCAGTCCCAGGCTTCCAATGGCAAGCCAGTCTCAGCAACCGATGTTTGGGAAGTGAGTGGTTGTGTGCGTGCGCGAAACGCTGGAGATGCCTGCCAACATCAACTCCGTCGGCAAGTTTTGCTGGAAGCTGTTGAGAGAGCGTGAAGGTTGCGCGGGGTGAGTGAGCAACGGGGTGGGGCGGTAGTATGGTGGGGCATGGGGCACTTGAATCCGTCAAGTTTGTTTGGCCATTCTTGGGATGGGTTTTTACCAGCGACTCTTTTGAAGCAGCCCTAGTGTGCTCATCGGCTGTCCTGACAGACACGGACAAAACAGACAACGTTTGAAAGCTAACAAACCCGAACGTACAGATTACAATATCCAAAAGAAGATGCCCGTTTCGGTCACGGCTGCAAATGTTAGAGCACAGGTGTTAAGTACAATGAATGCACACACACATATTAATATATACATACACACACACACACACACACACACACACACACACACACACACACACACACACATATATATATATATATATATATATATATATATATATATATATATATATATATATATATATATATATATATGCATGTATACATTTATATATGCATAGATATATATATATATATGTAAATATGTATAAATATATATACATATATAAGTATATATGTATATATATATTTATAGAGATATTCATATACATATATATATAATATATATATATGATATGAATATACACAAATATATATGCATATATGTGTATATATATACGTATTTATACGATTATAGATATACATATAAAAATACATATATATATATATATATATATAAATATATATATATATGTAAATATATAGGTAGATATATACACACATATATATGTATACGTATATATATACATATATATACAGGGAGAAATATATATTTATATATAGAGATATATATATATATGTATCTGTATAGAACGTATATTATATATAAACGTATATATAGATATAGAGAGATAGATATTTATATAGGTAGATATATATAGAGAGAGAGATATATATAGATATATTACTTACGGACTAGATACGAGAGATATATAGATATATATCTCTATCTCTCTCTATATATATATATATATCTCTATATCTCTCTCTATCTCTCTATATATATCTATATATCTCTCTATATATATATATATATATATATATATATCTATATATATATATATATATATATCTATATATATATGATTGTGTCTATATGTGCCTATGGCGCGTGTGTGGGTGTGTGGGTGCCTGTGTAAGCATGCCGTCCACCTGATCTGATCACTCGTTGGTGCAGGCACATGCGTCGCTTTTATTATAATGAATATGAACTCTGACCGAAAACTCTGGGCACAGTTAACCCCATTGAATCACCCCCTCATTCGATATAGATGACCATTCCATCAAGGTTGACAAAACCAAAATGTTGACAACAACCCATTTCCTATTAAGCACATTGATCTCAGTATTTGAATTATAACTTGACCTTTGACTTAGTTTGGGGGCAGCCATATTAAGTTAACCCTGCAGTAAAAATACCTACAGTCAGGTCCCCTTTAACTCACCCCAGATGTGGCGGCGATATTTTTATATCAGCTATTTGTATGCACGTCCCTCTCGTCCTCTCTCGATGAACCTTTCAGATGCTTTCTCTGTGGTCCCCTGTTTTGTCGCTAGGTGGCGGTGATATCAAGGCGCGTTTGGTGGGGCGGGCCAATGAGTCGTCTGCTTTTGATAGGGAAAGCTGTAAAACGGGCCATGAGACGAGGCAATTGGCTGGAACGACCGCTATTAAGGCGGTGAGATTGTCATCTCTTCCAGTTGCGTCCCTTTGCACCAAAAGGACCGCTCTTGGTAGACACATTAGTTGCGAACGAAAAGAACTCCTTGGGGTCGCGCGCCGCTCCAGTCAAACATCCCCGCGAGATTCAACATCACGTGTATGTATAAGGAGATCGTTGACTGAGCAAGACCGTCTGGCCCCACGCGAAGCTGGTGTGATGGTTACGATCTGGGTAGGCCAACTTGCTTACTGTAGATAGACCAGAAAGATAGACATTTAGCTAGTTGTATCATATTCCCTTGTGAATCTATTTGCTTAGTCACGCAGATAATGGAATAGGTTGGACAGCTCCAATACAATAAAGCAAGTACCGTGTTGTGCATCTTTGCACTTTATATCACACAGCGCGAGGCAATGTGTGACAAACATATATACATAACAATCTATGTTACGATATATATTTATATATATAAAAACACTTCGGGCCCACTTCAGAACACTACTAGATGCGCCGCGTCAACAGCGGACCTATCCCCGCCAGTCAATGTTAATACGTTTCTCAAATACTAAACCGTGAAACTAAGAACTTATGTCAACCAATCAAAACACACATCACAAGCGTAAAGACTATGATCAGCCCACCTTTTGGTCCATATATACCAACAGCATACTCTCATACATAGTTCAGCTCACTCACATGTCTTCAACATGTCTTAGTCGATATAGGCTATTTTCCCAAAGTACACTCCATAACTAATTCGATTTAGACTCCTTCTGCTAATTCTGACGGAGGCCTTGGGGCATAGAGACGCTGGACGACGTGGGGTGAGATTGATTAGGGGCAGAAGTACGTCAATTGCGGGGCTCTACCGGTGGTGACAAGTAAAGAGGACCATCACCACTTTATTGTGTTTACATTGCTCAACAATGGACAGTGATGATGCTTGTAAACAATGGCGGCAAGCAGCCTGGAAGGTGCTGTCATTGGCTTATTGTGAGTTACAGGTTGTATGTACTATGTATATACTGGCTATAGATTCTGTGTTACTGCCAATGTAAGCTCACACAGAATGTGCTGATAGGGTTTATCAATATGCCCCGGAGTATATTTAACGTCTTGGCTGATAGGAAAAGAGAATAGTTTGCACTGAGAGTAATACATGGTGTGGTCAAAAGGGTCATACAGGATACGTCTGTTTGAATCGAGAAAGGGAAGGAGAGGGGAAAATGAGATAGAGAGACATGAGAGAGAGAGATGATGAGAGAGAGGAGAAAGGGAGATGGAGAGAGAAGGAGGGATAGAGAGGGAGATAGAAAGAAAGAGGAAGGGAAGGAGAGGCATGAGAGAGGGAGAGAAAGAGGAAGACAGAAAGAGAGAATGAGAAGAGAGAGAGAGAGAAAGAGAGAAAGAGAGAAAGAGAGAGAGAGAGAGGGAGAGAGAGAGAGAGAGAAAGAGAAAGAGAGAGAGAGAGAAGGAGGGAGAGATAGAGAGAGAGAGAGGAGAGAGAGAGAGATAGAGAGAGAGAGAGAGAGAGAGAGAGAGAGAGAGAGAGAGAGAGGGAGACAGAAAGAGAGAAAGAGAGAGAGAGAAGGAAAGGCATGAGAGAGAGATAGAGAGAGAGAGGAAGATGGAGAGAGAGGAGAGAGGGAGAGATAGATAGAGAGATAGATAGATAGAAGAGAGAGATAGATAGAGAGAGAGATAGATAGATAGATAGATAGAGAGAGAGAGAGAGAGAGAGAGAGAGAGAGAGAGAGAGAGAGAGAGAGAGAGAGAGAGAGAGAGAGAGAGAGAGAGAGAGAGAGAGAGAGGAGGGAGGGGTGAGGGAGGGAGGGAGGGAGGGGGGAGGGAGCAGTAGGTGAGATGCGATTGTGGTTATGCCTGCATGGAGCATTATGAAGACGCTGATGGCGTTAGTAATGGAGATGATGTGATCATAATGATGATGGCAATGGTGATAATGCTTGTTTGTACCTATGATTACAATACAAAAATCAGCAGCAGCAGCAGCATCAGCAACAGCATCAGCAACTAGTCCCACCACTAACGTAACTTCCGTGGAATCTAATCGATCCACAGAGGTTCAACTGCGTTCTATATACAACGTCGATGGCAAAACTGAGATGGGTAAAAACAGTCAGCCGCAAAGTAAACAGAGACGAATCAGTGGACAGTCTTACCAGGGGACAGCCTGACAGGGGCGTGATACCAAAAGCACGTACAGCGTCTAGCTACATCAAACAACAAAGAAAAACATCTCTGATATAACCAAATCGACGCTATCGGATGCAGCCTTCTCTTGCGGGACTAATCTATACGCATGTAAGGGGAAAACAAGTACAACGATTTCCAAATCTATTATTATCATTCACTGCACTCACCTTTTTGCTAATGTTGAATAAAAAAAGAGGTAAGTTAAGTCGAGATATAAATACGTGTCGTCATTGCGAAACCACAGGATGCAACATTGTAATCATGGGATTGCAATGTGAATATTTTCTATGCGTTTTCGTCCAAAGAATGCCATGTCACGCTTTCAATTGTTCAAATAGCTATCACAAGTCATTTGATTATACAAAATTGGGGAATTCAGGAGCTTAGCGGCCATAACAGATTGGTATTCGACTGGTAACTACCTCAAGCTCTATTTTGATGGCCAAGCTACCTTTCTTGTCATAAATCGGGGTCAGAGGTCATTGAGATGGTTCAAAGCAATTTGACCGAGGATAAAAGCTCCTGATTTAATTTAACCGCCGTGAAACCATCGCCCAGTATTGCATGGATGACTAATCAATGCCTTAATGGCAAACAATTAAAACTCTTTCTTTTCATCCTTAACATTTGATGGACTGTTCTTACTAGTAAAATCTCTCGAGCACAGAACAGAACGCTAACAACGCTCACAGAGCGCTTTGTGCCCACGCAGACAGACGGTCTTCCCCTCAAACACACACAAATGATGCACAATATCACTTTATAAGGGGAAATCATCAAAATACCCCCCTAGTGGCGCCAAAAAAAAACAACAACTAAAAGTACAGATGAGTTTTTGTTGATGAGAAAGCTGGTTGCCACCGGGCATGAGTAAGCCCCGGCGACGACCTACGCTCATTACCGGGCTCGGTTTCAACATGTACCACCATAAAAAAAAACCTGCCGTGGCTCCTGGAAAACGACACGCACTAGCAAGTGTATTATTGGGGATGAGGGGTCGGTTTGTGCTGTGGGTTAGGGTGGGTAGTATAATCGAAGCCGTGGGGTCGGGCTGCGGGTCGGGGTAGGGGCAACGGGATCTGAAGACACGTGACTGTAGTTGATACGGGTGGAAGGGGTGCGTTTTAACCTAGATCCGATGTCGCCTGGCCACTTAGTTCAGCAGGTTATGGGTGTTTTATTAGTGCTGATGCTGGTCTTTGTCTGTCCGTCCGTCTGTCCGACAGCTACCAGATCTCTTTGGTTTGTACAGCCTCATTAAAATGCTACAAATTGATGTGAGTAACTCCCCAAGCACTCCTGAATTATGGACCTCATATCTCTCAAGACAAACACAAAACAGTATACTCGCGGTAAAATTGGACCCGTATTAGCTTGCAATAGAATGTTAATATATGCAAGTTGCATTTGGCCTGTACGGCAAATGTTGGCAGCGTATGGATGCGGTTATGGCCGAGTAGAAATCAATCATCCTACGGACGCTGGTGGTCGACAGAGGGCACTTGGACAAGTGGAAGATGCGTTTATGGCAGGGCCATTCAGTTATTTTTGAACTATTTCTCATTTCTAGAAAAAGTTAATCAGTGAAAAAGAAATATATTTGTCCAGAATCCAATTATTGCGGTACTTGGCATTACTAGACAGTGCGTACTTGGATAGGTGAGTCATACAGACGGATCCGCTGGCTGATTTTTTCACGATCACTATTTCAACCACCATGATGACACAGCCGGGCGAGAAATATGACCAACAAAGCAGGTTATAACGAGCTTGTGCTATCATGCGTTCGAAGATCTTTTAAAGGGTACATTAAAGTAATATGAAGTTGGATATCAGGCCACCCAATGGCGATGATAATTTTATCTCACATCTAGCGGGTAATTCTTGCTTTCTCAAGTGCGACATTCACTAGGACGTTTATCACAGCAATTCAAATTATCATTGTTAACTTGGCGAATGCTTTCTCTCTCTCTCTCTCTCTCTCTCTCTCTCTCTCTCTCTCTCTCTCTCTCTCTCTCTCTCTGTCTGTGGTGTGTGTGTGTGTGTGTGTGTGTGTGTGTGTGTGTGTGTGTGTGTGTGTGTGTGTGTGTGTGTGTGTGTTTGTAACTGGCGAGATTGGTGGAAATGTTTTGAACAATTTCGATTTATTTTTGGAAAGGTCGGCCACAAAGTTGCGCAGAACCCAGACTCTTTTTGTTGACATTGCTCTTAAACTAAGGTCAAGGTCATTGTACAATTTGAAAATCTAGAATCCAGAATATCTCCGGGTATAATCGTTCAATCTTTACAAAATTAACACCATTTGTGTTTTTAATTGCAATCTTTATCTAAATATTTAATGTTGTTAAAAAAATTAATGGTTTTCCCACGCACCTGATGTCTACAAATCGATGTCGAAGAATGACAGTGATCTAGTTAGTTGCATGGTAATATTTGATGGTAGTTGACGTTATCACCGATTGGGATCGCATTAATATACTGCAAGTTTAACTCTCCCAGATATCTCCGTGTAGTTGGCTTCGATTTTAAACATGTTTAAGTATTCTGGACGTTTCATCCAATTTGATTTTTTTTCGATATATGCAATTGTAAATAATGCATTAATAAAATAAATTCCAGCATGTAGAAAATTTCTGGTGGCGATAATCTGTGAAATTCATTCAATTTGTAATGGACAAACAAATTGTCGTCCGATCATAAAAACACTTAACATTTTCTGAATGCTTACAGCAATATCAAACTTATATAATCGATATGTTCTATCAAAATATTCGTCGTTTTCAAAGCGCGTTAAGTTGAAACTTTGTTTCTTTGTATGTTGACTCGAATTGTGGCTGGTGTGGTGTGGTTTAGTGTGGAGTTAGTGGGACGAGTCACTACCCGGCTGGTGTGGTGAGGTGTTGTGTGAAGTGAGTGGGACGAGTCACTGCCCTGCTGGTGTGGTGAGGTGTTGTGTGAAGTGAGTGGGACGAGTCACTGCCCTGCTGTTGTGGTGAGGTGTAGTGTGGAGTGAGCAGGACGAGTCACTACCAGGCTGGTGTAGTGAGTGGGACGAGTCACTACCAGGCTGTTGTGGAGAGGTGTAGTGTGGAGTGAGCAGGACGAGTCACTTCCAGGCTGTTGTGGTGAGGTGTAGTGTGGAGTGAGCAGGACGAGTCACTACCCGGCTGGTGTAGTGAGTGGGACGAGTCACTACCAGGCTGTTGTGGTGAGGTGTAGTGTGGAGTGAGCAGGACGAGTCACTACCCGGCTGGTGTAGTGAGTGGGACGAGTCACTACCAGGCTGTTGTGGTGAGGTGTAGTGTGGAGTGAGCAGGACGAGTCACTACCAGACTGTTGTGGTGAGGTGTAGTGTGGAGTGAGCAGGACGAGTCACTACCCGGTTGGTGTGGTGAGGTGTAGTGTAGAGTGTGTGGGTGTATTGGGATAATCGTAACGACTCAACACACGATGTACAGGTATGAAGTCTATTTCGTTGGTGTGTAATGGTATGTGAAAATGCTTGACACTATAAAATCATCCTCTAACAAGCCTCATTATCCCATCAAAAAGACCCACATCCGAAGTCTATTTCGTTGGTGTGTAATGGTATGTGAAAATGCTTGACACTATAAAATCATCCTCTAACAAGCCTCATTATCCCCTCAAAAAGACCCACATCCAAACTCTTACAGCCTTCATTCAATCTTCATTCCACCCTCATACCTTCCTCATACTAATGCCTTACCACCTCAAACCACCTTCAGTCTAGTCTCATGCCACCCTTACAGCATCCATATAGCACCTCAAAATAACCCATAAGAAATCACTCATAGCTCTCTTAAAAGCTATGCAAGATATTGAAACTTATACAGCAATATTTTGCATTTATTGAGATTTAATGGTAGCCCTATTGACCAGCGAAATGAGTAGCAGCCGTCACGACTAGTGCTTGAAGACAGCATACTCTCCATGGCAATTGCATTGTCCTTTCTCAGACATGTTTAGCTCCAGCTCTGCCCTGAATATGCCTCGTGCTATTCACTCACCCCAAGCTGCAAATGTCAACTTCCTGTTCACAGAACCAAACGTCTCTATCCATAATAACAACAACGCATCCGAACAAAGCGAACAATATGGCTCAAGCTCTCGCATTTCCTTTGAAATTTTCCCACCTGTTATGGTTTGGCAATATTGGGCCAACTTCATGTTGCAGGGATTCCAATTATGATACCCCAATGCACTCTCGTTCAAACTGCACATATACAACACGACGAATGTGTAGGGGTTTAGATTAAGAGATAAGTGTGAGTAAGAAAAAGATATGAAATTATTGTTATGCAATCTTATGGAGGAGGCACTTAGAATGGAGATAATCTGTGTGAGCAAACACATGGGTTGGTAGTAATGTGAAGCTGTTACAAGTGCAAGGTAAGTTAGTAAGAAAGCAGATGGGTACACGATCAAGGGTTAATATAGAACTGGGCAGGTCGGCAGATGGGCAAGTATTCTGATGGTGGATTAAAAGTTAGAATAAAGTATGGGATAGGTACTATGTGGGTGGATTATAGGCGCGTTGGTGAGTGGAGGTTGGCAGCTTTTTTGCCTGACAGGTATTAGGAGGCTTTGGAGGGGTGTGTTAACAGGCGATCATTTATATTACTCAACATGGGTCTTTGAAATATTTCGTGTGATTGGCCGTTGGAAATGAGCCAGGATTCGGTTTCGTCAGTGCACATAATCGTAGCGTAATGAAACTGATGATTGCGAAAGAAGCACTGGACTGGATCAAGTTCCAGCCTCTGAGTTTAGCTTTATCCCGCTTATCAATCATTGAGATCGTATTGTAAAGTATAGATCATCAGCACTGGTGGACTGTTTGATTAGGCACAAAGAGTCAAATATTGCCTACGCAAGGGATATTTTCAATACACATTTGTCTGTTTATTGCCCTTTGAATGTGTTGATTCCCTTTTTTGTCGACAGTTCATTGGCTTCAACTTTATGTATTTCTGGCATGTACATGGTACTCTCTGACAATAACTAACAGTTGAAATAAAATTGCGTGACGAACAGGCATAATAAAGTCGTATTAATTAGCGACAAAAACTATATATGTAGAGTTATTTTATATTTGGGTTGTAGCTATGGATACGTCTATACTCGCTAAGAACCTGAAAATCTTGCGCCACTGTTGCACGGAT
>CM067343.1:50143532-50158532 GCA_034190875.2 Urechis unicinctus
CAACTGGGGCGCGTGAACAAACAGTCATGCAATATTGCTGCGCTGGTCGAGACGTTGCTTTACTCAGTGAATCATACTGATTGCAATCATCATCAATCAGAGCCTTACAGTGGTTCTCGACATCTAGCGCTAATGGAGGATACTAACATGTATAGTCCTTTACTGTGATTGAGTCATTGGTCATTTGCAGGAATAATAGTATTGCATCTCTTCGCCGTGTTTCCTAAGTGCATCACCAAATACAAAAATATTATTCTGCATTAACTTTTTATGAGGATGCTACATTGTCGTGTGAAATGTTTTGGGAGCTATTCTATGGCTGATGGGTGTTTGCCAAACATGAATAAGAATTGCATCCTGCTGTTGGTGCTGCATCGGATGCTTTGCTCAAGACACTGAGGATTGTGACCAGTGTGTGATCTACTGAGTCATGGATAACGTCCCAATATATCATTCATCCCTTTATAATAAATTAACCTTTAACTGAGAGGCGTTGATCGGGCTTATAGGCTACGTTGTGTCACATATAATGGATAATGTGTTATTGTGCAATACCCTACGTTATAACATATGTGATTGATCTGTTACGATCCTGCTGCTGATGAGTTTGCCAATAGAATTATTATTTGTGGCTGGTGGGTAAAAATCAGTTGCGCTCATCTCTCCAATGGGACCACAAAACCAACCCATTTCAACGACATGTTCATTGAGCATGTAAGACATGGTGAGAAATACGGAGCAATTAGGGAGTCCTTTACTTTACCTCCCGAATTTAATTAAGTGACAAACTGATCAATGTGTATTACGCAATACTCGGTGAGTCAACGCCCTCATCAAAACCAGGTCATCCATGCCTTTACCATTCTGGACGGCTCGAGCAAACAATGCTACACGAGATGTCATAAAAACTGCTGACTTATTGTGGTACTGAACTAACAATCTCGTAGATCGAGCCTGTCGCGTGGCATCAATTCAGTCGATCGCTACCACAGGCGCTCGGTTCCCGATGCCAAATTTCCGAGCGCCATGCACGGTCTAGCCATCTACAGCGTGCAAGTAACGGCAGAGGGATGAGTTGATTTGTATATACCAATATGTTTGCACGTGTTATAACCAATCTTTCAGGATGTTATGAGTGTAGGTATATCGTACAGCTGGTGTAGGTATATCGTATCCATATAACGATGTAAATCATCAGAATTTTGAAACCAGCCATGAAGTTCCTACACGGCAATCGACTTATAATTTAGTAACCTGTGTAGAAATTTCACTGAACGCAGATAATATTTTCAAACCGTCCAGTCGATATTAAGCCAATCAGCGCCAAGCACCGAATAGCTGTTTAGGAAAAGCACCTTGTCGTTATCTCGATGTAACGTTTCCGCGCTCGCCATCTTACCATCGGGAGTCGAGGCTGGTATTTGTTACATCGATAACAAACCACCTTGGGAAAGGCGAGCAGTTTCCACCTCCCAAATAAACACCTACACTATGATGCTTCCCTAGCACCTGTCAACACATTTCAGCTCGCTACAGCTGCTGAATGATGGCATGTAACCTGGGTCGTGAGACGAGTCACTTCCAGGCTGGTGTGGTGAGGTGTAGAGTTAGCGGGAAGAGTCACTACCCAGCTGGTGTGTTGAGGTGTAATGTGTAGTTAACGGCAAGTCACTTCCAGGCTAGTGTGGTGAGGTGTAGTGAGCATAACAAGTCACTACCCAGCTGGTGTGGTAATGTGTAGTGTGGAGTGAGTGCGACTAGTCACTACCCGGCTGGTGTGGTGAGGTGTAGTGTGGAGTGAGCAGGACGAGTCACTACCCGGCTGGTGTGGTGAGGTGTAGTGTGGAGTGAGTGGGACTAGTCACTACCTGGTGTGTGGTGAGTGTGTAGTGGGAGTGAGCAGGACGAGTCACTACCCGGCTGGTGTGGTGAGGTGAGGTGGAGTGTGGGACTAGTCACTACCCGGCTGGTGTTGTGAGGTGTAGTGTGGAGTGAGGACTAGTCACTACCCGGCTGGTGTGGTGAGGTGTAGTGTGGAGTGAGCAGGACGAGTCACTACCCGGCTGGTGTGGTGAGGTGTAGTGTGAGTGAGCAGGGAGTCACTACCCAGCTGGTGTGGTCAGGTGTGGTGTGGAGTGAGTGGCTGTCACTGGCTGGTGTGGTGAGGTGAGGTGTAGTGTGAGTGAGCAGGACTAGTCACTAACCCGGCTGGTGTGGTGAGGTGTAGTGTGGAGTGTGGAGTGAGCAGGACTAGTCACTACCCGGCTGGTGTGGTGAGGTGTAGTTTGAAGTGAGCGGGAAAAGTCACTACCTGGCTGGTATGGTGAGTTGTAGGGTTGAGCGAGCGAGAAGAGTCACTTCCTGGCTTGTGAGGTGTGAGGTGTAGTGTGGAGTGAGCAGGACGAGTCAGTACCCGGCTGGTGTGGTGAGGTGTTGTGTGGAGTGAGCGGGACGAGTCACTACCCGGCTGGTGTGGTGAGGTGTAGTGTGCAGTGAGCGTGACGAGTCAATACCCGGCTGGTGTGGTGAGGTATAGTATGGAATGAGCGGGACAAGTCAGTACCCGGCTGGTGTATTGAGGTGTAGTGTGGAGTGTGTGGGTGCGTTTGGAGAATCATAACGACTCAACGCACGATGTCTATTTCGATGGTGTGTAGTGGTATGTGAAACGTCTTGACAAATGCTCCCGACAACATAAAATCATCCTCGAAAAAGCCACATTTTCTCATCAAAAAGACCCACATACGAACTCTAACAGCCTTCACTAAACCCTCATTCCACCCTCATACCTTCGTCATACTAACGCATTACCACCTGAAACCACCCTTATTCGAGCGTTAAGCTCCCCTCATACTAACCCAATACAACCTCAAACCACCTTCAGTCTAGTCTCATACCACCCTTGTAGCATCCATATACCACCCCGAAACAACCCATAAGTAATCACCCATAGCACTATGCAAGTTGTTGAAACTGAAGCAGCAATATTTTCATTTACTGAGGCTTAATGGTATCCCTATTGACCTGCGAAATGAGTAGCAGCCGTCACGACTAGTGCTTGAAGACAGCTTACTCTCCATGGCAATTACCCTGTCCGTTCTTAGACATGTTTAGCTCCAGCTCTGCCCTGAATTGCCTCGTGCTATTCACTCACCCCGTGCTGCAAATGTCAACTTCCTGTTCACAGAACCAAACGTCTCTATCCATAATAACAACAACGCACCCGAGCAAAGCGAACAATATGGCTCAAGCTCTCGCATTTCCTTTGAAGTTTTCCCACCTGTTATGGTTTGGCAATATTGGGCCAACTTCATGTTGCAGGGATCCCAATTATATTTCCTCAATATACTCTCGTTCAAACTGCATATATACAACACGACGATTGTGTAGGGGTTTAGATAAGCAGATAAGTGTCTGTAAGTAAAATGATATATAACTATTGTTATGCAAGTTTATTGCAATCTTATGGAGGTTGCACTTAGAATGATGATAAGCTTTGTGAACAAACACATGGGTTGGTAGTAAAGTGAAGCTGTTACAAGTGCAGGGTATGAGAGATAGGTAAGTTAGTAAGTAAGCAGATAGGTACACGATCAATGGTTAATGTAGAACTGGGCAGGTCGGCAGATGGGCAAGTATTCTGAGGATGGATTAAATGTTAGAATTTGGTATGGGATAGGTACTCTGTGGGTGGGTTATAGACTCGTTGGTGAATTGAGGTTGGTAGCTACTTTTTACTGGCTGGTATTGGTAGTTTTTGGAGAGGTGTGTTGAAAGGCGAAACAATTATATAACTCGACGTCTGTCTTGGAAATATTGCGTACGATTGGCTGTTGGAAATGAACAAAGATTCGGTTTCGTCGGTTAACCGAATCGTAACCAAACGCAATTTTCGATAGAAGCAGTAGGTAAAGAATGGATCTAGTTCCCGTCTGTGAGTTAAGCTTTATCCCGGATCAATCATTGGGATCGTATTGTAACGTATAGATCATCAGCACTGGTGGACTGTTTGATTAGGCACAAAGAGTCAAATATTGCTAGCACAAGTGATATTTGCAATACACATGTGTCTGTTTATCGCGTCTCAATCGCCCTTTTAATGCGTTGATTTCTTTTTTTGCAGACAGTTCATTGGCTTTTAAGTGTTGTGTTTCTGTCATGTATGTGGTTCTCTCTGACGATTCGTAGATTTGAAATAAAATTTTGTAACGACCAAATAAAGCCGTATTAATGACGGCCATATGAGCGATAATACAAACAACAGGCGCGACAAAACCTTTATATGTAGAGGTATTTTATATTTGGATTGCAATTACAGATAGCATACATCAGGCATATAGGCACGCATATGGTGTTATAGTGACGGATGTGTAGTGTAGCTATGGATACGGCTGTACTCACAAAGAACCTGAAAATCTTGCGCCACTGTTGCACGGTTACCGCACTATGATGACCGTAGGGTCATTTTCGGTCCTTGATTTGTGGCTGGTGCTATTCGCAAAACACTACACCACAGATAAGTCGACCACATATTGCTTCGTAAAATCACGCTAAGACCTGTATTATGACGTTAAGGCTTATATTAACTTACATATGAAGTGACATCAGGGCGCTCATTCTTGGTGAATGCCAACATGACTAGCAATCATATCCTGTTCTTGCTGATGAATCTGAAGCACTCCTGTCCACAAGAGGAGAAAAATACACTCCAATGACAGACTCACCTTCTATCGAATAAGACAGAGTACAACCAGGACATATGGTACTGATGCTGGGATAACCATCAAATGAATCTCTGGGCTCTTCAATCTTATTCATTGGTGGGAGATAGGGGTAGGGGAGGGGGCATGGCATTCATTGTGTGACACAATGTTTTATGACACCTGTACGGTGTATGCTACTCTGGCATTGCTGAATATTAGGCAGGGAAAACTATAATATATGCATGAATGAACACTTTAGACAGGAATATCTTGACAAACAACAGTCGTTTGCCTTGGCATTCCACTTTGTATTCTCCACGGAATTAATCAATGTATATTACGCAATACCCTATGAGTCACTACCTCGAGAGAAGCACATTTCAGTCATTCCAATAATCGGGGTCCGTGTTTATACCGTCTTTCCGTTTTATTGCTATCAGAACCAAAACCAAAAACGAGCTACACCAGCTGAACCGTTAACCGTTTTTCATATGCGACAAAGAAAAACGAATAACAGTAAACAGATTCGCTTTTCGTTCGGTCAAATGGAAAACGAGTATTTTTTTCTGATACAAGCGGCTGGAAATTGTTGGTGGGCATCCTTATGTTTCGTCTCAATGACATTTCGCACCAGACGTCCCTCGTGCAATCAAAGAACAGACGTTTTGAATGTATGTACTTAAACATTAACACACACACACACACACATATGTATGTTTACACCCAGGTGCACGGTTTCCGATGCATATTTATATAAATATATATGTATACATGTATACTTATATATTAATAAATATAAAGGCACACTCACATATACATAGATTTCTATATGTAAGCATAAATATATATATATATATACATATATATATATATATATATATATATGTATATTATATACTTATATATACTATATATATATATATATCTATATATATAAATATATATATATAAATATATATATAAATATACATATATATATCTATATATATATATATATATATATATATATATATATATATATATATATATATATATATATATAAGGAATAATCATGCTGTCCAGGTTGTACAGGTGAGACGATACAAACAACAACATTTATAGTCAATGGTCTGCTATATTTGGCTTGCTAATGCGGAGACCACAGAGGCACAATCACGACATAGGTAATGCAACAAACACGACATAGGTGATGACACAAACACGAAACAGGTAATGGCACATCCACGACATAGGTGATGACAAAGGTGCTAGGTTCATGTTAAGCAAACTGCTGCATTCGCTACCATGATTTCGATCTTGCACCACCCTTATATGCGTTGTCTTGTTCCACTGTCATTCGCAACCAGTACGTTATGAGTAATGCTGTTACATCGTATATGAAGACGAAATATTGCTTCATAAACCCGCGTTATGAGCCGTCTTATGATGTTGAGAAATAAAGTCTATCACAAAAGACAGCGGAGGTTATTTCAGCCATTCATTGGGAGGCGCAGGCGTGGAACGTATTCACACAATGTGAACGGTTATTGCGCAATCACCTTCTGTATGATATCAGTAACGATCATTTTACGACTGTAGCGCTGAACATATTATGATTGGAAACCTATCAAATGGGTGACTACTGAACACCACTTTCGCACATTCCCGCAACAGCTGAACATCATGCGCGCACATTTAAAAGATATGTGCACAGATCGACAGAAAATTTGGTATCAATATTAAGTCAATGGAAAGTCATTTTCCTCCCGTCAAGCATTTTATTTAAGACGAAATAGATCGGAGCGCATTACACAATATTAAATTCATCCACCCCTTAAAAGAGCGCATCCAAGCACTTCTTATTTACGACAATTTTATACAAAGAGGAGCAAACAATGCATACATACATACATACATACATACAGACATACATACACAGACACATACATACATACACATACATACATACATACATACATACATACATACATACATACATACATACATACATACATACATACATACATACATACATACATACATACATACATACATACATACATACATACATACATACATACATACATACATACATACATACATACATACATACATACATACATACATACATACATACATACATACATACATACATACATACATACATACATACTTACATAATCAGATATGTGGATGCATTCGTGAAGCGTTAAAGGGGAGGGTAAACGTTGCATTCATTAATTATTGATCTTCGATCCCGACTACAAACAATTAAATGAACATCACCAGCACAAAGTGCCATCTGCTTAAATTGAACAATATACATATTTAATAATTTCATTACTTTGAACACAATGAGGGGTATACATTCAGAGCCGGCATTTTGTAGCATTCATCTTATTTTCGCATGCTGAGGATGACTTATCCAATTCCACAAAATCCTCATTAAAACAAAACATCCACGGTTCATTTGCAACCATCAGGAATTTTGTTCCTTTCCAAACATAAACCATACAAGACTACAGAGTAATAACCAGTTAAATGTTGTGCTATGTGCGCAAACAGAGCACTCTTCTCAAGTTGATGCTGCCGCTGACCCCCACTGTACGCCCAGACGATCATATTTCCACAGTTATGGAGTTTTTTTCTTACCAGAGAAATGATTTGATAAATGATAGTTATCATTCACTGTGACTCACTGAGGTTTCGTTTTCAATGCTGATAAGATATAAGTCATGGCGTGAGTTACTGTAATAAACACCACATTCCTCAACCCACGTGTTACATGAAGTTCTTTGATTGCGCAGATTGCGTCTTATGAACGAGAGTGCATCTCGCCGTTAGTTATTCAGAAAGGATCAAACCCGACTCAAGGAGTCGATCAATACATCTCTATCCTCCATGCCATCATTATGTTGCCTTGTGTTTTAAATGGTGCAATTCCATGGCTAGTATTGACTTAAGATGCATAGGTCAGAAACCATGGCGACCACCAGATTGCATTCTTCATTGACAAACATTGGAGGAACCTACTACAGAGGTACGGATGTTGCTGAGAGTGACTGATAGGAGCATCTTCAACTGGGGCGCGTGAACAAACAGTCATGCAATATTGCTGCGCTGGTCGAGACGTTGCTTTACTCAGTGAATCATACTGATTGCAATCATCATCAATCAGAGCCTTACAGTGGTTCTCGACATCTAGCGCTTATGGAGGATACTAACATGTATATTCCTTTACTGTGATTGAGTCATTGGTCATTTGCAGGAATAATAGTATTGCATCTCTTCTCCGTGTTTCCTGAGTGCATCACCAAATACAAAAATCTTATTCTGCATTAACTTTTTATGAGGATGCTACATTGTCGTGTGAAATGTTTTGGGAGCTACTCTATGGCTGATGGGTGTTTGCCAAACATGAATAAGAATTGCATCCTGTTGATGGTGCTGCATTAGATGCTTTGCACAAGACACTGCGGATTGTGACCAGTGTGTGATCTACTGAGTCATGGATAACGTCCCAATATATCATTCATCCCTTTATAATAAATTAACCTTTAACTGGGAGGCGTTGATCTGGGCTAAAAGGTTACGTTGTGTCACATATAATGGATAATGTGTTGTTGTGCAATACCCTACGTTATAACATATGTGATTGATGTGTTACGATCCTGCTGCTGATGAGTTTACGAATAGAATTATTATTTGTGGCTGGTGGGTAAAAATCAGTTGCGCTCATCTCTCCAATGGGACCACAAAACCAACCCATTTCAACCACATGTTCATTGAGCATGTAAGACATGGTGAGAAATACGGAGCAATTAGGGAGTCCTTTACTTTACCTCCCGAATTTAATTAAGTGACAAACTGATCAATGTGTATTACGCAATACTCGGTGAGTCAACGCCCTCATCAAAACCAGGTCATCCATGCCTTTACCATTCTGGACGGCTCGAGCAAACAATGCTACACGAGATGTCATAAAAACTGCTGACTTATTGTGGTACTGAACTAACAATCTCGTAGATCGAGCCTGTCGCGTGGCATCAATTCAGTCGATCGCTACCACAGGCGCTCGGTTCCCGATGCCAAATTTCCGAGCGCCGTGCCATGCATGCACGGTCTAGCCATCTACAGCGTGCAAGTAACGGCAGGGGGATGAGTTGTTTTGGATATACCAATATGTTTGCACGTGTTATAACCAAACTTTCAGGATGTTATGAGTGTAGGTTTATCGTACAGCTGGTGTAGGTATATCGTATCCATATAACGATGTAAATCATTAGAA
Organism: Urechis unicinctus; assembly: GCA_034190875.2. Taxonomy (NCBI): domain Eukaryota; kingdom Metazoa; phylum Annelida; class Polychaeta; order Xenopneusta; family Urechidae; genus Urechis; species Urechis unicinctus. Next base: position 50,152,504 of record CM067343.1, read on the forward strand.
TTTTGAAACCAGCCATGAAGTTCCTACACGGCAATCGACTTATAATTTAGTAACCTGCGTAGAAATTTCACTGAACGCAGATAATATATTCAAACCGTCCAGTCGATATTAAGCCAATCAGCGCCAAGCACCGAATAGCTGTTTAGGAAAAGCACCTTGTCGTTATGTCGATGTAACGTTACCGCGTTCGCCATCTTACCATCGGGAGTCGAGGCTGGTATTTGTTACATCGATAACAAACCACCTTGGGAAAGGCGAGCAGTTTCCACCTCCCAAATAAACACCTACACTATGATGCTTCCCTAGCACCTGTCAACACATTTCAGCTCGCTACTGCTGCTGAATGATGGCATGTAACCTGGGTCGTGAGACGAGTCACTTCCAGGCTGGTGTGGTGAGGTGTAGAGTTAGCGGGAAGAGTCACTACCCAGCTGGTGTGTTGAGGTGTAATGTGTAGTTAACGGCAAGTCACTTCCAGGCTGGTGTGGTGAGGTGTAGTGAGCATAACAAGTCACTACCCAGCTGGTGTGGTAATGTGTAGTGTGGAGTGAGTGCGACTAGTCACTACCCGGCTGGTGTGGTGAGGTGTAGTGTGGAGTGAGCAGGACGAGTCACTACCCGGCTGGTGTGGTGAGGTGTAGTGTGGAGTGAGTGGGACTAGTCACTACCCGGCTGGTGTGGTGAGGTGTAGTGTGGAGTGAGCAGGACGAGTCACTACCCGGCTGGTGTGGTGAGGTGTAGTGTGGAGTGAGTGGGACTAGTCACTACCCGGCTGGTGTTGTGAGGTGTAGTGTGGAGTGAGCAGGACGAGTCACTACCCGGCTGGTGTGGTGAGGTGTAGTGTGGAGTGAGTGGGACGAGTCACTACCCAGCTGGTGTGGTGAGGTGTGGTGTGGAGTGAGTGGGACTTGTCACTACCCGGCTGGTGTGGTGAGGTGTAGTGTGGAGTGAGCAGGACTAGTCACTAACCCGGCTGGTGTGGTGAGGTGTAATGTGGAGTGAGCAAGTCAAGTCATTTCCAGGCTGGTGTGGTGAGGTGTAGTTTGAAGTGAGCGGGAAAAGTCACTACCTGGCTGGTATGGTGAGTTGTAGGGTTGAGCGAGCGAGAAGAGTCACTTCCTGGCTTGTGTGGTGAGGTGTAGTGTGGAGTGAGCAGGACGAGTCACTACCCGTCTGGTGTGGTGAGGTGTTGTGTGGAGTGAGCGGGACGAGTCACTACCCGGCTGGTGTGGTGAGGTGTAGTGTGCAGTGAGCGTGACGAGTCAATACCCGGCTGGTGTGGTGAGGTATAGTATGGAATGAGCGGGACAAGTCAGTACCCGGCTGGTGTATTTAGGTGTAGTGTGGAGTGTGTGGGTGCGTTTGGAGAATCATAACGACTCAACGCACGATGTCTATTTCGATGGTGTGTAGTGGTATGTGAAACGTCTTGACAAATGCTCCCGACAACATAAAATCATCCTCGAAAAAGCCACATTTTCTCATCAAAAAGACCCACATACGAACTCTAACAGCCTTCACTAAACCCTCATTCCACCCTCATACCTTCGTCATACTAACGCATTACCACCTGAAACCACCCTTATTCGAGCGTTAAGCTCCCCTCATACTAACCCAATACAACCTCAAACCACCTTCAGTCTAGTCTCATACCACCCTTGTAGCATCCATATACCACCCCGAAACAACCCATAAGTAATCACCCATAGCACTATGCAAGTTGTTGAAACTGAAGCAGCAATATTTTCATTTACTGAGGCTTAATGGTATCCCTATTGACCTGCGAAATGAGTAGCAGCCGTCACGACTAGTGCTTGAAGACAGCTTACTCTCCATGGCAATTACCCTGTCCGTTCTTAGACATGTTTAGCTCCAGCTCTGCCCTGAATTGCCTCGTGCTATTCACTCACCCCAAGCTGCAAATGTCAACTTCCTGTTTACAGACCCAAACGTCTCTATCCATAATAACAACAACGCACCCGAGCAAAGCGAACAATATGGCTCAAGCTCTCGCATTTCCTTTGAAGTTTTCCCACCTGTTATGGTTTGGCAATATTGGGCCAACTTCATGTTGCAGGGATCCCAATTATATTTCCTCAATATACTCTCGTTCAAACTGCATATATACAACACGACGATTGTGTAGGGATTTAGATAAGCAGATAAGTGTCTGTAAGTAAAATGATATATAACTATTGTTATGCAAGTTTATTGCAATCTTATGGAGGTTGCACTTAGAATGATGATAAGCTTTGTGAACAAACACATGGGTTGGTAGTAAAGTGAAGCTGTTACAAGTGCAGGGTATGAGAGATAGGTAAGTTAGTAAGTAAGCAGATGGGTACACGATCAATGGTTAATGTAGAACTGGGCAGGTCGGCAGATGGGCAAGTATTCTGAGGATGGATTAAATGTTAGAATTTGGTATGGGATAGGTACTCTGTGGGTGGGTTATAGACTCGTTGGTGAATTGAGGTTGGTAGCTACTTTTTACTGGCTGGTATTGGTAGTTTTTGGAGAGGTGTGTTGAAAGGCGAAACAATTATATAACTCGACGTCTGTCTTGGAAATATTGCGTACGATTGGCTGATGGAAATGAGCAAAGATTCGGTTTCGTCGGTTAACCGAATCGTAACCAAACGCAATTTTTGATAGAAGCAGTAGGTAAAGACTGGATAAAGTTCCCGTCTCTGAGTTTAGCTTTATCCCGGATCAACGATTGGGATCGTACTGTAAAGTATAGATCATTAGCACTGGTGGACTTTTTGATTAGGCACAAAGAGTCAAATATTGCTAGCACAAGTGATATTTGCAATACACATGTGTCTGTTTATCGCGTCTCAATCGCCCTTTTAATGCGTTGATTTCTTTTTTTTTGCAGACAGTTCATTGGCTTTTAAGTGTTGTGTTTCTGTCATGTATGTGGTTCTCTCTGACGATTCGTAGATTTGAAATAAAATTTTGTAACGACCAAATAAAGCCGTATTAATGACGGCCATATGAGCGATAATACAAACAACAGGCGCGACAAAACCTTTATATGTAGAGGTCTTTTATATTTGGATTGCAATTTAAGATAGTATACAGCACGCATATAGGCATGCATATGGTGTAATAGTGACGGGTGTGTTGTGTAGTTATGGATACGTCTATACTCACAAAGAACCTGAAAATCTTGCGCCACTGTTGCACGGATAGTACTGCACTATGATGACCGTAGGGTCATTTTCGGTCCTTGATTTGTGGCTGCTGCTATTCGCAAAACACTACACCACAGATAAGTCGACCAGATATTGCTTCATAAAATCACGCTAAGACCTGTATTTTGACGTTAAGGCTTATACTTATTTACACATGAAGTGACACCAGGGTGCTCATTATCGATGATTGCCAACATGACTAGCAATCATATCCTGTTCTTGCTGATGAATCTGAAGCGCTCCTTTCTACGCGAGGAGAAAAATACACTCCGATGACAGACTCACTTCTACGGAACAAGACAGAGTACAACCAGGACATATGGAACAGATGCTGGGATAACCATCAAATGAATCTCTGGGCTCTTCAATCTTATTCATTGGTGGGGGAATGGGGGTTGGGGAGGGGGGGGGGCATGACATTCACTGTGTAACACAATACTTTATGACACCTGTACGGTGTATGCTACTCTGGCATTGCTGATTATTACGCATGGAAAACTATAATATATACATGAAATGAACACTCTGGAGAGGAATATCTTGACAAACAGCAGTCGTTTGCCTCGCCTTCCACTATGTATTCAGCACGGAATTGATCAATGTATATTACGCAATACCCTATGAGTCACTAACCTGCAAGCAGCACATTCCAGTCATTCCAATAATCGGGGTCCGTGTTTATACCGTCTCTCCGTATTATTGTTATCAGAACCAAAACCAAAAACGAGCCACAACAGCTGAACCGTTAACCGTTTTTCATATACGACAACGAAAAACGAATAATAGTAAACAGATTCGCTTTGTCGTACGGTCAAACGGAAAACGAGGAGCGCGGCAGTCGGTGGTGTTTTTACTGAAACAAGCGGCTAAAAATTGTTGGTGGGTATCACCGACATCTCGCACGGTAAGCCCCAATGCAATAAAAGAACAGACGTTTTCTATGTATGTAGTTAAACCTAAACACACACACACACATACACATACACAAACACACGCACACAGATATGTATCTACGTATACACACAGGTGCATATTTATATATATATATATATATATATATATATATATATATATATAAATATATATATATATATATATATATATATTTATATATTTATGTGTATACGTATGTAACAATAAATATAAATGCACACACATATGTACATAGATGTTTATATGTATATAAATATATATATATATACATATATATACATAAATATAGATATACATAAATATATATTTATATTTATATATCTTAATTAATACATATACATATAGTTATATATATATATAAATATAAAAACATACATGTATATATACATAAACAAAGATATATATATATATATGTGTATATAAATACAAATAATTATGTATGTATATTTATAAATACATGAATATATATATATAATAATATAAAATATAATAATATATACAATATATGTATATATATATATATATATATTATATACATACATATATATGTACATAAATGAATATGTATATGCATATATATATATAACTATAGATATATATATATATATATATATATATACATTTATATATATAATATTCGTATGAGATATATATATATATAAAAGTATATATCTGTATTTTTTTTATATATTTATAAATGAATATAAATATATATATAAATGTAAATATATATGTATAAATGTAAATATATATATATTTATTGATATATATATACAAATATATGTATAGAATATATATATATATATATATATATATATATATTTTATATATATATGTACATAGACATATGTGCATATAAGAACCAATAAACAAATATATATATTTATAAACACATGATATATATATATATATATATGAATATATATATTGAAATATATATCTATATATATGTATGTATATATTTATATATATATATAATTATATATATATATGCATATATATTTGTATATATTTATATATAAAATACGTATGAGATATATATATAAATATATATGTATATCTATATACATATATATATAAATATATATTAATATGAATATGCATATATTTATATATATATATATATATTTATATATATGTATATATATATATATATATATAAATATTTTATTCATATTTATATAAAGATATATTTATATTTATAAATACACATATATTTATTTACATATGTATATACATAAATATATATATTTATATGTATATACGATACATATATATATATATATAAACAGAACATATAACAATTTATAAATATATATATATATATTTAAATATATATATACATATATATATATATATATATACATAAATATATATATAAATATATATATATACATATATATATATACATAAATATTCATTGATTGATATCTTTCACTTGCATTACTATCTATATATATATATTTATATGTATATATATATATATATATATATATATATATGTATATATATACATATATAAATATTTATATATATATAGATATATGTAGGTATATATGAATATATATATATATATATATATATATCTCTGTATATATAGATTATGTATATATATATATATATATCTATAGATCTCTATGTCTATATATATATATATACATATATATAATATCTATATGTCCCTACATATATCATATATTTATATTATATATATATATATCTTATATATAAATATATATATATCTATCGATATCTCTTTCATTTTAATTGCTCACGAAGCTTAGTAAAATATTCTGAAGATGTTTGCCTTGGAACATTTAGTATTGTTTTCAGGATTTTCTTGTGGTATGTATAATGGCTTGACAGTGTTTAGTCAGGCAAGCCATCCCAAATGAT
>CM067343.1:50163532-50178056 GCA_034190875.2 Urechis unicinctus
TACTCTCGTTCAAACTGCATATATACAACACGACGATTGTGTAGGGGTTTAGATAAGCAGATAAGTGTCTGTAAGTAAAATGATATATAACTATTGTTATGCAAGTTTATGGCAATCTTATGGAGGTTGCACTTAGAATGATGATAAGCTTTGTGAACAAACACATGGGTTGGTAGTAAAGTGAAGCTGTTACAAGTGCAGGGTATGAGAGATAGGTAAGTTAGTAAGTAAGCAGATGGGTACACGATCAATGGTTAATGTAGAACTGGGCAGGTCGGCAGATGGGCAAGTATTCTGAGGATGGATTAAATGTTAGAATTTAGTATGGGATAGGTACTCTGTGGGTGGGTTATAGACTCGTTGGTGAATTGAGGTTGGTAGCTACTTTTTACTGGCTGGTATTGGTAGTTTTTGGAGAGGTGTGTTGAAAGGCGAAACAATTATATAACTCGACGTCTGTCTTGGAAATATTGCGTACGATTGGCTGTTGGAAATGAGCAAAGATTCGGTTTCGTCGGTTAACCGAATCGTAACCAAACGCAATTTTCGATAGAAGCAGTAGGTAAAGACTGGATAAAGTTCCCGCCTCTGAGTTTAGCTTTATCCCGGATCAATCATTGGGATCGTATTGTAAAGTATAGATCATCAGCACTGGTGGACTGTTTGATTAGGCACAAAGAGTCAAATATTGCTAGCACAAGTGATATTTGCAATACACATGTGTCTGTTTATCGTGTCTCAATCGCCCTTTTAATGCGTTGATTTCTTTTTTTTGCAGACAGTTCATTGGCTTTTAAGTGTTGTGTTTCTGTCATGTATGTGGTTCTCTCTGACGTTTCGTAGATTTGAAATAAAATTTTGTAACGACCAAATAAAGCCGTATTAATGACGGCCATATGAGCGATAATACAAACAACAGGCGCGACAAAACCTTTATATGTAGAGGTCTTTTATATTTGGATTGCAATTTAAGATAGTATACAGCACGCATATAGGCACGCATATGGTGTAATAGTGACGGGTGTGTTGTGTAGTTATGGATACGTCTATACTCACAAAGAACCTGAAAATCTTGCGCCACTGTTGCACGGTTAGTACTGCACTATGATGACCGTAGTGTCATTTTCGGTCCTTGATTTGTGGCTGGTGCTATTTGCAAAACGCTACACCACAGATAAGTCGACCACATATTGCTTCATAAAATCACACTAAGACCTGTATTTTGACGTTAAGGCTTATATATACTTACACATGAAGTGACACCAGGGCGCTCATTATCGATGATTGCCAACATGACTAGCAATCATATCCTGTTCTTGCTGATGAATCTGAAGCGCTCCTTTCTACGCGAGGAGAAAAATACACTCCGATGACCGAGTCACCTTCTACCGAATAAGACAGAGTACAACCAGGACATATGGAACAGATGCTGGGATAACCATCAAATGAATCTCTGGGCTCTTCAATCTTATTCATTGGTGGGGGAATGGGGGTTGGGGGGGGGGGGGGGCATGACATTCACTGTGTAACACAATACTTTATGACACCTGTACGGTGTATGCTACTCTGGCATTGCTGATTATTACGCATGGAAAACTATAATATATACATGAAATGAACACTCTGGAGAGGAATATCTTGACAAACAGCAGTCGTTTGCCTCGCCTTCCACTATGTATTCAGCACGGAATTGATCAATGTATATTACGCAATACCCTATGAGTCACTAACCTGCAAGCAGCACATTCCAGTCATTCCAATAATCGGGGTCCGTGTTTATACCGTCTCTCCGTATTATTGTTATCAGAACCAAAACCAAAAACGAGCCACAACAGCTGAACCGTTAACCGTTTTTCATATACGACAACGAAAAACGAATAATAGTAAACAGATTCGCTTTGTCGTACGGTCAAACGGAAAACGAGGAGCGCGGCAGTCGGTGGTGTTTTTACTGAAACAAGCGGCTAAAAATTGTTGGTGGGTATCACCGACATCTCGCACGGTAAGCCCCAATGCAATAAAAGAACAGACGTTTTCTATGTATGTAGTTAAACCTAAACACACACACACACATACACATACACAAACACACACACACAGATATGTATCTACGTATACACACAGGTGCATATATATATATATATATATATATATATATATATATATATATATATATATATATATATATATTATATATTTATATGTAACAATAAATATACGTATGTAACATAATATATAATAGCACACACATATGTATATAGATGTTTATATATATATAATATATATATATACATATATATATATATATATATATATATAGATATACATAATATATATATTTATTTTATATATCTTAATTAATACATATACATATAGTTATATATATATAAATATAAAAACATACATGTATATATACATAAACAAAGATATATATATATATGTGTATATAAATACAAAATAATTATGTATGTATATTTATAAATACATGAATATATATATAATAATATAAATATAATAATATATACAACATATGTATATATATACATACATATATATATACATAAATGAATATATATATGCATATATATATATATAACTATAAATATATATATATACATATATATATACATTTATATATATAATATTCGTATGAGATATATATATATATAAAAGTATATATCTGTATTTTTTTATATATTTATAAATGAATATAAATATATATATAAATGTAAATATATATGTATAAATGTAAATATATATATATTTATTGATATATATATACAAATATATGTATAGAATATATATATATATATATATATATATTATATATATATATATATACATAGACATATGTGCATATAAGAACAAATAAACAAATATATATATTTATAAACACATGAATATATATATATATATATACATATATGAATATATATATTGAAATATATATATATATGTATATATATATTTATATATATATAATTATATATATGCATATATATTTGTATATATTTATATATAAAATACGTATGAGATAGAGATATATAAATATATATGTATACCTATATACATATACATATATATATAAAATATAGATTAATATGAATATGCATATTTATTTATATATATAGATATATATATATATATATATATATATATATTATATAGAGATATATAGATATTGAGATATATAAAAATAGGTATTCAGATTTATATAAAGATATATTTATATTTATAAATACACATATATTTATTTACATAGGTATATACATAAATATATATATTATATATATATATATACAGATAGATATATATATAGATATAAACAGAACATATAACACTATATAAATATATATATATATTTAAATATATATATACATATATATATATACATAAATATAAATGTATAATATATATATATACATATATATATATATACATAGATATATATATACATAAATATTTATTGTATTGATATCTTTCACTTGCATTACTATATATATATATTTATATGTATATATATATATATATATGTATATATACATATATAAATATTATATATATATACATATGTTGGTATATATATATATATATATATATAATATATATACATATGTATATATATATATTTTATGTATATATATATATATTTATATAAATATATATATATACATATATAAATATATATATATGTACATACATATATATATATATATATATATTTATATATATATATAAATATATATATATATATATATCTATTGATATCTTTCATTTTAATTGCTCACGACGCTTTGTAAAATATTCTGAAGATGTTTGCCTTGGAACATTTAGTATTGTTTTCAGGATTTTCTTGTGGTATGTATAATGGCTTGACAGTGTTTAGTCAGGCAAGCCATCCCAAATGATTTTGCAATAATTTAATTAGGATGGTATAGACATATTTTTAACCAAGCAGTATTAAGTACGTGACATAGTCTATAATTTATTCTAGTTGATTTTGATACTTTGATACTTTGTAACCAAGCTGTTCACAGATCTAGACGTCTGCATACAAGGCAACAACGCACCTTAGCTCTGCCATTTCCTGCATTACACTTCAACTTGACTCATTTTAAACAGCAATATGGTGGTGTAGATAATCCCTCCTCTGTGTCGACAGTCCAGAAGGATTAGAGCGGGGGCTCAAAATCGTTTTACATTGGCATGCCATCAAATGATATCCTGATACTACCATATAGTTAGATTGAAACATCGTAAGGAATAATCATGCTGTCCAGGTTGTACAGGTGAGCGACGGTACAGACAACAATATTTATAGTCAATGGTCTGTTATATTTGGCTTGCTAAGGCGGAGACCACAGAGGCACAAACACGACACAGGTAATGCCACAAACATGACGTAGGTGATGACACAAACACGAAGCAGGTATTGACACAAACACGTAACAGGCAGTGCACATCCACGACATAGGTGATGACAAAGGTGCTAGGTTCATGTTAAGCAAACTGCTGCATTCACTACCACGATTTCGATCTTGCACCACCCTTACATACATTGTTCCATTGTCATTCGCAATCAGTACGATATGGGTAATGCTGTTGGGAGAACTCTTTTCATCGTATATGAAAACTAAATATTGCTTCATAAACCCGCGTTATGAGCCGTCTTATGATGTTGAGAAATAAAGTCTATCAGAAAAGACAGCGGAGGTTATATCAGCCATTCATTGGGAGGCGCAGGCGTGGGCCGTATTCACACAATGTGACCGGTTATTGCGCAATCACCTTCTTTATGATATCAGTAACGATCATTTTACGATTGTAGCGCTGAACAGATTATGATTGGTAACCTATCAAATGGATGACGAGTGAAGACCACTTGCGCACATTCCCGCAACAGCTGAACATCATACGCGCACATTTAAAAGATATGTGCACAGATCGACAGAAAATTTGGTATCAAATTAAATAAATGGAAAGTCATTTTCCTCCCGTCAAAAACATTTTATTGAATACGAAAAAGATGGGAGCGCATTACACAATACTCAATTCATTCACACCTTAAAAGAGCGCATCCAAGCACTTCTTATTTACGACAATTTTATACAAAGAGGAGCAAACAATGCATACATACATACATACATACATACATACATACATACATACATACATACATACATACATACATACATACATACATACATACATACATACATACATACATACATACATACATACATACAAACATACATACATGCATACATACATACATGCATACATACATACATACATACATACATACATACATACATACATACATACATACATACATACATACATACATACATACATACATATGTATGTATATGATATGTGGATACATTCGTGTAATGTTTAAGGAGAGGGTAAACGTTGCATCCACTAATTATTGTTCTCCGATACCGACTTCATACAATTAAATGAGCATTACCAGCACAATGTGCCATTTGCTTAAATTGAACAATATGCATGTTTAATAATTACATGACCTTGAACACAATTAGGGGCGTACATTCTGGGCGCTGGCATTTTGCAGGATTTATCTTATATTCGCATGCTTAAGATGACTTATCCAATACCACAAAATCCTCATTAAAACAAAACATCCGCAGCTCATTTGCAACCGCTAGAAATTTGGTTCCTTTTCAAACATAAACTGTACAATACTACAGCGTAATAACCCGTTAAATGTAGCGATATGTACGCAAACAGGGCACTCCACTCAAGTTAATGCTGCCGCTGACGCACAGTCTACATCCACGCGCTCAAATTTCCATAGTTATGGAGTTTTCTTTGCGAAACAAGGAATTGATCAATGATAGTTATCATTCACTTTGACTCACTGAGCGTGAAAGTTTGTTCACGAGCCCCAATGGAAGGTATCAACATTAGTAACCGTCACCAACATTGCGAACTCTACAGTAGAGTCGTCTTGTATATGCCGGGCATGTATAGCAGTTGATATTCCACGTTATTTCTGTTCCATGCATGGCAGGGGTTCTTATGTTTAATCTTACCGTGAACATTAAACCATTGAAGAACAATATTCTCATCCAGATATGTTGGTACTTCTGAAAGATCATTGTTGACACGACAAGCCTATATCCTGCAACGGTGAATAATAGCATCATGTCTATATATATAGCATCATGTCATTTGTGAGGTTTTGAAAAATATAAAGATTATAGAATACATGATGTTTCGTTTTCAATGCTGATAAGATATAAGTCATGGCGTGAGTTATTACAATAAACACACCATGTTACTTGATGTTCTTTGACTGCGCAGATTGCGTTTTATGGACGAGAGTGCAACATCGCTGTTAGTTATTCAGAAAAGATCAAGCCCGACTCAAAGAGTCGATCAATACATCTCTATCATCCATGCCATCATTATGCTGCCTTGTGTTTTAAATTGTGCAATTCCATGACTAGTATTGACTTAAGATGCACAGGTCTGACACCATGGCGACCACCAGATTGCATTCGTCACTGACAAACATAGGGCGAACTTACTAAAGAAGTATCTATGTTGCTGAGAGTGACTAATAGGGGCATCTTCAACTGGGGCGCGTGAACAAACAGTCATGCAATATTGCTGCGCTGGTCGAGACATTGCTTTGCTCAGTGAATCATACTGATTGTAATCATCATCAATCAGAGCCTTGGAGTGGTTCTCGACATCTAGCGTTAATGGAGGATACTAACATGTATAGTCCTTTACTGTGATTGAATCATTGGTCATTTGCAGGAATAGTAGTATTGCATCTCTTCTCCGTGTTTCCTGAGTGCATCACCAAATACAAAAATCTAATGGTGTATTAACGTTTTATGAGGATGCTACATTGTCGTTTGAAATGTTTTGGGAGCTATTCTATGGCTGATGGGCGTTTGCCAAACATGAATAAGAATTGCATCCTGTTGATGGTGCTGCATTAGATGCTTTGCACAAGACACTGCGGATTGTGACCAGTGTGTGATCTACTGAGTCATGGATAACGTCCCAATATATCATTCATCCCTTTATAATAAATTAACCTTTAACTGGGAGGCGTTGATCCGGGCTAAAAGGTTACGTTGTTTCACATATAATGGATATGTTATTATTGTGCGATACCCTGCGTCATAACACATGTGATTGATGTGTTACGATCATGTCTGCTGTACAGTTTATGGATAGAAATATTATTTGTGGCTGGTGGGCAAAAATCAGTCGCGCTTGGGAAAAGCCTTGCCGCAGTTCTAGATCTCAGCATACCCTTGCTTGTAACAAAATATTGTCCACATGTATGTCGTTCATCAAACCAAAGAGCTTATTACTATGCTGAGAGCGCCCACTCGTGCTTCTGCCCGAGAAAATATGTGAACTCGCCACCTGTGAGCAGCGTGGTGTTTTGTCATAGCGTCTAACAAAATCACATGAAATTTTTTGGTTAATTCGTTAGCAGGTTAGCGTGGTCGCCTCGACCAATGAGAAAACTTCATATCTGTAACACCGATTCCCGAGATGTGCTTTTGTCAATTCGTGGTGGCTATATCTGACGACGGACGTGCGTTCACTCATTTGCATACTCACTGCACAGCTACTCGGAGTGAGCCTTCTTAGCATAACTATAAGCTCTTTGATCAAACGCAGAATGCTTGATTATCGAAAATTAATTATTGAGGATAAGAGACACCCATCATATCATATTCCCGGGGAAAACGTACATTTCGAGTGTGGATGAGGGAGGGGTTCGGCAAAAGCAGCTATCCTTTGCACGCATCGATGTAGCGGCTCCGCGCTCGGCATCTTACCATCGGTAGTCAAGCGCGTGGGGTCGAGATAGTGTGGAGTAAGTGGGACGAGTCACTACCCGGCTGGTGTGGTGAGGTGTAGTGTGGAGTGAGCGGGACGAGTCAATACCCGGCTGGTGTGGTGACGTGTAGTGTGGAGTGAGCAGGACGAGTCACTACCCGGCTGGTGTGGTGAGGTTTAGTGTGGAGTAAGTGGGACGAGTCACTACCCGGCTGGTGTGGTGAGGTGAAGTGTGGAGTGAGCAGGACTAGTCACTACCCAGCTGGTGTGGTGAGGTGTAGTGTGGAGTGAGCGGGACTAGTCACTACCCAGCTGGTGTGGTGAGGTGTAGTGTGGAGGGAGCGGGACGAGTCACTACCCGGCTGGTGTGGTGAGGTGTAGTGTGGAGTGAGCAGGACTAGTCACTACCCAGCTGGTGTGGTGAGGTGTAGTGTGGAGGGAGCGGGACGAGTCACTACCCGGCTGGTGTGGTGAGGTGTAGTGTAGAGTGAGCGGGACGAGTCACTACCCGGCTGGTGTGGTGACGTGTAGTGTGGAGTGAGCAGGACGAGTCACTACCCGGCTGGTGTGGTGAGGTTTAGTGTGGAGTAAGTGGGACGAGTCACTACCCGGCTGGTGTGGTGAGGAGAAGTGTGGAGTGAGCAGGACTAGTCACTACCCGGCTGGTGTGGTGAGGTGTAGTGTGGAGTGAGCGGGACTAGTCACTACCCAGCTGGTGTGGTGAGGTGTAGTGTGGTGGGTGGCACGGTGGACTACCCGAGTCACTACCCGGCTGGTGTGGTGAGGTGTAGTGTGGAGTGAGCAGGACGAGTCACTACCCAGCTGGTGTGGTGAGGTGTAGTGTGGAGGGAGCGGGACGAGTCACTACCCGGCTGGTGTGGTGAGGTGTAGTGTAGAGTGGGCGGGACGAGTCACTACCCGGCTGGTGTGGTGAGGGTGTAGTGTGGAGTGAGCAGGATGAGTCACTACCCGGCTGGTGTGTAGTGTAGTGAGGTGTAGTGTGGAGTGAGTGGGACGAGTCACTGGTGTAGGTGTAGTGTGGAGTGAGCAGTGAGTCACTACCCGGCTGGTGTGTGAGGTGTAGTGTGGAGTGAGCAGGACGAGTCACTACCGGCTGGTGTGGTGAGGTGCTGGTGTGTGAGTGGTGAAGTCACTACCCGGCTGGTGTGGTGAGGTGTGGGACGAGTCACTACCCGGCTGGTGTGGTGAGGTGTAGTGTGGAGTGAGCAGGACGAGAGTCACTACCCGGCTGGTGTGGTGTAGTGTGGAGTGGTGTCACTACCCGGCTGGTGTGGTGAGGTGTAGTGTGGAGTGAGCAGGACGAGTCACTACCCGGCTGGTGGTGTGTGAGGTGTAGTGTGGAGTGAGCGGGACGAGTCACTACCCGGCTGGTGTGGTGAGGTGTAGTGTGGAGTGACGAGTCACTACCCGGCTGGTGTGGTGAGGTGTAGTGTGAGTGGGACGAGTCACTACCCGGCTGGTGTGGTGAGGTGTAGTGTGGAGTGAGCAGGACTAGTCACTACCCAGCTGGTGTGGTGTGGTGAGGTGTAGTGTGGTGAGCGGGACTAGTAGCTGGTGTGGTGAGGTGTAGTGTGGAGGGAGCGGGACGAGTCACTACCCGGCTGGTGTGGTGAGGTGTAGTGTGGAGTGAGCAGGACTAGTCACTACCCAGCTGGTGTGGTGAGGTGTAGTGTGGAGGGAGCGGGACGAGTCACTACCCGGCTGGTGTGGTGAGGTGTAGTGTAGAGTGAGCGGGACGAGTCATTACCCGGCTGGTGTGGTGAGGTGTAGTGTGGAGTGAGCAGGACGAGTCACTACCCGGCTGGTGTGGTGAGGTGTAGTGTGGAGTGAGTGGGACGAGTCACTACCCAGCTGGTATGGTGAGGTGTAGTGTGGAGTGAGCAGGACGAGTCACTACCCGGCTGGTGTGATGAGGTGTAGTGTGGAGTGAGCAGGACGAGTCACTACCCGGCTGGTGTGGTGAGGTGTAGTGTGGAGTGAGTGGGACGAGTCACTACCCGGCTGGTGTGGTGAGGTGTAGTGTGGAGTGAGCAGGACGAGTCACTACCCGGCTGGTGTGGTGAGGTGTAGTGTGGAGTGAGCGGGACGAGTCACTACCCGGCTGGTGTGGTGAGGTGTAGTGTGGAGTGAGCAGGACGAGTCACTACCCGGCTGGTGCGGTGAGGTGTAGTGTGGAATGTGTGGGTGGGTGGAAGGAAAGACAATGCAGACTTCATGTACTATGTCTTGGTGTGAGGTACGTCTTATAGAAACTCAAATGATAGCAAGTTATATATTTGTTATCAGGAAATAGGACTACATTTTTCTCCATTTACTTGCAAGGCTTGTAACAACCGTCATCGCTAATGCTTAAAGATATGTTTCTGTGTATGGAGAATGTATTTCCCTTGCTCAGTCAGCAGTGTTCAGCCCCACCAGTGCCATATCTGCACCCAATTGATTCATGCGATTCACGCACTCAGAACCGCAAAGGTCAACATGCGTGTACTTTGCACCCAAGCTGTTCGTGGATCCTAACGTCTCTATCCAAAGCAACAACGCGCCTGCGCGCACTGAACAATAGGACTCAAGCTGTCTCATTTCCTTTGAAGATTTCACACCTGTGATGGGTTGGTTATATTTGGCCAGCCTAACTGCTATAGGGATTACACGTTTAGCACCTCTGCCTACCTGCCTACAACTTCAATATGCTCTCTCTCAAACATACACGTATACAATGAGCTTTCCGAGATCTGAATTTGCAAGTCAGTGTGGATTAGTAAAGAGATATATAACTTGGTGATTATTATGCAATTTAACAGGTTAATCAAAGCGACATATCGGATTGTGGATGCGATAAGAATGACGATGCAATATGATATGTGATCAAACACATGGGTGTGTATGTAAGTGAGAGAAAGGTTCGTTGATAAGTATGCAGGCAGTTAGGTACCAGATCAATGGTTTGGTAGGTATGCTTGTAGGTACTAGTTCAATGGGTTAGTAGGTACACAGGTAGATGCTAGATCAATGGGTTGGTAGGTACTGGGTAGGTTGATTGGCAGGTAAATGAATAAGAAGATACTCCGTATGTAGGTTGGTTGTATTTATACCACACGGTTTGACCTTCGAATGGGATTTGTGGATTCTTCGCAATTAGATTGTTGGATTTGAAGCTGGGTGTGTATAGGGATGGGTAAGTGAAGCTTGGAAAATTGATTGGCATGCATATATTAGGTGGTTCGGTGAAGAGAACGGTAATAAGCGGAGGATTTCATTAAACAAAAATGGTCATTGCCGAAATTGCTTTCGATTGGATGTTGAAACTACGTCATAATTATGTTTTACCAGGGAAAGCTTAAACAATCCAATCCGATACACAGCTCACAATGTCTGACTAGTTCCTGTGTCATTTGCAGCCAGTAAGTTGCCAGTGATGCTGTTGGGAGAACACTTCGCCACAGATACATAGACGGCTCATAACATGTGTTTATGTATCAATATACCGTCTTATGGAGTTATACATTTATTTAATAACACATGCAGTGACATCAGGGCGCTCAGTATGTTCTCGCCAACCGGGGATAAGATTCATAATTTGCTCTTCGAGTTGAATAGTATGCACAACTCTCAAATATGTGTTTAGTCTTCGTAGTGCAAAACAAATGGAAGAAATATAGTCTACCACAAATAGACAGCGGAGGTTATTTCAGCCATTCATTGGGAGGCTCAGGCGTGGAACGTATTCACACAATGTGACCGGTTATTGCGCAATCACCTACTTTACGATTCCAGTAACGACCATTTTACGATTGTAGCGCTGAATAGTTTATGATTGGAAACCTATAAAATGGGTGACGAGTGAACATCAGTTTCGCCCATTCCTACCATGAACAACATACGGGCGCATTGCAACGATGTGTTAGTTGATCGACAAGGATAAAATTGGGTAAATTGGAAGTCAAGCTCCTCGCGCTGAGCACTTAAAAGAGCACGTCTCATACTTTCTTTTCAGGGCGGTTTAAGAAAAAAGGGGAGCAAACAGAGCATCGACAGCTATGGTCTGTTTCTACCTCTGAACGAATGGTCTGTCGTGTGTTCAAGAAGGTATGCATGTTCATCCATTGACACCTTGCATCGAAGTCCATTCTTGACATTTTCATCTGCTACCATCTCTTTGACTCCGGCATATTCAAATGATACTTAATGAATTTTGTAGACTACATTACTGGTATGTATATTTTAAAGCTTCAACACCTACACCAATCCGTCAATCCAACCCCCCATCCACCCATCCATCCATCCAACCATCCACCCATATAGAAATAGATTCATGCATCGATGCATATATGCGCACATACGTACATCCATAAGTACATACATGCATCCATCCATCCAAACATACTTACATGCGCACATACATGCATACATACATACATACATACATACATACATACATACATACATACATACATACATACATACATACATACATACATACATACATACATACATACATACATACATACATACATACATACATACATACATACATACATACATACATACATACATACATACATACATACATACATACATACATACATACATACATACATACATACATACATGCACACATACATATAAACACGCATACTTACATACATACATACACATACACATACATACATACGCAACATACATCATACATACATACACATACACATACATACATACATACATACATACATACATACATACATACATACATACATATACATACATACATACATACATACATACATACATACATACATACATACATACATACATACATACATACATACATACATACATACATACATACATACATACATACATACATACATACATACATACATACATACATACATACATACATACATACATACATGCATGCATATGTATATCATATTTGGATACATTCGTGTAATGTTAAAGGAGAGGGTAAACGTTGCATCCATTAATTATTGTTCTCCAATACCGACTTCATACAATAAAATGAACATCACCAGCACAATGTGCCATCTGCTTAAATTGAACAATATACATGTTTAATAATTACATGACCTTGAACACAATGAGGGGCGTACATTCTGCGCGCTGGCATTTTGCAGAATTTATCTTATATTCGCATGCTTAAGATGACTTATCCAATACCACAAAATCCTCATTAAAACAAAACATCCGCGGCTCATTTGCAACCACCAGAAATTTGGTTCCTTTCCAAACATAAACTGTACAAGAATACAGCGTAATAACCCGTTAAATGTAGCGATATGTGCGCAAACAGGGCACTCCACTCAAGTTAATGCTGCCGCTGACGCACAGTCTACATCCACGCGCTCCTATTTCCATAGTTATGGAGTTTTCTTTGCGAAACAAGGATTTGATCAATGATAGTTATCATTCACTTTGACTCACTGAGCGTGAAAGTTTGTTCTCGAGCCCCAATGGAAGGTATCCACATCAGTCACCGTCACCAACATTGCGACCTCTGCAGTAGATTCGTCTTGTATATGCCGGTCATGTATAGCATTTGATATTCCACGTTATTTCTGTTCCATGCATGGCAGGGGTTCTTATGTTTAATCTTACCGTGAACATTAAACCATTGAAGAACAATATTCGCATCAAGATATGTTGGTACTTCTGAAAGATCTATGTTGACACGACAAGCCTATATCCTGCAACGTTGAATAATAGCATCATGTCATTTGTGAGTTTTTGAAAAATATAAAGATTATAGAATACATGATGTTTCGTTTTCAATGCTGATAAGATATAAGTCAAGGCGACAATAAACACCCCATGTTACTTGATGTTCTTTGACTGCGCAGATTGCTTTTTATGGACAAGAGTGCAACATCGCCGTTAGTTATTCAGAAAAGATCAAGCCCGACTCAAAGAGTCGATCAATACATCTCTATCATACATGCCATCATTATGCTGCCTTGTGTTTTAAATTGTGCAATTCCATGACTAGTATTGACTTAAGATGCACAGGTCTGACACCATGGCGACCACCAGATTGCATTCGTCACTGATAAACATTGGAGGAACCTACTAAAGAAGTATCTATATTGCTGGGCTGACTAATAGGGGCATCTTCAACTGGGGCGCGTGAACAAACAGTCATGCAATATTGCTGCGCTGGTCGAGACATTGCTTTGCTCAGTGAATCATACTGATTGTAATCATCATCAATCAGAGCCTTACAGTGGTTCTCGACATCTCGCGTTAATGGAGGATACTAACATGTATAGTCCTTTACTGTGATTGAGTCATTGGTCATTTGCAGGATTAGTAGTATTGCATCTCTTCTACGTGTTTCCTGAGTGCATCACCAAATGCAAAAATCTAATGCTGTATTAACGTTTTATGAGGATGCTACATTGTCGTGTGAAATGTTTTGGGAGCTATTCTATGGCTGATGGGTGTTTGCCAAACATGAATAAGAATTGCATCCTGTTGATGGTGCTGCATTAGATGCTGTGCACAAGACACTGCGGATTGTGACCAGTGTGTGATCTACTGAGTCATGGATAACGTCCCAATATATCATTCATCCCTTTATAATAAATTAACCTTTAACTGGGAGGCGTTGATCCGGGCTAAAAGGTTACGTTGTTTCACATATAATGGA
>CM067343.1:50193720-50206220 GCA_034190875.2 Urechis unicinctus
CGGCTGGTTGGTGAGGTGTAGTGTGCAGTTAGGCTTTACGATGGTCAATAGAGGTATAGTATGGAAAATGAGCGGGACAAGTCAGTAACCCGCTGGTGTATTGAGGTGTAGTGTGGAGTGTGTGGGTGCGTTTGGAGAATCATAACGACTCAACACACGATGTCTATTTCGATGGTGTGTAGTGGTATGTGAAACGTCTTGACAAATGCTCCCGACAACATAAAATCATCCTCGAAAAAGCCACATTTTCTCATCAAAAAGACCCACATACGAACTCTAACAGCCTTCACTAAACCCTCATTCCACCCTCATACCTTCGTCATACTAACGCATTACCACCTGAAACCACCCTTATTCGAGCGTTAAGCTCCCCTCATACTAACCCAATACAACCTCAAACCACCTTCAGTCTAGTCTCATACCACCCTTGTAGCATCCATATACCACCCCCCGAAACAACCCATAAGTAATCACCCATAGCACTATGCAATGTTGTTGAAACTGAAGCAGCAATATTTTCATTTACTGAGGCTTAATGGTATCCCTATTGACCTGCGAAATGAGTAGCAGCCGTCACGACTAGTGCTTGAAGACAGCTTACTCTCCATGGCAATTACCCTGTCCGTTCTTAGACATGTTTAGCTCCAGCTCTGCCCTGAATTGCCTCGTGCTATTCACTCACCCCGTGCTGCAAATGTCAACTTCCTGTTCACAGACCCAAACGTCTCTATCCATAATAACAACAACGCACCCGAGCAAAGCGAACAATATGGCTCAAGCTTTCGCATTTCCTTTGAAAGTTTCCCACCTGTTATGGTTTGGCAATATTGGGCCAACTTCATGTTTGCAGGGATCCCAATTATATTTCCTCAATATACTCTCGTTCAAACTGCATATATACAACACGACGATTGTGTAGGGGTTTAGATAAGCAGATAAGTGTCTGTAAGTAAAATGATATATAACTATTGTTATGCAAGTTTATTGCAATCTTATGGAGGTTTGCACTTAGAATGATGATAAGCTTTGTGAACAAACACATGGGTTGGTAGTAAAGTGAAGCTGTTTACAAGTGCAGGGTATGAGAGATAGATAAGTTAGTAAGTAAGCAGATGGGTACAACGATCAATGGTTAATGTAGAACTGGGCAGGTCGGCAGATGGGCAAGTATTCTGAGGATGGATTAAATGTTAGAATTTGGTATGGGATAGGTACTCTGTGGGTGGGTTATAGACTCGTTGGTGAATTGAGGTTGGTAGCTACTTTTTACTGGCTGGTATTGGTAGTTTTTTGGAGAGGTGTGTTGAAAGGCGAAAACAATTATATAACTCGACGTCTGTCTTGGAAATATTGCGTACGATTGGCCGTTGGAAATGAGCAAAGATTCGGTTTCGTCGGTTAACCGAATCGTAACCAAACGCAATTTTTGATAGAAGCAGTAGGTAAAGACTGGATAAAGTTCCCGCCTCTGAGTTTAGCTTTATCCCGGATCAATCATTGGGATCGTATTGTAAAGTATAGATCATCAGCACTGGTGGACTGTTTGATTAGGCACAAAGAGTCAAATATATTGCTAGCACAAGTGATATTTGCAATACACATTTGTCTGTTTATCGCGTCTCAATCGCCCTTTTAATGCGTTGATTTCTTTTTTTTTGCAGACAGTTCATTGGCTTTTAAGTGTTGTGTTTCTGTCATGTATGTGGTTCTCTCTGACGATTCGTAGATTTGAAATAAATTTTTGTAACGACCAAATAAAGCCGTATTAATGACGGCCATATGAGCGATAATACAACAACAGCGCGACAAAACCTTTATATGTAGAGGTATTTTATATTTGGATTGCAATTTAAGATAGTATACAGCACGCATATAGGCATGCATATGGTGTAATAGTGACGGGTGTGTTGTGTAGTTATGGATACGTCTATACTCACAAAGAACCTGAAAATCTTGCGCCACTGTTGCACGGATAGTACTGCACTATGATGACCGTAGTGTCATTTTCGGTCCTTGATTTGTGGCTGGTGCTATTCGCAAAAACACTACACCACAGATAAGTCGACCACATATTGCTTCGTAAAATCACGCTAAGACCTGTATTATGACGTTAAGGCTTATATTAACTTACATATGAAGTGACATCAGGGCGCTCATTCTTGGTGAATGCCAACATGACTAGGAATCATATCCTGTTCTTGCTGATGAATCTGAAGCACTCCTGTCCACAAGAGGAGAAAAATACACTCCAATGACAGACTCACCTTCTACCGAATAAGACAGAGTACAACCAGGACATATGGTACTGATGCTGGGATAACCATCAAATGAATCTCTGGGCTCTTCAATCTTATTCATTGGTGGGAGATAGGGTAGGGGAGGGGGCATGGCATTCACTGTGTGACACAATGTTTTATGACACCTGTACGGTGTATGCTACTCTGGCATTGCTGAATATTAGGCAGGGAAAACTATAATATATGCATGAATGAACACTTTAGACAGGAATATCTTGACAAACAACAGTCGTTTGCCTGGCATTCCACTTTGTATTCTCCACGGAATTAATCAATGTATATTACGCAATACCCTATGAGTCACTACCTCGAGAGAAGCACATTTCAGTCATTCCAATAATCGGGGTCCGTGTTTATACCGTCTTTCCGTTTTATTGCTATCAGAACCAAAACCAAAAACGAGCTACAACAGCTGAACCGTTAACCGTTTTTCATATGCGACAAAGAAAAACGAATAACAGTAAACAGATTCGCTTTTCGTTCGGTCAAATGGAAAACGAGTATTTTTTTCTGATACAAGCGGTTGGAAATTGTTGGTGGGCATCCTTATGTTTCGTCTCAATGACATTTCGCACCAGACGTCCCTCGTGCAATCAAAGAACAGACGTTTTGAATGTATGTACTTAAACATTAACACACACACACACATATGTATGTTTACACCCAGGTGCACGGTTTCCGATGCATATTTATATAAATATATATGTATACATGTATACTTATATATTAATAAATATAAAGGCACACTCACATATACATAGATTTCTATATGTAAGCATAAATATATATATACATATATATATATATATATGTATATTTATATATACTTATATATATATATATATATATATAAATATATATATAAATATATATATATAAATATTACATATAGGAGGCAATATATCTATATATATATATATTTGTAGATATATATATATATATTTATATATCATACATATATATATATAAGGAATAATCATGCTGTCCAGGTTGTACAGGTGAGACGATACAAACAACAACATTTATAGTCAATGGTCTGCTATATTTGGCTTGCTAATGCGGAGACCACAGAGGCACAATCACGACATAGGTAATGCAACAAACACGACATAGGTGATGACACAAACACGAAACAGGTAATGGCACATCCACGACATAGGTGATGACAAAGGTGCTAGGTTCATGTTAAGCAAACTGCTGCATTCGCTACCATGATTTCGATCTTGCACCACCCTTACATGCGTTGTCTTGTTCCACTGTCATTCGCAACCAGTATGTTATGAGTAATGCTGTTGGGAGTACTCTTTACATCGTACATGAAGACGAAATATTGCTTCATAAACCCGCGTTATGAGCCGTCTTATGATGTTGAGAAATAAAGTCTATCAGAAAAGACAGCGGAGGTTATTTCAGCCATTCATTGGGAGGCGCAGGCGTGGACCGTATTCACACAATGTGACCGGTTATTGCGCAATCACCTTCTTTATGATATCAGTAACGATCATTTTACGATTGTAGCGCTGAACATATTATGATTGGAAACCTATCAAATGGGTGACTACTGAACACCACTTTCGCACATTCCCGCAACAGCTGAACATCATGCGCGCACATTTAAAAGATATGTGCACAGATCGACAGAACATTTGGTATCAATATTAAGTCAATGGAAAGCCATTTTCCTCCCGTCAAGCATTTTATTTAAGACGAAATAGATCGGAGCGCATTACACAATACTCAATTCATCCACCCCTTAAAAGAGCACATCCAAGCACTTCTTATTTACGACAATTTTATACAAAGAGGAGCAAACAATGCATACATACATACATACATACATACATAAATACATACATACATACATACATACATACATACATACATACACATACATACATACATACATACATACATACATACATACATACATACATACATACATACATACATACATACATACATACATACATACATACATACATACATACATACATACATACATACATAAATATATACATATATATAATACATACATATACATACATACATACATACATACATACATACATACATACATACATACATACATACATACATACATACATACATATATACATGAATATATGCATACATTCATGCATACATACATACATACATACATACATACATACATACATACATACATACATACATACATACATACATACATACATACATACATACATACATACATACATACATACATACATACATACATACATGAATATATACATACATTGACATACATACATATATACATACATACTACATACATACATACACATACATACATACATACATACATACATACATACATACATACATACATACATACATACATACATACATACATACAGACATACATACATTCATGCATACATATATACATACATACATACATACATACATACATACATACATACATACATACATACATACATACATACATACATACATACATACATACATACATACATACATACATACATACATACATACATACATACATACATACATACATACATACATACACAGAGATACATACATACATACATACATACATACATACATTCATACACATATACATACATAAATACATACATACAAACATATATACATACATGCATACATACATACATAGATAAATGTATACATACATTCATTCATACATACATAGATACATAGATACATAGATACATAGATACATAGATACATAGATACATAGATACATATATACATACATACATACATACATACATACATACATACATACATACATACATACATACATACATACATACATACATACATGCATGCATACATACATACATACATACATCATACATACATACATACATACATACATACATACATACATACATACATACATACATACATACATACATACATACATACATACATACATACATACATACATACATACATACATACATACATACATACATACATACATACATACATACATACATACATACATACATACATATGTAGATGATATGTGGATACATTCGTGTAGTGTTAAAGGAGAGGGTAAACGTTTCATCCATTAATTATTGTTCTCCAATATCGACTTTATACCATTAAATGAATATCACCAGCACAATGTGCCATCTGCTTAAATTGAACAATATACATATTTAATAATTACATGGCCTTGAACACAATGAGGGGCATACATTAAGAGCCGGCATTTTGCAGCATTCATTTTATTTTCGCATGCTGAAGATGACTTATCCAATACCACGAAATCCTCATTAAAACAAAACATCCGCAGCTCATTTGCAACCACTAGAAATGTGGTTCCTTTTCAAACATAAATTGTACAAGACTACAGCGTAATAACCCGTTAAATGTAGCGATATAATGCGCAAACACAGGGCACTCCACTCAAGTTAATGCTGCCGCTGACGCACAGCCTACATCCACGCGCTCATATTTCCATAGTTATGGAATTTTCTTTGCGAAACAAGGATTTGATCAATGATAGTTATCATTCACACTCACTGAGCGTGAAAGTTTTCACGAGCCCCAATGGAAGGTATCAACATTAGTCGCCGTACCAACATTGCGAACTCTGCAGTAGAGTCGTCTTGTAAGGTTGTATAGCACGAGCCCCATTCCACGTTATTTCTGTTCCATGCATGGCAGGGGTTCTTATGTTAAATCTCACAGTGAACGCTACACCATTCAAGCACAATATTCTCATCCAGATATGTTGACACTTCTGAAAGATCATTGTTGACACGACTGACGCAGCTGCATTTCCACGGTGAAACAATTGGGTAACCAGCTGCTTGGGCATGTCTTTATAGTTTTATATCGAACGCAGATACTGAAGATGATTAGGAGACAAAACAATGGTGGCTTTGAATTAATGAACGGTAGAGAGCTTGATCAAAGCCTGTATCCTGCATTTAGCATCATGTCTATATATATAGCATCATGTCATTTGTGAGTTTGAAAAATATAAAGATTATATAATACGTGATGTTTCGTTTTCAATGCTGATAAGATATAAGTCATGGCGTGAGTTACTGTAATAAACACCACATTCCTCAACCCACGTGTTACATGATGTTCTTTGATTGCGCAGATTGCGTCTTATGAACGAGAGTGCATCTCGCCGTTAGTTATTCAGAAAGGATCAAACCCGACTCAAGGAGTCGATCAATACATCTCTATCCTCCATGCCATCATTATGTTGCCTTGTGTTTTAAATGGAGCAATTCCATGGCTAGTATTGACTTAAGATGCATAGGTCAGAAACCATGGCGACCACCAGATTGCATTCTTCATTGACAAACATTGGAGGAACCTACTACAGAGGTACGGATGTTGCTGAGAGTGACTAATAGGAGCATTTTCAACTGGGGCGCGTGAACAAACAGTCATGCAATATTGCTGCGCTGGTCGAGACATTGCTTTGCTCAGTGAATCATACTGATTGCAATCATCATCAATCAGAGCCTTGGAGTGGTTCTCGACATCTAGCGCTTATGGAGGATAGTAACATGTATAGTCCTTTACTGTGATTGAGTCATTGGTCATTTGCAGGAATAATAGTATTGCATCTCTTCGACGTGTTTCCTGCGTGCATCACCAAATACAAAAATCTTATTCTGCATTAACTATTTATGAGGATGCTACATTGTCGTGTGAAATGTTTTGGGAGCTATTCTATGGCTGATGGGTGTTTGCCAAACATGAATAAGAATTGCATCCTGCTGTTGGTGCTGCCTCTGATGCTTTGCTCAAGACACTGAGGATTGTGACCAGTGTGTGATTTACTGAGTCATGGATAACGTCCCAATATATCATTCATCCCTTTATAATAAATTAACCTTTAACTGAGAGGCGTTGATCGGGCTTATAGGCTACGTTGTGTCACATATAATGGATAATGTGTTATTGTGCAATACCCTACGTTAAAACATATGTGATTGATCTGTTACGATCCTGCTGCTGATGAGTTTGCCAATAGAATTATTATTTGTGGCTGGTGGGTAAAAATCAGTTGCGCTCATCTCTCCAATGGGACCACAAAACCAACCCATTTCAACGACATGTTCATTGAGCATGTAAGACATGGTGAGAAATACGGAGCAATTAGGGAGTCCTTTACTTTACCTCCCGAATTTAATTAAGTGACAAACTGATCAATGTGTATTACGCAATACTCGGTGAGTCAACGCCCTAATCAAAACCAGGTCATCCATGCCTTTACCATTCTGGACGGCTCGAGCAAACAATGCTACACGAGATGTCATAAAAACTGCTGACTTATTGTGGTACTGAACTAACAATCTCGTAGATCGAGCCTGTCGCGTGGCATCAATTCAGTCGATCGCTACCACAGGCGCTCGGTTCCCGATGCCAAATTTCCGAGCGCCATGCACGGTCTAGCCATCTACAGTGTGCAAGTAACGGCAGAGGGATGAGTTGATTTGTATATACCAATATGTTTGCACGTGTTATAACCAATCTTTCAGGATGTTATGAGTGTAGGTATATCGTATCCATATAACGATGTAAATCATCAGAATTTTGAAACCAGCCATGAAGTTCCTACACGGCAATCGACTTATAATTTAGTAACCTGTGTAGAAATTTCACTGAACGCAGATAATATTTTCAAACCGTCCAGTCGATATTAAGCCAATCAGCGCCAAGCACCGAATAGCTGTTTAGGAAAAGCACCTTGTCGTTATCTCGATGTAACGTTTCCGCGCTCGCCATCTTACCATCGGGAGTCGAGGCTGGTATTTGTTACATCGATAACAAACCACCTTGGAAAGGCGAGCAGTTTCCACCTCCCAAATAAACACCTACACTATGATGCTTCCCTAGCACCTGTCAACACATTTCAGCTCGCTACTGCTGCTGAATGATGGCATGTAAACCTGGGTCGTGAGACGAGTCACTTCCAGGCTGGTGTGGTGAGGTGTAGAGTAGAGTTAGCGGGAAGAGTCACTACCCAGCTGGTGTGTTGAGGTGTAATGTGTAGTTAACGGCAAGTCACTTCCAGGCTGGTGTGGGTGAGGTCACTACCCAGTGGTGTGGTAATGTAACGAAGTCACTACCCGGCTGGTGTGGTGAGGTGTAGTGTGGAGTGAGCAGGACGAGTCACTACCCGGCTGGTGTGGTGAGTGTAGTGTGGAGTGAGTGGGACTAGTCACTACCCGGCTGGTGTGGTGAGGTGTAGTGTGGAGTGAGCAGGACGAGTCACTACCCGGCTGGTGTGGTGAGGTGTAGTGTGGAGTGAGTGGGACTAGTCACTACCCGGCTGGTGTGGTGAGGTGTAGTGTGGAGTGAGCAGGACGAGTCACTACCCGGCTGGTGTGGTGAGGTGTAGTGTGGAGTGAGTGGGACTAGTCACTACCCGCTGGTGTGGTGAGGTGTAGTGTGGAGTGAGCAGGACGAGTCACTACCCGGCTGGTGTGGTGAGGTGTAGTGTGGAGTGAGCAGGACGAGTCACTACCCAGCTGGTGTGGTGAGGTGTGGTGTGGAGTGAGTGGGACTTGTCACTACCCGGCTGGTGTGGTGAGGTGTAGTGTGGAGTGAGCAGGACTAGTCACTAACCCGGCTGGTGTGGTGAGGTGTAGTGTGGAGTGAGCAGGACTAGTCACTACCCGGCTGGTGTGGTGAGGTGTAGTTTGAAGTGAGCGGGAAAAGTCACTACCTGGCTGGTATGGTGAGTTGTAGGGTTGAGCGAGCGAGAAGAGTCACTTCCTGGCTTGTGTGGTGAGGTGTAGTGTGGAGTGAGCAGGACGAGTCAGTACCCGGCTGGTGTGGTGAGGTGTTGTGTGGAGTGAGCGGGACGAGTCACTACCCGGCTGGTGTGGTGAGGTGTAGTGTGCAGTGAGCGTGACGAGTCAATACCCGGCTGGTGTGGTGAGGTATAGTATGGAATGAGCGGGACAAGTCAGTACCCGGCTGGTG
Source organism: Urechis unicinctus (assembly GCA_034190875.2). NCBI lineage: Eukaryota > Metazoa > Annelida > Polychaeta > Xenopneusta > Urechidae > Urechis > Urechis unicinctus. The sequence continues at coordinate 50,203,017 of CM067343.1, forward strand.
TATTGAGGTGTAGTGTGGAGTGTGTGGGTGCGTTTGGAGAATCATAACGACTCAACGCACGATGTCTATTTCGATGGTGTGTAGTGGTATGTGAAACGTCTTGACAAATGCTCCCGACAACATAAAATCATCCTCGAAAAAGCCACATTTTCTCATCAAAAAGACCCACATACGAACTCTAACAGCCTTCACTAAACCCTCATTCCACCCTCATACCTTCGTCATACTAACGCATTACCACCTGAAACCACCCTTATTCGAGCGTTAAGCTCCCCTCATACTAACCCAATACAACCTCAAACCACCTTCAGTCTAGTCTCATACCACCCTTGTAGCATCCATATACCACCCCGAAACAACCCATAAGTAATCACCCATAGCACTATGCAAGTTGTTGAAACTGAAGCAGCAATATTTTCATTTACTGAGGCTTAATGGTATCCCTATTGACCTGCGAAATGAGTAGCAGCCGTCACGACTAGTGCTTGAAGACAGCTTACTCTCCATGGCAATTACCCTGTCCGTTCTTAGACATGTTTAGCTCCAGCTCTGCCCTGAATTGCCTCGTGCTATTCACTCACCCCGTGCTGCAAATGTCAACTTCCTGTTCACAGACCCAAACGTCTCTATCCATAATAACAACAACGCACCCGAGCAAAGCGAACAATATGGCTCAAGCTCTCGCATTTCCTTTGAAGTTTTCCCACCTGTTATGGTTTGGCAATATTGGGCCAACTTCATGTTGCAGGGATCCCAATTATATTTCCTCAATATACTCTCGTTCAAACTGCATATATACAACACGACGATTGTGTAGGGGTTTAGATAAGCAGATAAGTGTCTGTAAGTAAAATGATATATAACTATTGTTATGCAAGTTTATTGCAATCTTATGGAGGTTGCACTTAGAATGATGATAAGCTTTGTGAACAAACACATGGGTTGGTAGTAAAGTGAAGCTGTTACAAGTGCAGGGTATGAGAGATAGGTAAGTTAGTAAGTAAGCAGATGGGTACACGATCAATGGTTAATGTAGAACTGGGCAGGTCGGCAGATGGGCAAGTATTCTGAGGATGGATTAAATGTTAGAATTTGGTATGGGATAGGTACTCTGTGGGTGGGTTATAGACTCGTTGGTGAATTGAGGTTGGTAGCTACTTTTTACTGGCTGGTATTGGTAGTTTTTGGAGAGGTGTGTTGAAAGGCGAAACAATTATATAACTCGACGTCTGTCTTGGAAATATTGCGTACGATTGGCTGTTGGAAATGAGCAAAGATTCGGTTTCGTCGGTTAACCGAATCGTAACCAAACGCAATTTTTGATAGAAGCAGTAGGTAAAGACTGGATAAAGTTCCCGCCTCTGAGATTAGCTTTATCCCGGATCAATCATTGGGATCGTATTGTAAAGTATAGATCATCAGCACTGGTGGACTGTTTGATTAGGCACAAAGAGTCAAATATTGCTAGCACAAGTGATATTTGCAATACACATTTGTCTGTTTATCGCGTCTCAATCGCCCTTTTAATGCGTTGATTTCTTTTTTTTGCAGACAGTTCATTGGCTTTTAAGTGTTGTGTTTCTGTCATGTATGTGGTTCTCTCTGACGATTCGTAGATTTGAAATAAAATTTTGTAACGACCAAATAAAGCCGTATTAATGACGGCCATATGAGCGATAATACAAACAACAGGCGCGACAAAACCTTTATATGTAGAGGTATTTTATATTTGGATTGCAATTTAAGATAGTATACAGCACGCATATAGGCATGCATATGGTGTAATAGTGACGGGTGTGTTGTGTAGTTATGGATACGTCTATACTCACAAAGAACCTGAAAATCTTGCGCCACTGTTGCACGGATAGTACTGCACTATGATGACCGTAGTGTCATTTTCGGTCCTTGATTTGTGGCTGGTGCTATTCGCAAAACACTACACCACAGATAAGTCGACCACATATTGCTTCGTAAAATCACGCTAAGACCTGTATTATGACGTTAAGGCTTATATTAACTTACATATGAAGTGACATCAGGGCGCTCATTCTTGGTGAATGCCAACATGACTAGGAATCATATCCTGTTCTTGCTGATGAATCTGAAGCACTCCTGTCCACAAGAGGAGAAAAATACACTCCAATGACAGACTCACCTTCTACCGAATAAGACAGAGTACAACCAGGACATATGGTACTGATGCTGGGATAACCATCAAATGAATCTCTGGGCTCTTCAATCTTATTCATTGGTGGGAGATAGGGGTAGGGGAGGGGGCATGGCATTCACTGTGTGACACAATGTTTTATGACACCTGTACGGTGTATGCTACTCTGGCATTGCTGAATATTACGCAGGGAAAACTATAATATATGCATGAATGAACACTCTAGACAGGAATATCTTGACAAACAACAGTCGTTTGCTTGGCATTCCACTTTGTATTCAGCACGGAATTGATCAATGTATATTACGCAATACCCTATGAGTCACTACCTCGAGAGAAGCACATTTCAGTCATTCCAATAAGCGGGGTCCGTGTTTATACCGTCTTTCCGTATTATTGCTATCAGAACCAAAACCAAAAACGAGCTACAACAGCTGAACCGTTAACCGTTTTTCATATGCGACAAAGAAAAACGAATAACAGTAAGCAGATTCGCTTTTCGTTCGGTCAAATGAAAAACGAGTATTTTTTTCTGATACAAGCGGCTGGAAATTGTTGGTGGGCATCCATATATTTCGTCTCAATGACATTTCGCACCAGACGTCCCTCGTGCAATCAAAGAACAGACGTTTTGAATGTATGTACTTAAACATTAACACACACACACACATATGTATGTTTACACCCAGGTGCACGGTTTCCGATGCTATATATATATAAATATATATGTATACATGTATACTTATATATTAATAAATTCACATATACATAGATTTCTATATGTACGCATAAATATATATATATATATATATATATATATATATATATATATATATATATATATAGACTATATATATATGGTTATATATATAACTTATATATATATACATCTATATATATATAAATATATATATATAAAGATATATATATATATATATATATATTTATATATATATATATTTATATATGTACATATATATATATATATATATATATCTCTATATAGTCTCTTTTCTCTCTATATCTCTCTATCTCTC
>CM067343.1:50211220-50336220 GCA_034190875.2 Urechis unicinctus
CTATTGCGGTACTGAACGAGTAATCTCGTAGATCGAGTCAGTCGCGAGGCATCTATTCAGTCGATCGCTACCACAGGCGCTCGGTTCCCGATGCCAAATTTCCGAGCGCCGAGCCATGCATACACGGTCTAGCCATTAACAGCGGGCTAATAACGGCAGCGGAGTCATTCCGGGGGATCAGTTGATTCGTATATACCAATGTTTTCCACGTGTTATACCTAAACTTTCAGGATGTTAAGTGTGAAGGTATATTGTACGGCTGGTACCCATATAACGATGTAAATAAGCAGAATTTTGAAATCATCCATGAAGTTCCTATGCGGCAAACGACTTATAATTTAGTAACCCAACCAGCGTAGAAATTTCACTGAACGCAGATAATATTTTCAAACCGTCCAGTCGATATTAAGCCAATCAGCGCCAAGCACCGAAATGTTGTTTGGGAAAAGCCTTGCATCAGGTCTAGATCTCAGCATACCTAACGCTTCTGCCCGAGAAAATATGTGAACACGCCACCTGTGAGTAGCGTGGTGTTTTGTTATAGCGTCAATTAAAATCATATGGAAATTTTTGTTTTATCTGTTAGCAAGTTAGCGTGGTCCCCATGACCAATCAGAAAACTTCATATATGTAACATTAGCACCCACTTGCCGAGTCGCTAGATGTGCTATTGTTAATTTCGTGGTGGCTACATCTGACGACGGACTTGTGTTCACTCATTTGCATAATCACTGCACAGCTATTCGGAGTGAGCACTCTTAGCATTAGGCAAGGCAACTCGCCCCTGGTGTTTTGATGATCTGATGACACCATAGGGGCGAGCGTTCGTATGGCAGAATCTGAGCGTTATAAGCAAATTGGCTCCTTCTCGCAATGCAGACAGGGGACAGTTTAAAAAACATAGATTTTCATATCCATAAATGTCTTACCATCAATCTTGCCTAGAGTGCAACAAAAGTCATACTCCTTAATCCACAGAATCGACGAAATCCAACACAATTTTAAAATTGTTGTCCAACATGGCTACCGCGCGAATCGAAAACATGAGCAATATCGTAGTGTATTAACGAGTATTAACTCCATTATGTTGCATTGTGGGAGTCGGTCATGTTGAGTTTTTGAACAAAGTTTCATGATGTGCCGTATTTAAGTACTCAAACAGAACAATTACACAAAACTGTAGTAATAGAAACAGTCCTCGTGTCATTTTGTGATATAATCTTGCATTTTGTCAAAACAAAATTTCTTGGAGAGCTTTGGTAAGTTTTAGCGAGTTCATCTTTCGGTAAATGCATAATCGTCGCGCAGCTTAGCGTAGCTATAAACTCCTCGCTCGAGACCTTCACATCCTCCTGACATGCAAAAAATGTTTTTGTCGACCCCATGCCAGTTCCCTCGGTTCCGCTTCTAAAACGACCATCCACAGTACGGACATGAAAGATCGAGAATCGTAAATAACACGGATGCTGTTAGAAGCGAACTGTTTTCGATAGGTGTACCCCAGGCCGGGTAATTTGTCAAGTTGACATATATTAAATAATGTATTTGCTATTTTTGCTATTCATAAGCCTTTTGTGCGACATGTTTTGGCAGCGCAAGGCTTTGCGAAGCGAAATTTTTCCCGCTCTCATCAATTGCAGTGACGTCAGCCCAATATTCGCATGTGATTTGTTTCGTCTCACAGTAGCGCCATTTTATGATTGCAATGTATTATAATTAGGTAAGTGATCACCGCAGAGCACACGAAGTGAGCCCTCTTAGCGTAGCTATAAACTCTTTGGTTATATCTCGATGTAGCGGTTCCGCACTGGCATCTTACCATCGGAAGTCGAGCACCCGGGCTCGCGACAAACCGCTTCGCTAGTCTATGTTACACCTATAACAAACTACCCTCGGAAGGTTGAGCAGCTTTCACCTGCCAGATCAACACCTACGCTATAATACTTCCTTAGCACATGTCAACACAGCGTAGATCGCTACTGCTGTTGAATGAACGGAGGTAACGTGGGTCGTGAGACTAGTCACTACCCCGCTGATGTGGTGAAGTGTAGTGTGGAGTGAGCAGGACGAGTCACTACCCGTCCGGTGTGGTGAGGTGTAGTGCTGAATGTGCGGGACGTGTCACTACCCGGCTGGTGTGACGCGGTGTAGTGTTGAATGTGCGGGACGTGTCACTACCCGGCTGGTGTGGTGAGGTGTAGTGTTGAATGATTTGGACGAGTCACTACCCGGCCGGTGTGATGCGGTGTAGTGTTGAATGTGCGGGACGCGTCAATGCCCGGCTGGTGTATTGAGGTGTAGAGTGGAGTGTGTGGGGCATTGGGGGAATCATAACGACTCAACGCACGATGTCTATTTCGTTGCTGTGTAGTGGCATGTGAAACTTTTTGACACATACTCCAGACAACATAAAATCATCATCTAACAAGCCACATTTTCTCTTCAAAAAGACCCATATCCGAACTCTTACAGCCTTCATTCAATCTTCATTCCATTCTCATACCTCCCTCATACTTACGCCTTACCACCTCAAAAACCACCCCCTCATTCTAGCTTCATAAACCCCTCATACAAATCCAATAACACCTCAAACCACCCTCATTCTAGCATCATACACCCCTTATTCAAATCCAATAACACCTCAAACCACCTTCAGTCTGGTCAACCCATAAGTAATCACCCATCGCACTCTTAAAAGCTATGCAAATTGTTGAAACCTAAACAGCAATATTTTCATTTATTGAAGCTTAATGGTAGCCCTATTGACCAGCGAAATGAGTAGCAGCCGTCACGACTAGTGCTTGAAGACAGCATACTCTCCATGGCAATTATCCTGTCCGTTCTTAGACATGTTTAGCTCCAGCTCTGCCCCCAATTGCCTCGTGCTATTCACTCACCCTAAGCTGCAAATGTCAACTACCTGTTCACAGAACCAAACGTCTCTATCCATAATAACAACAACGCACCCGAGCAAAGCGAACAATATGGCTCAAGCTCTCGCATTTCCTTTGAAGTTTTCCCACCTGTTATGGTTTGGCAATATTGGGTAAACTTCATGTTGAAGGGATCCCAATTACATTACCTCAATATACTCTCGTTCAAACTGCACATATACAGCACGACGATTGTGTAGGGTGTTTAAATTAGCAGATAAGTGTGTGTAAGTAAAATGATATATAACTATTGTTATGCAAGTTTATGGCAATCTTATGGAGGATGCACTTAGAATGAAGATAAGCTTTTTGAGCAAACACATGGGTTGGTAGTAAAGTGAAGCAGTTACAAGTACAGGATATGAGAGATAGGTAAGTTAGTAAGTAAGCAGATAGGTACACGATCAAGGGTTAACGTAGACCTGGGCAGGTCGGCAGATGGGCAAGTATTCTGAGGATGGATTAAAAGTTAGAATAAAGTATGGTATAGGTACTCTGTGGGTGGGTTAAAGACGCATCGGTGATTGGAGGTTGGCAGCTCTTTTGGCTGACAGCTATTAGGAGGCTTTGGAGGGGTGTTTTGACAGGAGAATATTTATATTACTCATTATGGGCCTTTGAAATATTTCGTGCGATTGGCTGTTGGAAATGAGCCAGGATTCAGTTTTGTCAGTGCACATAATCGTAACGTAATGAAACTGACGATTTCGAAAGAAGCAGTAGGTAAAGACTGGATAAAGTTCCCGCCTCTGAGTTTAGCTTTATCCCGGATCAATCATTGGGATCGTATTGTAAAGTATAGATCATCAGCACTGGTGGACTTTTTTATTAGGCACAAAGAGTCAAATATTGCCTACGCAAGTGATATTTGCAATACACATGTGTCTGTTTATTGCATCTCCATTGCCCTTTGAAAGTGTTGATTTCCTTTTTTGTAGAGAGTTCACTGGCTTCAAAGTTATGTGTTTCTGGCATGTACGTGGTACTCTCTGACAATAACTAACAGTTGAGATCAAATTGCGTGACGAACAGGCCCAATAAAGTCGTATTAACTAGCGACAAAAACTATATATGTCAAGGTATTTTATATTTGGATTGCAATTACAGATAGCATACATCAGGCATATAGGCACCCATATGGTGTAAAAGTGAAGGGTGTGTAGTGTAGCCATAGATACGGCTATACTCACTAAGAACCTGAAAATCTTGCGCCACCGTTGCACGGATAGTACTGCACTATGATGGCCGCAGTGTCATTTTCGGTCCTTGATTTGTGGCTGGTGCTATTCGCAAAATACTACTCCACAGATAAGTCGACCACATATTGCTTCGTAAAATCACGCTAAGACCTGTATTATGACATTAAGGCTTACATATACTTACATATGAAGTGACATCAGGGCGCTCATTCTTGGTGAATGCCAACATGACTAGGAATCATATCCTGTTCTTGCTGTTGAATCTGAAGCACTCCCGTCCATACGAGGAGAAAAATACACTGAGATGACTGACTCACCTTCTACCGAATAAGACAGAGTACAACAAGGACATATGGTACTGAAGCTGGGATGCAGTCGTTTGCCTCCCCTTACACTTTGCATTCAGCGCGTAATTGATCAATGCATATTACGCAATACTCGATGAGATATATATATATATATATATATATATATATATATATATATATATATATATATATATATATATATATATATATATATATCTATATTTGTATAAATAAAATTTATATATATATATATAATTATATATATATACATGCTTTTATATATATGTAATATATATAAATACACACACACACACATATATATATATGTATATATATATAATATATATATATATATATATATATATATATATATATATATATATATATATATATTACCATATGTATAGATAACGCGCATATATAGATATATATATATACTGATATATATAACCATATATATATATATATATATATATACGCATATATAGATATATATATATATAGATATAAATATATAAACATATATATATATAATTATATATATATTTATATATTGATATATATACATATATATATACATATATATATACATATATATTTTATATACACATAAATATGCGTACATTTATACATACATTCATACATACATACATGCATACATACATACATACATACATACATACATACATACATACATACATGCATACATACATACATACATACATGCATACATACATACATACATACAAACACACATACATACATGCATACATACATACATACATACATACATACATACATACATACATACATACATACATACATACATACATACATACATACATACATACATACATACATACATACATACATACATACATACATACAGACACTACATACATACATACATACATACATACATACATACATACATACATACATACATACATACATACATACATACATACATACATACATACATACATACATACATACATACATACATACATACATACATACATACATACATACATACATACATACATACATACATACATACATACATACATACATACATACATACATACATACATACATACATACATACATACATACATACATACATACATACTTACATGAGCAGATGATATGTGGATAGATTGGTGCAGCGTTAAAGGGGAGGGTAAACGTTGCATCCATTAATTATTGATCTTCGATCACGACTACAAACAATTAGATGAACATCACCAGCACAATGTGACATCTGCTTAAATTGAACAATATACATATTTAATAATTACATGACCTTGAACACAATGAGGGGCGTACATTCAGAGCCGGCATTGTGCAGCATTCATCTTATTTTCGCATGCTGAGGATGACTTATCCAATACCACTTAATACTCATTAAAACAAAACATCCGTGGCTCATTTGCAACCATCTGGAATTTTGTCCCTTTCCAAACATAAACCATACAAGACTACAATGTAATAACCTGTCAAATGTAGTGCTATGTGCGCAAACAGAACACTCCACTCAAGTTGATGCCTCCGCTGAAACCCGGTCTACGTCCAGACGCTCATATTTCCACAGTTATGGAGTTTTTTTCTTACCAGAGAAATGATTTGATAAATGATAGTTATCATTCACTGTGACTCACTGATGTTTCGTTTTCAATGCTGATAAGATATGTCATGGCGTGAGTTACTGTTATAAACACCACATTCCTCAACCCACGTGTTACATAATGTTCTTTGACTGCGCAGATTGCGTCTTATGAACGAGAGTGCATCTCGCCGTTAGTTATTCAGAAAGGATCAAACCCGACTCAAGGAGTCGATCAATACATCTCTATCCTCCATGCCATCATTATGTTGCCTTGTGTTTTAAATGGTGCAATTCCATGGCTAGTATTGACTTAAGACGCATATGTCAGAAACCACTAGATTGCATTCTTCATTAACAAACATTGGACGAACCTACTATAGAGGTAATCTACTGAGTCATGGATAAAGTCCCAATATATCATTCATTCCTTCATAATAAATTAACCTTTAACTGGAAGGTGTTGACCTGGGCTAATAGGCTATGTTATGTCACATATAATGGATAAGGTGTTATTGTGCAATACCCTACGTCATAACACATGTGATTGATGTGTTACGATCCTGCTGCTTGACGAGTTTATGGATAGAAATATTATTTGTGGCTGGTGGGTAAGCATCAGTTGCGCCCATCTCTCCAATAGGACCACAAAACCAACCCATTTCAACGACATGTTCATTGAGCATGTATGACATGGTGAGCAATACGGAGCAATTAGGGAGTCCTTTACTTTACCTCCCGAATTTAATTAAGTGACAAACTGATCAATGTGCATTACGCAATACTCGGTGAGTCAACGCCCTCATCAAAACCAGGTCATCCGTGCCTTTACCATTCTGGACGGCTCGAGCAAACAATGCTACACGAGATGTTATAAAAACTACTGACTTATTGTGGTACTGAACGAATAATCTCGTAGATCGAGTCTATCGCGAGGCATCAATTCAGTCTATCGCTACCACAGGCGCTCAGTTCCCGATGCCAAATTTCCGAGCGCCGAGCCATGCATGCACGGTCTAGCCATCAACAGCGTGGAAGTAACGGCCGTGCAGTCCTTCAGGGGGATCAGTTGATTCGAATACACCAATATCTTACCACATTTTATGACCAAACTTTCAGGATGTTAAGAGAGGATATATATTGTACAGCTGGTACCCAAATAACGGTGTAAATCATTAAAATTTTAAAATCAGCCATGAGTTTCCTATAAGGCAATCGACTTATAATTTAGTAACCCAACCGTGTAGAAATTTTACTGAACGCAAACAATATTTTCAAACCGTCCAGTCGATATTAAGCCAATCAGCGCCAAGCACCGAATTGCTGTTTAGGAAAAGTACCTTGTAGTTATATCTCGTTTCCGCACTCACCATCTTACCATCGGGAATCGAGGCTAGTCTATGTAACATCGATAACAAATACCCCTGGGAAAGACGAGCAGTTTCCACCTCGCAAATTAACACCTACACTATGATGCTTCCATGGCACCTGTCAACACATTTCAGCTCGCTACTGCTACTAAATGATGGCATGTTACCTGGGTCGTGAGAGGAGTCACTTCCAGGCAGTTGTGGTTAGGTGTAGTGTGGTGTGAGAGGGACGAGTCACTACCCGGCTGGTGTGGTGAGGTGTAGTGTGGAGTGAGCTGAACGAGTCACTACCCGGCTGGTGTGGTGAGGTGTAGTGTGGAGTCAGTGGCACGAGTCAATACCCGGCTTGTGTGGAGAGGTTTAGTGTGGAGTTAGTGAGACGTGTCACTACCCGGCTGGTGTGGTGAGGTTTAGTGTGGAGTAAGTGGGACGAGTCACTACCCGGCTGGTGTGGCGAGGTGAGGTGTAGAGTGAGCGGGACTAGTCACTACCCGGCTGGTGTGGTGAGGTGCAGTGTGGAGTAGGTGGGACGAGTCACTACCCGGCTGGTGTGGTGAGGTGTAGTGTGGAGTGAGCAGGATGAGTCACTACCCAGCCGGTGTGATGCGGTGAAGTGTTGAATGAGCGGGACGTGTCACTACCCGGCTGGTGTGGTGAAGTGTAGTGTGGTGATTTGGAGTACTAGTGGGACGAGTCACTACCCAGCTGGTGGATTGAGGTGTAGTGTGGAGTGAGCAGGACGAGTGCTGGTGTGGTGAGGTGTAGTGTGGAGTGAGCAGGAGTCACTACCCGGCTGGTGTGGTGAGTGTTGTTTGGTGTGAGCAGGACGAGTCACTACCCGGCTGGTGTGGTGAGGTGTAGTGTGGAGTGAGCAGGATGTGGCTGGTGTGGTGAGTGAGCAGGACGAGTCACTACCCGGCTGCTGGTGTGGTGAGGTGTAGTGTGGAGTGAGTGGGACGAGTCACTACCCGGCTGGTGTGGTGAGGTGTAGTGTGGAGTGAGCAGGACGAGTCACTACCCGGCTGGTGTGGTGAGGAGGTGAGTGTGGAGTGAGCAGGAGTCACGAGTCAGTGTGGAGTGAGCTCACTACCCGCTGGTGTGGTGAGGTGTAGTGTGGAGTGAGCAGGACGAGTCACTACCCGGCTGGTGGGTGTGTGGAGTGAGGTGTAGTGTGGAGTGAGGAGTGAGACGAGTCACTACCCGGCTGGTGTGGTGAGGTGTAGTGTGGAGTGAGCAGGACGAGTCACTACCCGGCTGGTGTGGTGATGAGGTGTAGTGTGGAGTGAGCAGGACGAGTCACTACCCTGGCTGGTGAGGTGTAGTGTGGAGTGTAGTGTGGAGTGAGTGTGGAGTGAGCAGGACGAGTCACTACCCGCTGGTGTGGTGAGGTGTAGTGTGGAGTGAGCAGGACGAGTCACTACCCGGCTGGTGTGGTGAGGTGTAGTGTGGAATGTGTGGGTGGGTGGAAGAAAAGACAATGCAGACTTCATGTACTATGTCTTGGTGTGAGGTACGTCTTATAGAAAAACTCAAATGATAGCAAGTTATATATTTGTTATCAGGAAATAGGACTACATTTTTCTCCATTTACTTGCAAGGCTTGTAACAACCGTCATCGCTAATGCTTAAAGATATGTTTCTGTGTATGGAGAATGTATTTCCCTTGCTCAGTCAGCAGTGTTCAGCCCCACCAGTGCCATATCTGCACCCAATTGATTCATGCGATTCACGCACTCAGAACCGCAAAGGTCAACATGCGTGTACTTTGCACCCAAGCTGTTCGTGGATCCTAACGTCTCTATCCAAAGCAACAACGCGCCTGCGCGCACTGAACAATAGGACTCAAGCTGTCTCATTTCCTTTGAAGATTTCACACCTGTGATGGGTTGGTTATATTTGGCCAGCCTAACTGCTATAGGGATTACACGTTTAGCACCTCTGCCTACCTGCCTACAACTTCAATATGCTCTCTCTCAAACATACACGTATACATTGAGCTTTCCGAGATCTGAATTTGCAAGTCAGTGTGCATTTGTAAAGAGATATATAACTTGGTGATTATTATGCAATTTAACAGGTTAATCAAAGCGACATATCGGATTGTGGATGCGATAAGAATAACGATGCAATATGATATGTGATCAAACACATGGGTGTGTATGTAAGTGAGAGAAAGGTTCGTTGATAAGTATGCAGTAAGGTACCAGATCAATGGTTTGGTAGGTATGCTTGTAGGTACTAGTTCAATGGGTTAGTAGGTACACAGGTAGATGCTAGATCAATGGGTTGGTAGGTACTGGGTAGGTTGATTGGCAGGTAAATGAATAAGAAGATACTCCGTAGGTAGGTTGGTTGTATTTATACCACACGGTTTGACCTTCGAATGGATTCTTCGCAATTAGATTGTTGGATTTGAAGCTGGGTGTGCATAGGGATGGGTAAGTGAAGCTTGGAAAATTGATTGGCATGCATATATTAGGTGGTTCGGTGAAGAGAACGGTAATAAGCCAAGCCGGAGGATTTCATTAAACAAAAATGGTCATTGCCGAAATTGCTTTCGATTGGATGTTGAAACTACGTCATAATTATGTTTTACCAGGGAAAGCTTAAATAATCCAATCCGATACACAGCTCACAATGTCTGACTAGTTCCTGTGTCATTTGCAGCCAGTAAGTTGCCAGTGATGCTGTTGGGAGAACACTTCGCCACAGATACGTAGACGGCTCATAACATGTGTTTATGTATCAATATACCGTCTTATGGAGTTATACATTTATTTAATAACACATGCAGTGACATCAGGGCGCTCAGTATGTTCTCGCCAACCGGGGATAAGATTCATAATTTGCTCTTTGAGTTGAATAGTATGCACAACTCTCAAATATGTGTTTAGTCTTCGTAGTGCAAAACAAATGGAAGAAATATAGTCTACCACAAATAGACAGCGGAGGTTATTTCAGCCATTCATTGGGAGGCTCAGGCGTGGAACGTATTCACACAATGTGACCGGTTATTGCGCAATCACCTACTTTACGATTCCAGTAACGACCATTTTTACGATTGTAGCGCTGAATAGTTTATGATTGGAAACCTATAAAATGGGTGACGAGTGAACATCAGTTTCGCCCATTCCTACCATGAACAACATACGGGCGCATTGCAACGATGTGTTAGTTGATCGACAAGGATAAAATTGGGTAAATTGGAAGTCAAGCTCCTCGCGCTGAGCACTTAAAAGAGCACGTCTCATACTTTCTTTTCAGGGCGGTTTAAGAAAAAAGGGGAGCAAACAGAGCATCGACAGCTATGGTCTGTTTCTACCTCTGAACGAATGGTCTGTCGTGTGTTCAAGAAGGTATGCATGTTCATCCATTGACACCTTGCATCGAAGTCCATTCTTGACATTTTCATCTGCTACCATCTCTTTGACTCCGGCATATTCAAATGATACTTAATGAATTTTGTAGACTACATTACTGGTATGTATATTTTAAAGCTTCAACACCTACACCAATCCGTCAATCCAACCCCCCATCCACCCATCCATCCATCCAACCATCCACCATATAGAAATAGATTCATGCATCGATGCATATATGCGCACATACGTACATCCATAAGTACATAAATTCATCCATCCATCCATACATACTTATATGCGCACATACATACATACATACATACATACATACATACATACATACATACATACATACATACATACATACATACATACATACATACATACATACATACACATACATACACATACATACATACATACATACATACATACATATACATACATACATACATACATACATACACATACATACATACATACATACATACATACATACATACATACATACATACATACATACATACACATACATACATACATACATACATACAGACATATACATACATACATACATACATACATACATACATACATACATACATATACATACATACATACATACATACATACATACATACATACATACATACATACATACATACATACATACATACATACATATACATACATACATACATACATACATACATATATACATACATACATACATACATATACATACATGCATGCATATGTATATCATATTTGGATACATTCGTGTAATGTTAAAGGAGAGGGTAAACGTTGCATCCATTAATTATTGTTCTCCAATACCGACTTCATACAATAAAATGAACATCACCAGCACAATGTGCCATCTGCTTAAATTGAACAATATACATGTTTAATAATTACATGACCTTGAACACAATGAGGGGCGTACATTCTGCGCGCTGGCATTTTGCAGAATTTATCTTATATTCGCATGCTTAAGATGACTTATCCAATACCACAAAATCCTCATTAAAACAAAACATCCGCGGCTCATTTGCAACCACCAGAAATTTGGTTCCTTTCCAAACATAAACTGTACAAGAATACAGCGTAATAACCCGTTAAATGTAGCGATATGTGCGCAAACAGGGCACTCCACTCAAGTTAATGCTGCCGCTGACGCACAGTCTACATCCACGCGCTCAAATTTCCATAGTTATGGAGTTTTCTTTGCGAAACAAGGATTTGATCAATGATAGTTATCATTCACTTTGACTCACTGAGCGTGAAAGTTTGTTCTCGAGCCCCAATGGAAGGTATCCACATCAGTCACCGTCACCAACATTGCGACCTCTGCAGTAGATTCGTCTTGTATATGCCGGTCATGTATAGCATTTGATATTCCACGTTATTTCTGTTCCATGCATGGCAGGGGTTCTTATGTTTAATCTTACCGTGAACATTAAACCATTGAAGAACAATATTCTCATCAAGATATGTTGGTACTTCTGAAAGATCTATGTTGACACGACAAGCCTATATCCTGCAACGTTGAATAATAGCATCATGTCATTTGTGAGTTTTTGAAAAATATAAAGATTATAGAATACATGATGTTTCGTTTTCAATGCTGATAAGATATAAGTCAAGGCGACAATAAACACCCCATGTTACTTGATGTTCTTTGACTGCGCAGATTGCTTTTTATGGACGAGAGTGCAACATCGCCGTTAGTTATTCAGAAAAGATCAAACCCGACTCAAAGAGTCGATCAATACATCTCTATCATACATGCCATCATTATGCTGCCTTGTGTTTTAAATTGTGCAATTCCATGACTAGTATTGACTTAAGATGCACAGGTCTGACACCATGGCGACCACCAGATTGCATTCGTCACTGATAAACATTGGAGGAACCTACTAAAGAAGTATCTATATTGCTGGGCTGACTAATAGGGGCATCTTCAACTGGGGCGCGTGAACAAACAGTCATGCAATATTGCTGCGCTGGTCGAGACATTGCTTTGCTCAGTGAATCATACTGATTGTAATCATCATCAATCAGAGCCTAACAGTGGTTCTCGACATCTCGCGTTAATGGAGGATACTAACATGTATAGTCCTTTACTGTGATTGAGTCATTGGTCATTTGCAGGATTAGTAGTATTGCATCTCTTCTACGTGTTTCCTGAGTGCATCACCAAATACAAAAATCTAATGCTGTATTAACGTTTTATGAGGATGCTACATTGTCGTGTGAAATGTTTTGGGAGCTATTCTATGGCTGATGGGTGTTTGCCAAACATGAATAAGAATTGCATCCTGTTGATGGTGCTGCATTAGATGCTTTGCACAAGACACTGCGGATTGTGACCAGTGTGTGATCTACTGAGTCATGGATAACGTCCCAATATATCATTCATCCCTTTATAATAAATTAACCTTTAACTGAGAGGCGTTGATCCGGGCTAAAAGGTTACGTTGTTTCACATATAATGGATATGTTATTATTGTGCGATACCCTGCGTCATAACACAGGTGATTGACGTGTTACGATCATGTCTGCTGTACAGTTTATGGATAGAAATATTATTTGTGGCTGGTGGGCAAAAATCAGTCGCGCTTGGGAAAAGCCTTGCCGCAGTTCTAGATCTCAGCATACCCTTGCTTGTAACAAAATATTGTCCACATGTATGTCGTTCATCAAACCAAAGAGCTTATTACTATGCTGAGAGCGCCCACTCGTGCTTCTGCCCGAGAAAATATGTGAACTCGCCACCTGTGAGCAGCGTGGTGTTTTGTCATAGCGTCTAACAAAATCACATGAAATTTTTTGGTTAATTCGTTAGCAGGTTAGCGTGGTCGCCTCGACCAATGAGAAAACTTCATATCTGTGACACCGATTCCCGAGATGTGCTTTTGTCAATTCGTGGTGGCTATATCTGACGACGGACGTGTGTTCACTCATTTGCATACTCACTGCACAGCTACTCGGAGTGAGCCTTCTTAGCATAACTATAAGCTCTTTGATCAAACGCAGAATGCTTGATTATCGAAAATTAATTATTGAGGATAAGAGACACCCATCATATCATATTCCCGGGGAAAAAGTACATTTCGAGTGTGGATGAGGGAGGGGTTCGGCAAAAGCAGCTATCCTTTGCACGTATCGATGTAAGCAGCTCGGCATCCTTCGGTAGCAAGCGCATCGATGTGTGGAGTAAATGGGACGAGCATCCGCGCTCGGCATCTTACCATCGGTAGTCAAGTGCGTGGGGTCGAGATAGTGTGGAGTAAGTGGGACGAGTCACTACCCGGCTGGTGTGGTGAGGTGTAGTGTGGAGTGAGCGGGACGAGTCAATACCCGGCTGGTGTGGTGACGTGTAGTGTGGAGTGAGCAGGACGAGTCACTACCCGGCTGGTGTGGTGAGGTGTGTACCCGGCTGGTGAGGTGTAGTGTGGAGTCACTACCGGGCTGGTGTGGTGAGGTGTAGTGGGAGTGAGTGGACGAGTCACTACCCGGCTGGTGTGGTGAGGTGTAGTGTGGAGTGAGCAGGACGAGTCACTACCCGGCTGGTGGTGAGGTGTAGTGTGGAGTGAGTGGGACGAGTCACTACCGGCTGGCTGGTGTGGTGAGGTGTAGTGTGGAGTGAGCAGGACGAGGTGTAGTGTGGAGTGAGCAGGACGAGTCACTACCCGGTGGTGAGGTGTAGTGTGGTGAGCAGGACGAGTCACTACCCGGCTGGTGTGGTGAGGTGTGTAGTGTGGAGTGAGCAGGACGAGTCACTACCCGTGGAGGTGTAGTGTGGAGTGAGTGGGACGAGTCACTACCCGGCTGGTGTGGTGAGGTGTAGTGTGGAGTGAGCAGGACGAGTCACTACCCGGCTGGTGTGGTGAGGTGTAGTGTGGAATGTGTGGGTGGGTGGAAGGAAAGACAATGCAGACTTCATGTACTATGTCTTGGTGTGAGGTACGTCTTATAGAAACTCAAATGATAGCAAGTTATATATTTGTTATCAGGAAATAGGACTACATTTTTCTCCATTTACTTGCAAGGCTTGTAACAACCGTCATCGCTAATGCTTAAAGATATGTTTCTGTGTATGAAGAATGTATTTCCCTTGCTCAGTCAGCAGTGTTCAGCCCCACCAGTGCCATATCTGCACCCAATTGATTCATGCGATTCACGCACTCAGAACCGCAAAGGTCAACATGCGTGTACTTTGCACCCAAGC
Source organism: Urechis unicinctus (assembly GCA_034190875.2). Taxonomy (NCBI): domain Eukaryota; kingdom Metazoa; phylum Annelida; class Polychaeta; order Xenopneusta; family Urechidae; genus Urechis; species Urechis unicinctus. The sequence goes on from CM067343.1 coordinate 50,226,233, forward strand.
TGTTCGTGGATCCTAACGTCTCTATCCAAAGCAACAACGCGCCTGCGCGCACTGAACAATAGGCTGTCTCACTTTGAAGATTTCACACCTGTGATGGGTTGGTTATATTTGGCCAGCCTAACTGCTATAGGGATTACACGTTTAGCACCTCTGCCTACCTGCCTACAACTTCAATATGCTCTCTCTCAAACATACACGTATACAATGAGCTTTCCGAGATCTGAATTTGCAAGTCAGTGTGGATTAGTAAAGAGATATATAACTTGGTGATTATTATGCAATTTAACAGGTTAATCAAAGCGACATATCGGATTGTGGATGCGATAAGAATGACGATGCAATATGATATGTGATCAAACACATGGGTGTGTATGTAAGTGAGAGAAAGGTTCGTTGATAAGTATGCAGTTAGGTACCAGATCAATGGTTTGGTAGGTATGCTTGTAGGTACTAGTTCAATGGGTTAGTAGGTACACAGGTAGATGCTAGATCAATGGGTTGGTAGGTACTGGGTAGGTTGATTGGCAGGTAAATGAATAAGAAGATACTCCGTAGGTAGGTAGGTTGGTTGTATTTATACCACACGGTTTGACCTTCGAATGGGATTTGTGGATTCTTCGCAATTAGATTGTTGGATTTGAAGCTGGGTGTGTATAGGGATGGGTAAGTGAAGCTTGGAAAATTGATTGGCATGCATATATTAGGTGGTTCGGTGAAGAGAACGGTAATAAGCCAAGCCGGAGGATTTCATAAACAAAAAAATGGTCATTGCCGAAATTGCTTTCGATTGGATGTTGAAACTACGTCATAATTATGTTTTACCAGGGAAAGCTTAAATAATCCAATCCGATATACAGCTCACAATGTCTGACTAGTTCCTGTGTCATTTGCAGCCAGTAAGTTGCCAGTGATGCTGTTGGGAGAACACTTCGCCACAGATACGTAGACGGCTCATAACATGTGTTTATGTATCAATATACCGTCTTATGGAGACAAACATTTATTTAATAACACATGCAGTGACATCAGGGCGCTCAGTATGTTCTCGCCAACCGGGGATAAGATTCATAATTTGCTCTTCGAGTTGAATAGTATGCACAACTCTCAAATATGTGTTTAGTCTTCGTAGTGCAAAACAAATGGAAGAAATATAGTCTACCACAAATAGACAGCGGAGGTTATTTCAGCCATTCATTGGGAGGCTCAGACGTGGACCTTATTCACACAATGTGACCGGTTATTGCGCAATCACCTACTTTACGATTCCAGTAACGACCATTTTACGATTGTAGCGCTGAATAGTTTATGATTGGAAACCTATAAAATGGGTGACGAGTGAACATCAGTTTCGCCCATTCTTACCATGAACAACATACGGGCGCATTGCAACGATGTGTTAGTTGATCGACAAGGATAAAATTGGGTAAATTGGAAGTCAAGTTCCTCGCGCCGAGCACTTAAAAGAGCACGTCTCAGACTTTCTTTTCAGGACGGTTTAAGAAAAAAGGGGAGCAAACAGAGCATCGACAACTATATTACGAAAGTGCGGTCTGTTTCTACCTCTGAACGAATGGTCTGTCGTGTGTTAAAGAAGGTATGCATGTTCATCCATTGACACCTTGCATCGAAGTCCATTCTTGACATTCAGCTGCTACCATCTCTTTGACTTCGGCATATTCAAATGATATTTAATGAATTTTGTTGACTACATTACTGGTATGTATATTTTAAAGCTTCAACACCTACACCAATTCGTCAATCCAACCCCCATCCACCCATCCAACCATCCACCCATATAGAGATAGATTCATGTATCGATGCATATATGCGCACATACGTACATCCATAAGTACATACATGCATCCATCCATCCATACATACTTACATGCGCACATACATACATTAATGCATACATACATACATACATACATACATACATACATACATACATACATACATACATACATACATACATACATACATACATACATACATACATACATACATACATACATACATACATACATACATACATACATACATACATACATACATACATACATACATACATACATACATACATACATACATACATACATACATACATACATACATACATACATACATACATATACAGATGATATGTGGATACATTCGTGTAGCGTTAAAGGAGAGGGTAAACGTTGCATCCATTAATTATTGATCTACGATACCGACTTCATGCCATTAAATGTATATTACCAGCAAGATGTGCCATTTGCTTAAATTGAGCAATATACATATTTAATTATTCCATGACCTTGAACACAATGAGGGGCATACATTCAAAGCCGGCATTTTGTTACATTCATCTTATTTTCGCATGCTGAAGATGACTTATCCAATACCACATAATCCTCATTAAAACAAAACATCCGCGGCTCATTTGCAACCACCTTTCCAAACATGAACTTTACATCCCTAGTTATTATAGCGTGTTCACCCGTTTAATGATGCGATATGGGCGCAAACAGGGCACGCCACTCAAGTTTATGCTGCCGCTGTCGCACAGTCTACGTCGACACGCTCATATTTCAACTTTTTATTTTCTTTGCGAAACAAGGATTTGATCAATGATAGTTATCATTCACTTTGACTCACTGAGCGTTAAAGTTTGTTCTCGAGCCCCAATGGAAGGTATCAACATTAGTCACAGTCACCAACATCGCGAACTCTACCGTAGGTTCGTCTTGCACATGCCAGTGATGTATAGCATCTGACATTTTGGCCCATGCATGGCAGGGGTTCTTATGTTAAATTTTGCAGTTGACTTTAGCCAATTCACGCCAAACATTCTTGTTGACACAGCTGAAGAATTTGTGTTTACACGGACGACACAGCTGTGTTGACACGACTGACTGCATTGTATTTCCAATGTAAAACTATGGGGTAACCAGACTGTCATTCTTCATCATCCATGCTTAGTAATGTCACGTGTTGTATTTTAAATGAATCGAGTTCTGGGTTAAAATTGACAACCTATTCCGTACGATGCATGGTTTAGAAAGCATGGCGACCACCAGACGGCATTCTTCATTGACGGGCATTATAGGAAACAACTATAAACGTATCGATGTTGCCGAAGATGTCTAGTATGAGCACCTTCAGTTGTGGCACAGGTACAAACATTCATGCATTTATTGAAGTTCAGGTTGCAACATTGCTTTACTCAGCGATTCATAGTGATTGCTAAGCATTACCAATCACATCCTTGTATACAGGTGAGTTTGTGACGTCATGCTTCTCATTTACCTGGAGTGACCCATTCTTGTACCAAGTGTCACTTATTGAAGCCATTGGTGGGGATGCTGAATAGATTATGCTTGGGTCGCAGACCTCAAAGCGTTGTTTGGCTTGCCAATATTGTTAATATAATATTTGGCCACGTTACTGCTCACAATCACGAATGTACCATTTACTTCTGAAAATAACTGCGAATAAAATTCACATTCGTAAAATGTTATATGCACATTGTCAGTTAGTTTAATGTTTACATATAGAACGTATATATATTATAATGAGTCCTACGTATTTCAAATGAAGTCCCAGCCCATGAATATCAGACGAAGTCGCTAAGCACTTGTCAAGTTTCAGTCTCTCGGGTAAGGGCCGAATGTGTGCTTTGCATTTCAATCATCTTCGGGACCTTATGAGTAACGTTATGACTCAGGTAGTATGGCTCCATCTACCAGCGCATTAAGACACCATGATTAGTGCCACCATAATATCAATATCACCAAGCTCAGTATACGTTCGCATTGGGTTATCTGATCAGATGCGAAAGCACATGTTATCATGTGCTTTTGATACATGCTATCATAGCGTCAAGGATATAGGAGAATCCGGTGAATAAACACGGCTGTGATCACATACGTCAATCAAAGAGGGATCTTAGCTGGAGTTTATTATGACCATTGTCTGTAGATTTAGGTGGGTGAGTTTGTCGGTCTGTGATAAGTGAATGAGTGAATGCATCTGAACGTTGGTAAATCGTTTGATGAATAGGTCAGCAGTCGAATGGATGAGAGAGTGCTTTGGTGAGCGAGTGACGATAATAAAAAACGGAAGCGCTAGGAATCATTTAGTTGGTACTCGTGTAGGTAAAATGTAGAAAGTTAGATTGGTGTATCGCTAGGTATAAGACATGTGGACCTGTAGATAGGTACGTTACAATATCGAGGCTTTGATAGGAACAAACCATCTTTCATTCAATATACTCGTCTACTTCCATTGCGCCATGATTTGCCTTCCATCACAAACTACATAGAATTAAACATATGAAGTAAGACTTGCAATGATATAAATTGTTGTCGCAGTGACTGAATGTAAAGGGCTTGGACAATGTGTTCGTGGCAGGCCGATGTAGTTTTTTTGTACTTGATTTCATATCCAGTAACAGATGAGTAGTCAGAAAATGAAGTCTGTTCCAGCATGTAAGTAGTTCAGAATTAGTTATCATATGGAACTGTACCTATCATAAAGGTGTTTGTCAGGTACTCTTACCGATGTGAATGCAATGTGAAAAACTACAACCATTAAATACAATATGCATCGAAAGGACTAAATGAAATCACCAGTCTCATCATGATGTAATCATTCTTGTATCAGAAATGCTTTTCATTTCAACAGAGAATAGTGGCTTCACAGCCGTTAGTCAGAATTGACAGCCTTCACAGCAAATCCTAAAGTTGTCCGTAACAAATGCATTTGTAACAAAATCATAATATTGATCTATATTGATTGATATTAACACTACCTACCATGTACTGTAATAATGCACCATTTACTTATACATTGACATGATTTATCATTTATGTCGACCTAATTATCCCCCAACTCAAATCTAGATTAGTACTCCGCTGCCTCCATTACTCTATTTGCAATCATTTCCTTAGTCCACATCCATTATTTATATATATATATATATATATATATATATATATATATATATATATATATATATATATCCTTATATATATATATATATATATATATATATATATATATGTGTATATATATATATTATTTATATATAAATATCATATATATGATATATATATATATATATATGTATATATATATATATATATCTATATCTCTATATAGTATCTATATCTCTCTCTATCTCTCTAAATATATCTCTCTCTCTCTCTATCTCTCTCTCTCTCTCTCTATCTCTCTCTCTCTCTCTCTCTCTCTCTCTCTCTCTCTCTCTCTCTCTCTCTCTCTCTCTCTCTCTATCTCTCTCTCTCTCTCTCTCTCTATATCTCTATCTATCTCTATATATATATATATATATATATATATGCATGCAATAGTAGTAATGTGCGTTGGGAAACTAGATGATTTTATTAATGAAAATGTGGCTGTTGGTATTTCATCATTTGACTTTAAGACGACCAAATGTGATGAGCAATTCATAATGCCCCAGAGTTTAAGAAGAAGCACGGGAGAATTTCAGTGACCTCGGCAACCATAGTCGATGTTGGTGAACACTCGACAGACAACACTATGATTAACCTATCATTAGAAAGACGAATAGTTGAAAAGAGTTGCAGTCTTAACGAAAATCGCGGTCAATAGTAGAGTGAACAGGAAGCAACACATATTGACAATGGTTGATCATATTAACCTGCCATCCGTTCCAGCTGATGACAAGGGTATGTGGTTGAGTTATGTAAACTGCTGCATGCACTGTCAACAGTTCAATCTCGCGCCACCTTTTCACACTTAGTCCAATACTATGATGGTTCCATTTGCAGACAATGGAGGTGTTGATGAAAGTGTTGGGAAAGCACTTAATCACCGATGCGTTGACCGAATATTAATACGTCAATACACGTAATGAGCAGTCTTGTGATCCTGAGGATTATATCAACTTACACATGAAGTCACATTAGCGACTCATTATCAGTAATTGCTAATCATTTATTAGAATTAAATGCTGTTCTTGGTGCTGAATTAGATACAATGCTGTCAGGTATCAGTTTAGTCCTCAAAGTCAATACGCAAATGGCGATGTAATTTATCCCTGTAGTTTATCACTTCTCCCTGCACAATAACTCGGCCTTTTATTGGAAGGCGCTGGCGTCGGCCATATTCATATAATGGTTCCGGTTATTGCACAAAACCCCACGTTATGACACCTGTTATGGGTATGTTATGATTGCGCTGCTGAGCAGTTTATGATTAGAGAGATTTTATGTGGCCGACGTGTGAAATTTTAGCTGCGCCCATCTCTGCAACATGAACAAAATACTCACACATTCCAAAGATATGTGCATTAAGCGGAGGTCAACACCTTTAATTTTGCGGGAAACATATCGGAGCACATTATGCAACATTTGTTGAGTCAACACCCTAAAAAGAGCAAATCCCAGCCTTTCCCATTTGGGACTGGTCTCGGGCCAGCAATGCTCGATTGCCACGGCATGAATTGTTTCAATATAAAGCATAATGCAAAACCCATTGGCTCAAGTAATTATCAGATATTTAACCGAAGCAATAATCGACTATGGATATGTGGCATGGATGTGCTTATTGTCAAGTAAATTATATCTCCATATGGAAAGATCTTGATTTTAGTTGAGGATGGGTTCGTGGCTGTCCATTGTAGTAGTTCATGAAATGTATTTGATATACAGAATCAGATAAATATTAAGAGTATTGCGGAAGTGGGCAATGTGTCAAAATTTATCTTGTAAATAGGGACTCTCTGAATATTTATATTTTTAATGACTTTGACAATGCGAAGAACTATGACCATTAGCTGCTATTGACGTCGATAGCATACCAAAGAAAACAACCTGTTTGAACTAAGATGAAGACTCGGCCAGCTATTCAGCCTGGACCATAACAGTAGTTTTAGTAATAATATCATGGGATTCATTCGTTGTTTTGTGTTTCGTTGCTGAACTATCCGCTTATACAGTACAAAATTTACTAATTCATCAATGTACCTCTTTGACGGTGACAAAATGATCCGCCAACCCACATCGTATTCGTTATTTTGTTCTCCCGATTACCCTATTATTTAGCCTATGTTTGCATATTTTTGTTTTATAATATACAATCAACACTTATTATCAATATTGTATAGTTGATTGAATTATGTCCAGGAGATTCTATTAAGCTGTTAGATGTGTGGAATATTATCTGCCTATTTGTTCACAACTGCAATATGATTCGAATAATGGGATAGCCATAATGTGGTGGAATCATTACACTAGCAGCATAAAGTATTTTATAGACTCTGATTTATATTGCCTGATAAAGAAAAGAACGTTACAAAAACCCCTCTCATGTCTCTATAGCAATACAATCGTAAATAATAGGATTGATTGTCCTGCGTAAGGTGTATTTGTAATGATTCATCATAAACATTAGCATACACATTTGGTCTCAGTGATGCGAATATCGTTCTTTTTAGCATAATCATTATTTGCAACTATCATCGCATCAATCATGTGTTTCATAACATAAATCATGTAAGCACGGATGGACGCATGGATAGATTTAGAAATATGATGAAACGAAATGGAACACTCAGGATGTGCGTCAACATGAAAACGATATCGCTCCTGATTAATGGCGTCATACCAGTTGTGAGTTAGGGAATAACATAGAATTTGCAATAGATGATGTTTTGTTTTCCATGATTGTGAGATAAAAGCCGTGGCGCCAGTAACTAAAATATGATCACTTTCCGCGTAGCACATGCTGGTCTTTGATATATACAGATGACATATCATCCGCGAGAGTAAAATCGGATCCGTAGTTATTACAAAAAGGATCTGTCTGTTCCATCATCCATGCCATCCTTAAAGTGACGTCACCACTTTCGTGTTTAAAATGATTCAAGTTCATAATTAGAGTTGACGTTCGAATCCGTGCGATGCATGGGTTACAAACCATGGCGACAACAAAATGGTGTACTTTATTGACAAGCAATGGGCGTAATTACTACAGAGGTGTCGATGTTGTTGACGGTAACCAGTAGGAGCACCTTTCATTGTGGCACATAAACAAATGTTGTGATGATTGTGATGATGTAGTTTTGCTTTGTTCAGTGATTCACAGTAAGAGCTTAGCACCATCAATCAAGATATTGACATGTATAGTCGTCGGCCATGATTGTGGCTGTGATTGTAGCGCTTCAGCGTGTCTCCTTTACGCTACACCAGATGCAATTATATGATTATGCATCAACTTAAAGTGACCTGGTATTGTCAAAAGCGGAACTTAAAGAAACCTTTGAACGGGGATGCTGATAAGCGTATGTCTGAGCAGATATAATATGGTTGAAGTGTGAAACAGCTGAACGAGTCTTTGTGATGTAATGAGTTGAGAACTCTATGTTTTCAATCATAAATGTCACCATTTACATTGCAAAATAACTGATATAATACTTAATAAGTCATCCCGCCCATGATTGTAGTGTATTTGTATCGAACAAAATGTCACTAACAAATGCCACAGAAAGGACTCACCAAGGCGCCATTAGATTTATAGTGAGCGCTAATAAGAAAATGAAGCACGGCTCAAAATGTCAACACAGCTCTATCACCCGTGCCAACATCAAAGTCACACAGAGAGCGTCGTGTTTGAACAGTAAATGGTCCTATTAGAATAGATATTGGATCCCCGCAATGCACGGGGCTGAAAGCATGGAGAATACTAAACGTCACCCGTCATTGACACGCATAGGAAGACAATGTTACAATGTTTGTGAGGTTGCTTCAGATGACGATTCAATAGGAAATCCATCGTGACCAGTGTAAAAACGGTCATGAGATATGGATTGCGTTGCCTGAAATTGCTTATAATATATATATATATATATATATATATATATATATATATATATATATATATATATATATATATATATATATTTATATATATATATATGTATATATATATACATATATATATATATATATTTATATATATATGTATATATATATAAATATATCTATATATCTATATATGTAAATATATACATATATATATGTATGCGTATATATATATATATATATATATATATATAAATTTATATGTATATATATATTCATATTTACATGTATATATATATACATATATCTATATAGCAATATAAATATATATATATAAATATATTTATATATTATATATATATATATATATATATATATATTCATATTACACACATATATATTCATATTTACATATATCTATATATCGATGTCGAAGTAAGATGTGTTGTGCAGTGATGCATCGTGCTGGAGTGTGACATTTGCAGCAGGCCATTTCCTGTTTGTTCCACCCGAGGAGACAACTTCAGCGAAGCATTACCTTGTGATTTATATCCGATCGCTTAACACATGCACATAAATTTAACCGATTTGTATGCTGAGCATGAATTGGGAAGTCATTAGTTCAGTGCAAAATCAGATTGGTGCACATTGTAATGTAGATGGTTATTCCACGGCCTCAAAAGAACACATTCCGACCTTTCCCTTTTAGGAGGGATTGAAACAATATTCGAGTCACAGGAGATGAGTTGCTTTATCAGAGCGACTGGCCGTTCATGTAATGCCAGTGTCATCTTTTGGATGTGATAAAGTTGGTATGCATGTTTATTTATCCAAGTAAGTGCCATGCCATGCCATGCCATGCCATGCCATGCCATGCCATGCCATGCCATGCCATGCCATGCCATGCCATGCCATGCCATGCCATGCCATTCCATGCCATGCCATGCCATGCCATACATGATATTAATCCATGCAGTAGGTCAGTCATTGCTATGTCCATTTTAAAGGTTGTAGCATGGTAAAAATCAACGCATGGTGCATTGGCCTGCTCAACGCATGGTGCATTGGCCTGCTCAACGCATGCTGCTGCTGAACCTCATCAGGATGGATATGCTTATTGCCAAGTCCAATCTATCTATATTTGAAATGATATGGCGTTCGGAAGTAGGTGATGCGTTCGTGGCCGATGTAGTGGTTTATGTACTTGATTCTACATCCATTAGCGACGTGAGGTATAGCAACCATTGACCACAACAGGCCTCGAAACCTCATTCAAATCAACCCACTGCTTTTTGACATGACCGAATGTATCAGGGCAAGGCTACAATGCTACTCCTGTGACTGACCGGTTATAGAACTACACTTAGAAATATCGATTAAGAGTTGTGAGTTATTGAGTTCCGCCCAGATTTATGATGCTTATCAAGCATTCTCACTGACTGACAATAGTCATATCACATCCGAAGCAACTCATAATGTGTGAATGTTTGTCCACGTGCCACAATCGAAGGTATGTGCATTGGTCACCTGCAGAAACATCGCTGTAGTGGGCATGTCTCATACGAGTCAATAGTGAATAGCAATGAGTACTCGTGCTGTTTGCCTGTTGAATCGCAGGGCAATTGTTATTAAGTCTTACAGCAAATTTTAGCCGTGTGTTCCTTTTGTTTAAATGGGAACGTTATTTATGTAATCATTAAAGTAAACTAGAATGTCGCAAAAGCTGTTACAATGATTGTGTGTGAATGTTTGTTCACGTGCGACAATCGAAGGTATCTACATTAGTCATAAATCAACAGGCACAACTGGTCCGTGTGACAGGTCATTGTAATAATGAAACAACTCATGCCCTGGGACAAACGCATTGTTTGCTAAAGCTGTCCTTAATCGGACAGGCTGGTATGAGTTCTTTTGTGGGCCCTGACTCACCCACTGTTGCGTAATAGTCCCAAATCTTTCGTAATGAACAAAATCTGAGATGCGAGGCAAATGATGTACCAAATCGCCCATGCTGATTGACGCGACTTTGGATCGGGTGGGTCCATCATTGCTGGTCGAGACATTGTCTTGCTCAGTTAGTCATAGTGATTGCTAAGCATTCTCAATCACATCCTGATAGAACGGCGAGTTTCTCATCATTCAGCGCGCGTGGAAGATATTTGCATATGATGTTCTTTGGTATAATTATGGCAATGTGATTTGTCGGCTGCGGTATGAGTAGGATTGTAGTGGTTCTGTGATTCTGCGTGCATCACCCATGCTGTCATTGCATTAATGTTGGTGCTGGCTTGAACAGCGGTAGCTTCGAGTGACCCGTTATTGTGCAAAGTGCTGCTTCTTGAAACCATAAATGGGGACGCTTCACGCGAAGTGCTGAATAGTAAATGCATGGAAAGATATAATGTGGCTGATTGATGAAAACAACTGACCGACGTAGAGGTCATTTAGGCCTCAGAACTTGTAAATGCCATCATTTACAACCCAAAACAATGATATTTCAAATTCATGAATCATCACGACAATGATGGCAGTGTCTTTGTATCGAAAAATAAAGTCAACATAACATGCTGGAGAACGGACTCACCAAAGCGCCATCAGATTGATAGTGAGTGCTGAGAAAAGGAACAATCACGTCATCCGCGCCAATAAGAGAGAGGGCTCACGTGTTTGATCAGTCAATGGCCCTGATATGGGATCCCCTACGATGCACATGGTCGAAAGCATCATAACAGCATCCTTCACTGACACACATAAAACATAACCGAGTTAATGAGGTCGCCAGAGTTGGCTTATAGGGACTAGAGAGTCGGTGAACAAAACTTAAACGCAATATTTAGATATTTATATATATATATACATCCATACATACTTACATGCGCACATACATACATACATACATGCATACATACATACATACATACATACATACATACATACATACATACATACATACATACATACATACATACATACATACATACATACATACATACACAGACATACATACATACATACATACATACATACATACATACATACATACATACATACATACATACATACATACATACATACATACATACATACATACATACATACATACATACATACATACATACATACATACATACATACATACATACATACATACATACATACATACATACATACATACATACATACATACATACATACATACATACATACATACATACATACATACATACATACATACATACATACATACATACATACATACATACATACATACATACATACATACATACATACATACATATACAGATGATATGTGGATACAATCGTGTAGCGTTAAAGGAGAGGGTAAACGTTGCATCCATTAATTATTGATCTACGATACCGACTTCATGCCATTAAATGTATATCACCAGCAAGATGTGCCATTTGCTTAAATTGAACAATATACATATTTAATTATTCCATGACCTTGAACACAATGAGGGGCATACATTCAAAGCCGGCATTTTGATGCATTCATCTTATTTTCGCATGCTGAAGATGACTTATCCAATACCACATAATCCTCATTAAAACAAAACATCCGCGGCTCATTTGCAACCACCTTTCCAAACATGAACTTTACATCCCTAGTTATTATAGCGTGTTCACCCGTTTAATGATGCGATATGGGCGCAAACAGGGCACGCCACTCAAGTTAATGCTGCCGCTGTCGCACAGTCTACGTCGACACGCTCATATTTCAACTTTTTATTTTCTTTGCGAAACAAGGAATTGATCAATGATAGTTATCATTCACTTTGACTCACTGAGCGTGAAAGTTTGTTCACGAGCCCCAATGGAAGGTATCAACATTAGTCAACGTCACCAACATCGCCAACTCTACCGTAGGTTCGTCTTGCACATGCCAGTGATGTATAGCATCTGACATTCCACGTTATTTGGCCCATGCATGGCAGGGGTTCTCATGTTAAATTTTGCAGTTGACTTTAGCCAATTCACGCCAAACATTCTTGTTGACACAGCTGAAGAATTTGTGTTGACACGGACGACATAGCTGTGTTGACACGACTGACAGCATTGTATTTCCAATGTAAAACTATGGGGTAACCAGACTGTCATTCTTCATCATCCATGCTTAGTAATGTCACGTGTTGTATTTTAAATGAATCGAGTTCTGGGTTAAAATTGACAACCTATTCCGTACGATGCATGGTTTAGAATGCATGGCGACCACCAGAGGGCATTCTTCATTGACGGGCATTATAGGAAACAACTATAAAGCTATCGATGTTGCCAAAGATGTCTAGTATGAGCACCTTCAGTTGTAGCACAGGTACAAACATTCATGTATTTATTGAAGTTCAGGTTGCAACATTGCTTTACTCAGCGATTCATAGTGATTGCTAAGCATTACCAATCACATCCTTGTATACAGGTGAGTTTGTGACGTCATGCTTCTCATTTACCTGGAGTGACCCGTTCTTGTACCAAGTGTCACTTATTGAAGCCATTGGTGGGGATGCTGAATAGATTATGCTTGGGTCGCAGACCTCAAAGCGTTGTTTGGCTTGCCAATATTGTTAATATAATATTTGGCCACGTTACTGCTCACAATCACGAATGTACCATTTACTTCTGAAAATAACTGCGAATAAAATTCACATTCGTAAAATGTTATATGCACATTGTCAGTTAGTTTAATGTTTACATATAGAACGTATATATATTATAATGAGTCCTACGTATTTCAAATGAAGTCCCAGCCCATGAATATCAGACGAAGTCGCTAAGCACTTGTCAAGTTTCAGTCTCTCGGGTAAGGGCCGAATGTGTGCTTTGCATTTCAATCATCTTCGGGGACCTTATGAGTAACGTTATGACTCAGGTAGTATGGCTCCATCTACCAGCGCATTAAGACACCATGATTAGTGCCACCATAATATCAATATCACCAAGCTCAGTATAAGTTCGCATTGGGTTATCTGATCAGATGCGAAAGCACATGTTATCATGTGCTCTTGATACATGCTATCATAGCGTCAAGGATATAGGAGAATCCGTTGAATAAACACGGCTATGATCACATACGTCAATCGAAGAGGGATCTTAGCTGGAGTTTATTATGACCATTGTCTGTAGATTTAGGTGGGTGAGTTTGTCGGTCTGTGATAAGTGAATGAGTGAATGCATCTGAACGTTGGTAAATCGTTTGATGAATAGGTCAGCAGTCGAATGGATGAGAGAGTGCTTTGGTGAGCGAGTGACGATAGTAAAAAACGAAAGCGCTAGGAATCATTTAGTTGGTACTCGTGTAGTTAAAATGTAGAAAGTTAGATTGGTGTATCGCTAGGTATAAGACGTGTGGACCTGTAGATAGGTACGTTACAATATCGAGGCTTTGATAGGAACAAACCATCTTTCATTCAATATACTCGTCTACTTCCACTGCGCCATGATTTGCCTTCCATCACAATCTACATAGAATTAAACATATGAAGTAAGACTTGAAATGATATAAATCGTTGTCGCAGTGACTGAATGTAAAGAGCTTGGACAATGTGTTCGTGGCAGGCCGATGTAGTTTTTTTGTACTTGATTTCATATTCAGTAACAGATGAGTAGTCAGAAAATGAAGTCTGTTCCAATATGTAAGTAGTTCAGAATTAGTTATCATATGGAACTTTACCTATCATAAAGGTGTTTGTCAGGTACTCTTACCGATGTGAATGCAATGTGAAAAACTACAACCATTAAATACAATATGCATCGAAAGGACTAAATGAAATCACCAGTCTCATCATGATGTAATCATTCTTGTATCAGAAACGCTTTTCATTTCAACAGAGAATAGTGGCTTCACAGCCGTTAGTCAGAATTAACAGCCTTCACAGCAAATCCTAAAGTTGTCCGTAATAAAATCATTTGTAACAAAATCATAATATTGATCTATATTGATTGATATTAACATTACCTACCATGTACTGTAATAATGCACCATTTACTTATACATTGACATGAATTATCATTTATGGCGACCTAATGATCCCTCAGCTCAAATCTAGATTAGTACTCCGCTGCCTCCATTACTCTATTAGCAATCATTTCCTTAGTCCACATCCATTATTTATGTATATATATATATATATATATATATATATATATATATATATATATATATATATATATATAGAGGATATATATATATATATATATATATATATATATATATGTATATATATATATATCTCTTTTATATATATATGGTATATATATATATATATATATATATATATATATATATATCTATATCTATATATATATATATATATGTATATATATCTCTATATATATATATATATCTCTATATATCTCTCTCTATCTGTATCTATATCTCTATATCTCTCTCTCTCTATATCTCTCTATATATCTCTCTCTATATATCTCTCTATCTCTCTCTATATATCTCTATATCTCTATATATATCTATCTATCTCTATATCTATATATATATATATATATATATATATTGGATGCAATAGTAGTAATGTGCGTTGGGAAACTAGATGATTTTATTAATGAAAATGCGGCTGTTTATATTTCATCATTTGACTTTAAAACGACCAAATGTGATAAACAATTCATAATGCCCCAGCGTTTAAGAGGAAGCATGGGAGAATTTCAGTGACCTCGGCAACCATGGTTGATGTTGGTGAACACTCGACAGACAATACTATGATTAACGTATCATTAGAAAGACGAATAGTTGAAAAGAGTTGCAGTCTTAACGAAAATCGCGGTCAATAGTAGAGTGAACAGGAAGCAACACATATATTGACAATGGTTGATCATATTAACCTGCCATACGTTCCAGCTGATGACAAGGGTGTGTGGTTGAGCTATGTAAAATGTTGCATGCACTGTCAACAGTTCAATCTCGCGCCACCTTTTCACACTTAGTCCAATACTATGATGGTTCCATTTGCAGACAATGGAGGTGTTGATGAAAGTGTTGGGAAAGCACTTAATCACCGATGCGTTGACCGAATATTAATACGTCAATACACGTAATGAGCAGTCTTGTGATCCTGAGGATTATATCAACTTACACATGAAGTCACATTAGCGACTCATTATCAGTAATTGCTAATCATTAATTAGAATTAAATGCTGTTCTTGGTGCTGAATTAGATACAATGCTGTCAGGTATCAGTTTAGTCCTCAAAGTCAATACGCAAATGGCGATGTAATTTATCCCTGTAGTTTATCACTTCTCCCTGCACAATAACTCGGCCTTTTATTGGAAGGCGCTGGCGTCGGCCATATTCATATAATGGTTCCGGTTATTGCACAAAACCCCACGTTATGACACCTGTTATGGGTATGTTATGATTGCGCTGCTGAGCAGTTTATGATTAGAGAGATTTTATGTGGCCGACGTGTGAAATTTTAGCTGCGCCCATCTCTGCAACATGAACAAAATACTCACACATTCCAAAGATATGTGCATTAAGCGGAGGTCAACACCTTTAATTTTGCGGGAAACATATCGGAGCACATTATGCAACATTTGTTGAGTCAACACCCTAAAAAGAGCAAATCCCAGCCTTTCCCATTTGGGACTGGTCTCGGGCCAGCAATGCTCGATTGCCACGGCATGAATTGTTTCAATATAAAGCATAATGCAAAACCCATTGGCTCAAGTAATTATCAGATATTTAACCGAAGCAATAATCGACTATGGATATGTGGCATGGATGTGCTTATTGTCAAGTAAATTATATCTCCATATGGAAAGATCTTGATTTTAGTTGAGGATGGGTTCGTGGCTGTCCATTGTAGTAGTTCATGAAATGTATTTGATATACAGAATCAGATAAATATTAAGAGTATTGCGGAAGTGGGCAATGTGTCAAAATTTATCTTGTAAATAGGGACTCTCTGAATATTTATATTTTTAATGACTTTGACAATGCGAAGAACTATGACCATTAGCTGCTATTGACGTCGATAGCATACCAAAGAAAACAACCTGTTTGAACTAAGATGAAGACTCGGCCAGCTATTCAGCCTGGACCATAACAGTAGTTTTAGTAATAATATCATGGGATTCATTCGTTGTTTTGTGTTTCGTTGCTGAACTATCCGCTTATACAGTACAAAATTTACTAATTCATCAATGTACCTCTTTGACGGTGACAAAATGATCCGCCAACCCACATCGTATTCGTTATTTTGTTCTCCCGATTACCCTATTATTTAGCCTATGTTTGCATATTTTACATAATTTTTGTTTTATAATATACAATCAACACTTATTATCAATATTGTATAGTTGATTGAATTATGTCCAGGAGATTCTATTAAGCTGTTAGATGTGTGGAATATTATCTGCCTATTTGTTCACAACTGCAATATGATTCGAATAATGGGATAGCCATAATGTGGTGGAATCATTACACTAGCAGCATAAAGTATTTTATAGACTCTGATTTATATTGCCTGATAAAGAAAAGAACGTTACAAAAACCCCTCTCATGTCTCTATAGCAATACAATCGTAAATAATAGGATTGATTGTCCTGCGTAAGGTGTATTTGTAATGATTCATCATAAACATTAGCATACATATTTGGTCTCAGTGATGCAAATATCGTTCTTTTTAGCATAATCATTATTTGCAACTATCATCGCATCAATCATGTGTTTCATAACATAAATCATGTAAGCACGGATGGACGCATGGATAGATTTAGAAATATGATGAAACGAAATGGAACACTCAGGATGTGCGTCAACATGAAAACGATATCGCTCCTGATTAATGGCGTCATACCAGTTGTGAGTTAGGGAATAACATAGAATTTGCAATAGATGATGTTTTGTTTTCCATGATTGTGAGATAAAAGCCGTGGCGCCAGTAACTAAAATATGATCACTTTCCGCGTAGCACATGCTGGTCTTTGATATATACAGATGACATATCATCCGCGAGAGTAAAATCGGATCCGTAGTTATTACAAAAAGGATCTGTCTGTTCCATCATCCATGCCATCCTTAAAGTGACGTCACCACTTTCGTGTTTAAAATGATTCAAGTTCATAATTAGAATTGACGTTTGAATCCGTGCGATGCATGGGTTACAAACCATGGCGACAACAAAATGGTGTACTTTATTGACAAGCAATGGGCGTAATTACTACAGAGGTGTCGATGTTGTTGACGGTAACCAGTAGGAGCACCTTTCATTGTGGCACATAAACAAATGTTGTGATGATTGTGATGATGTGGTTTTGCTTTGTTCAGTGATTCACAGTAAGAGCTTAGCACCATCAATCAAGATATTGACATGCATAGTCGTCGGCCATGATTGTGGCTGTGATTGTAGCGCTTCAGCGTGTCTCCTTTACGCTACACCAGATGCATTTATATGATTATGCATCAACTTAAAGTGACCTGGTATTGTCAAAAGCGGAACTTAAAGAAACCTTTGAACGGGGATGCTGATAAGCGTATGTCTGAGCAGATATAATATGGTTGAAGTGTGAAACAGCTGAACGAGTCTTTGTGATGTAATGAGTTGAGAACTCTATGTTTTCAATCATAAATGTCACCATTTACATTGCAAAATAACTGATATAATACTTAATAAGTCATCCCGCCCATGATTGTAGTGTATTTGTATCGAACAAAATGTCACTAACAAATGCCACAGAAAGGACTCACCAAGGCGCCATTAGATTTATAGTGAGCGCTAATAAGAAAATGAAGCACGGCTCAAAATGTCAACACAGCTCTATCACCCGTGCCAACATCAAAGTCACACAGAGAGCGTCGTGTTTGAACAGTAAATGGTCCTATTAGAATAGATATTGGATCCCCGCAATGCACGGGGCTGAAAGCATGGAGAATACTAAACGTCACCCGTCATTGACACGCATAGGAAGACAATGTTACAATGTTTGTGAGGTTGCTTCAGATGACGATTCAATAGGAAATCCATCGTGACCAGTGTAAAAACGGTCATGAGATATGGATTGCGTTGCCTGAAATTGCTTATATATATATATATATATATATATATATATATATATATATATATATATATATTTATATATATATATATATATATATATATATATATATATATATATATATTTATATATATGTATATATATATATATATATATCTATATATCTATATATATATAAATATATATATATATATATGTATGCGTATGTATATATATATGTATATATATATATATATATATATTATATGTATATATATATATATATATTTATATGTATATATATATATATTTACATATATACTATATATAGCATATAGCAATATAAATATATATATATAATATTTATACTTATATATATATATATATATATATATATATATATATTCATATTTACACATATATATTCATATTTACATATATCTATATATCGATGTCGAAGTAAGATGTGTTGTGCAGTGATGCATCGTGCTGGAGTGTGACATTTGCAGCAGGCCATTTCCTGTTTGTTCCACCCGAGGAGACAACTGCAGCGAAGCATTACCTTGTGATTTATATCCGATCGCTTAACACATGCACATAAATTTAACCGATTTGTATGCTGAGCATGAATTGGGAAGTCATTAGTTCAGTGCAAAATCAGATTGGTGCACATTGTAATGTAGATGGTTATTCCACGGCCTCAAAAGAACACATTCCGACCTTTCCCTTTTAGGAGGGATTGAAACAATATTCGAGTCACAGGAGATGAGTTGCTTTATCAGAGCGACTGGCCGTTCATGTAATGCCAGTGTCATCTTTTGATGTGATAAAGTTGGTATGCATGTTTATTTATCCATCCAATTAAGTATGCCATGTGCCATGCCATGCCATGCCATGCCATGCCATGCCATGCCATGCCATGCCATGCCATGCCATGCCATGCCATGCCATGCCATGCCATGCCATGCCATGCCATACATGATATTAATCCATGCAGTAGGTCAATCATTGCAATGTCCATTTTAAAGGTTGTAGCATGGTAAAAATCAACGCATGGTGCATTGGCCTGCTCAACGCATGGTGCATTGGCCTGCTCAACGCATGCTGCTGCTGAACCTCATCAGGATGAATATGCTTATTGCCAAGTCCAATCTATCTATATTTGAAATGATATGGCGTTCGGAAGTAGGTGATGCGTTCGTGGCCGCTGTAGTGGTTTGTGTACTTGATTCTACATCCATTAGCGACGTGAGGTATAGCAACCACGACAGGCCTCGAAACCTCATTCAAATCAACCCACTGCTTTTTGACATGACCGAATGTATCAGGGCAAGGCTACAATGCTACTCCTGTGACTGACCGGTAATAGAACTACACTTAGAAATATCGATTAAGAGTTGTGAGTTGTTGAGTTCCGCCCAGATTTATGATGCTTATCAAGCACTCTCACTGACTGACAATAGTCATATCACATCCGAAGCAACTCATAATGTGTGAATGTTTGTCCACGTGCCACAATCGAAGGTATGTGCATTGGTCACCTGCAGAAACTTCGCTGTAGTGGGCATGTCTCACACGAGTCAATAGGGAATAGCAATGAGTACTCGTACTGTTTGCCTGTTGAATCGCAGGGCAATTGTTATTAAGTCTTACAGCAAATTTTAGCCGTGTGTTCCTTTTGTTTAAATGGGAACGTTATTTATGTAATCATTAAAGTAAACTAGAATGTCGCAATAGCTGCTACAATGATTGTGTGTGAATGTTTGTTCACGTGCGACAATCGAAGGTATCTACATTAGTCATAAATCAACAGGCACAACTGGTCCGTGTGACAGGTCATTGTAATAATGAAACAACTCATGCCCTGGGACAAACGCATTGTTTGCTAAAGCTGTCCTTAATCAGACAGGCTGGTATGAGTTCTTTTGTGGGCCCTGACTCACCCACTGTTGCGTAATAGTCCCAAATCTTACGTAATGAACAAAATCTGAGATGCGAGGCAAATGATGTACCAAATCGCCCATGCTGATTGACGCGACTTTGGATCGGGTGGGTCCATCATTGCTGGTCGAGACATTGTCTTGCTCAGTTAGTCATAGTGATTGCTAAGCATTCTCAATCACATCCTGATAGAACGGCGAGTTTCTCATCATTCAGCGCGCGTGGAAGATATTTGCATATGATGTTCTTTGGTATAATTATGGCAATGTGATTTGTCG
The DNA here is from genome assembly GCA_034190875.2 of Urechis unicinctus. Classification (NCBI taxonomy): domain Eukaryota; kingdom Metazoa; phylum Annelida; class Polychaeta; order Xenopneusta; family Urechidae; genus Urechis; species Urechis unicinctus. Next base: position 50,247,295 of record CM067343.1, read on the forward strand.
GCTGCGGTATGAGTAGGATTGTAGTGGTTCTGTGATTCTGCGTGCATCACCCATCGCTGTCATTGCATTAATGTTGGTGCTGGCTTGAACAGCGGTAGCTTCGAGTGACCCGTTATTGTGCAAAGTGCTGCTTCTTGAAACCATAAATGGGGACGCTTCACGCGAAGTGCTGAATAGTAAATGCATGGAAGATATAATGTGGCTGATTGACGAAAACAACTGACCGACGTAGAGGTCATTTAGGCCTCAGAACTTGTAAATGCCATCATTTACAACCCAAAATAATAATATTTCAAATTCATGAATCATCACGGCAATGATGGCAGTGTCTTTTTATCGAAAAATAAAGTCAACATAACATGCTGGAGAACGGACTCACCAAAGCGCCATCAGATTGATAGTGAGTGCTGAGAAAAGGAACAATCACGTCATCCGCGCCAATAAGAGAGAGGGCTCACGTGTTTGATCAGTCAATGGTCCTGATATGGGATCCCCTACGATGCACATGGTCGAAAGCATCATAACAGCATCCTTCATTGACACACATAGAACATAACCGAGTTAATGAGGTCGCCAGAGTTGGCTTATAGGGACTAGAGTCGGTGAAACATAACTTAAACGCAATATTTAGATATTTATATATATATATATGTATATGTGTGTGTGTGTGTATATATATATATATGTGCATGTATATATATATATATATATATATATATATATATATATATATATATATATATATATATATATATATATGTGTGTGTGTGTGTGTGTGTGTGTGTGTGTGTGTGTGTGTGTGTGTGTGTGTGTGTGTGTGTGTGTGTGTGTGTGTGTGTGTGTGTGTGTGTGTGTGTGTGTGTGTGTGTGTGTGTGTGTGTGTGTGTATTCATATATGCTGTGTTAAAATCAAATGCTGGTTAAAATCAAATGAAGCCCCAGCCCATGCATATTTGACGATGTCGCTCATCACATCGTTTGTTTCATTCTCTCGGGTGATGAATGGTGAATGAGAAAGCTGAACGAGTTTGTGCTTTGCATTTTGATCTTCTTCACGTTATGACTTTAATACGTACAAGGACAATGACAGCAAGAACATACAGACACTATGACAAGGGTTCCGATTAAGAAAAAATGATCATTGAGAAAATTGCCGCAGTGTTCACCGACCCTACACGTGCAATATAATGATGGCCAATAAGATTCGGTTGTCTGTTGTCACAGCGGATGGTCGGTCCAGATAAAGGTGATAATGAATAGTGAAGTTGAATTTATCAGAAACCAGTTAGTGATTTTCTCAGATATGTTAATATGTTATTAATTACCTTATTGCTAACAAAAGCAAATCATGTTCCAACATTGTAATATTTGTAACTTAAAAGCATACACCTGGTACATTTACCACGGATATGTTTACTACCAATTCCCTCATATCTTCTTCTTTTAAAAAAGCATAAGTATCAGTACCTTTAACCTTGGATGAGTTACTGATTGCTTTAAATTATCTGTTTATACAACAGAATAAGTTAAATTTTCCCCAATAGATTCGCATGTCTTCAGTAACAGAATATCTGGGATTATTTCACAATGCAACATAGGTACAAAAACAACTGAAACCACTGAATGGAGCTTCTATTTATAGTCGCAAATGATAGTAAATTTTGCTTTTGGAAATGATAAATACTATGGAATACACGTGTATTGATTAATATTTTAGAATATGCCATATCAGATTAACTTCCACACATCTATCCATTTTGAAAACCTACAGAAAGCAGATCTGCTTTCTTTATATTCATTACTACCAGCTATATAAACTATTTGCAGAACTCAAAGTCATATTTTCTCTCTTTTCAAGGTTTTACGTCGTATGCAGATGATAAACTAAAATGCTAGTTGCAGTCACTGTACGGTTGTACCATTTGATTAGTATCAAGGTTCACAAGAGGATCAAGCGGACCAATAAGTGTCAACTCAGCTCTGTCATCCGAGCCAACACCGAGCCAGCGCTGTGACTCAACGGAATAACGTCCATTGTGTGATTTGAGATAATATCCCCCTGAATGAATTGGTCAAAAAACAAGATGAATACCGAATTCCAGTCTTCATTGACGTACACTAGAGAAAGGGACAAAAAAACCCCACTGCAGCAGCTGACTAACTGTGACCCGTGCAGAAACGAGCACGCATTATGAGTAAGGTTGTGTTGGATATTACTAGTCACAGTGAATCACGTGTCTTAATAAACTGAGTAACCGATTACTAAATATACATCAGTCAATATCAATCATCTATAATACTATCGATCATTTCAGCATCAATAAAAGCTCACACTCTACACGATGGCTGCAACAATGCCACGAGCACTCTCCTTAACATTGCCCAATGGCCTCACAATGCATTTTTATTTCCACACAATGTGCCCCTAACCGTATTATGGTGCTTGATTGTTGATCTGATCATTTTATGACATTGCTGTTAACCCTAATGAATGCATAGATTGATGCAGCTTTCATAAGCCATCACGACAACTATTGTTATGTTCATGCAACAAAAAACAAAACTCGTTATCAAGTGTCATAGAACAGACACGCCAATAATTCGATGTGCTAGCACCTGCACAGGAGGGCATCCACACCTGCCATATTTAGGAAGCAATGTACTGTGGGATATCATATTACAATAAATGCTCGCTTTGTTGTTGTTCGAATCGAATCTGTACTGTCAGCGTTATTTGTCGTCATTCAAGTAAACGACATGGCACATCTTTGACCAATCGTGATCTCTATTCATTTATTCATTTTGATAACGAGGTTGAAAAACTATAAATAACTATAAATAACTTAAAGACTGCCATGCTCCATTTTGACTATTGGCACCATTATTTATTACTCAAAACATGATCCAATAATCATTACATCTAATTGCTAAACATATATACTTTATGCCTCTGTGATCTGTGCATTTCCTTAATGTGGCATGCGCTCATTCGGCAAGGAAACGATATATATTGCTTGCAGTAACCAAATAATTGAAATGCATGTTTTTCCCGTTTCTGTTAACATTGATCGATTAACAGAATGGAAAAATATTTTGAATGTGTCAGCAAAGACGAATCTTTTAATATAAATCCGATTTTTTAAAGATTAATAATAATCCTCACCCTGCAACGGTCGAACGTTTCAGTAAAATCCTACAAACATTATTTACAACCTATGTCACTATTGCCACAAATTGCAGACCCTCTTAACAAGAAACTAAGATTGATTATTTGATCATTCGTGTCATGACACTCCTGTACATGTTATGTCTATATTTTCGTTAAAGCCCGTAAGAATCCAATGTCACAAAGAAAACTCTGATTGATAGTAAACCTCTCTAAGAGGATCGAGCCGGGCTTAAGGTGTCAACACAGCTCTATCATCCGTGCCATCATCAAAGTCATGTCACGAGCGTGGTGTTTGAATGCATTGAGGCCCACTGTTGAATTTGATATCCGATCCCCTATAACGCATGGGCTGAAAGCATGCAGACTGCCAGATGGCATCTTTTATTGGTAAGCATGGGACTAACCTAATACCGAGTTTTACGTTTATATTGAAGGTAACTAATATAGCCTTCCATTGTTCCAAACATTCACGCATTGACATTTGCGTTGGTTGTGACACTAAGCTACTCAGTCTTGGATTGTCTTGGAAGTTACTTTATTTGCTCAGCGAGTCAGAGTAAGTGCAAAGCATCTTTTGTTATGACAAAAAATCTACACGAATTGGAAGGACGAACGTATTCAATGCCCAGCGCTTGAGAAAGATATTTCCATGTGCAGTCTTGATAATCGTCTCACTGTTTATTTCATTATCGTAATGGCAGCATCGGTAAAAGGGGGTAGTAGTTGATTGTTGTAACATCCACGTGTTCTTTTTACCTAACAATATAACATCGCAGGCTATTATCATTATATTAACTTAGTTTTCTGAGGTTAAGTATGTTCCGAGCATTAGAATTCTGAACTCTGAGCTGAGAATACAAACGATGACAAATGCGTCCAGTTATTGGTCCTCTTGTTTGTCAGTAGTCACTGGATTGGTATTTAGCTGGTTGGTATTTAACCTCGTGTGAATACTATTCTTCATATTGGACGAGTTCGCTTTGAGAAGAGTACAATGCCTGTGTGGCAGAACTATTTTCTGTACTAGATTTGATATACAGTTCCGTGTGAGGTGTCTGCTACAGCACCAATGTATTGTGGAACTGCGCAATTTTTATAAGTTATCCCAATTAACGAAAATAGCGATATAATGGAATGGGTGGTTCAAGTAGCAGGGCTACAATGCTACTCCAGAGAAAGGCCATGAAGGGAAAACATAGCAGGTACATGGACATATCCATCTGAGCGATGGACGCATTGGGTTCCGCCTCATGCCCAGATTCGCGTCCTTCCACCTTCCATATTTACTGAGGTTTCGGTTATGACTGAGGATTGGATTTATGTTGTATATCAATCACCATGACTGACCTATGAGGAGAGCTGTATCACAACCACAGCAACTCACAATGCGCCAATGTTTGTTTATGTGCCTCAATCGTACGTTTCTACATAAGTCACCTTCATGTAATCCTTCTGCTTGGTGCCCATTGAATCGCAGGGCAGTTGATGTTAATTCTTACTGTAAACTTTAACCCATTGAAACACAATCCTCCTACCCAGTGTGCACTGTTTAAAGAGTCGCGTTGACATTGTAAGCCTTTCTTTTTTCCTTTTATTTACAAAATGGGTGTTATTGATGTAATTATAAAAGTATGCTAACATGTCGCCAAAATGATTTTAGCTTTTACTGCTTGGTTTGTTCACCAATATAAGCAAGACAGTAGATACGCCATGGGGTCTTAAAACTCCTTAGTTACCCCGTTGTTTGCTCTCACTGTGCAGAATGGGGGAGATGTTTTATCATTAAAGAACTAACATCGTATGATCAATGAGGAATTTGTGAATTTAAGTCATGTTTACATGGACAGACGGATGGACAGGTTTGTGAAGGCAAAAAGAACAAAATGGAACAACGAAGATTTTAATTTGAACGATATCTTGATTGCTTGGCCTAAGTACAACCGCCAATTTGGGACAAATTCAATGCCAGCACTGAATTAAGAAAACCGACGGCTGGAGTCAAAGATCCTCGCGATACTCTAAACACCCGTGTTACATTCATTTTCATCTCGGACGTGAAACCATCGAGTGACCAGTCCCCAGGTTGGATCGATATACCAGATACAGGTAATGAAGTTGAGAAACAAACATGGGAACTATTGAGTTCCTGTAATTAATCGATCACCTACAGAGGGCACAATCAGCGCGTCGCTCCTGAAATATTTAAGCGGGCAAAAGCGCCATGTCAAGGTGGAGTTTGAGAAAAAGCAAAAAAATGTACATCTAATGATGTTTTGTTTTCCATGAAGATGAGACCAGAGCCATGTCGTCAGTAAATAGAATGAAATCCCTAACATAAGCCTGCAGAGAACATGATGGTCTTTGATCTACACAGACTAACATTAACCGAGATTGCAAGCAGCCGATTGTTCGTTATTGAGAAATGATCAAGCATGGTTTTAAGCGTCAAAATATATCGATATCCTCCATCAAAGTGATGTTCAAAGTCCATCGCTGGAATTGGCGGACACTTCCTTAATATTCAAACGTCAGAATGCTGCTGCGATTTTAACCTGGTCATTTGTCAGTTGGAGAATTAATAGTTTTGCAGCTCTCCCATATATCTCCAATGTGCATCGCCCATCGCTGTCAACATATTGTTGTGTTGCTAGCTTTGACAGCATTAGCCGGCAGTGACATGCTGATATAATCGTTTTCGGCATTGCTTTTGGAAAACACAAATGTCATCGTTTACATCCCTTTTAATCCTGATATTACAATTCATAATTTTTTATGTACACGATTCATGTCCCAAAACGGACATCAAAAGGAAAATCAGATTGATATTGAGTGCTCATAATAGGATCAAGAATGGCCGCGCACCAATATCAAAGTCATCTCATTAGCGTTGTATTTACATGGAATTTGTCCTGATAGAGGATCCCCTACGAAAGTAAGAACGCAAAACTAAGAACGTTTACCGAGTCTATGAAATTGATGACTAATGGATATATCTTCCATTATGATCGGCATTGTTCAATCAGTCACTGTTATTGACACAAATTGTGAACATTATATATATATTTACATACATATTTATATATAACGTATATATATATATACTTATATGCATGTATATATATCTATGAATACGTACATACTTATATACACACACATATACACATATATGCATAGATATATATATTTATATATAATTATACGTACATACTATATATATATATACATATACATATACATGCATGTATATATATATATATATATATATATATATATATAAACACATATATATATATATATATATATGTATGATATATGTATATATATATTCAAATTTATATATATATATATATATTATATATATATATATATATATATATATATATATATATATATATATATATATATATATATATATATATATATATATATATATATATATATATATATATATATATATATATATATATATATATATATATGTCTATCTATATATATATCGTTGTCACAACGACTATTCTCACCTGCATTTTATTCACTTCCTTGCTTTCGCCCACATGATTATCAATTGCAAATAGACTTATTGGGAGTCGGAGACAAGGAGTAGTTAAGCATTGTATGGCAGTGGATATTTGCCGCAAGCCATTTTATGTTTGCCACAACGTCATCGAAAATCATTACAGCAGCAGGGAAAAGTGGAAGAGCTTCTGAGCTAAACTGATTGACAGTTAGATGAGCACATGGTTTCAATCATCGGCTTGACCACAACACAAACAAAAGGACATTGGACTGTCATCACCGTCCTGAAGTTTAGGTTTAAGAAATGGAGATTATCGATTGGTCGAGGCAAACTGCTGCCTCTGTTTACTGTTTACCCCTGCATAGTCCGAGTGCTCTTTAGCTCTAGTACGCGACGTTATGACGAGCAGCGTCGCAGCTGACATGTGGAGGTGCTGATCATGGTCAGATACGCGAATGACCCAGGTGAGAGTAGCTATGAGCTTACTGGAAGAATTACAGATTCGCTGCGTGGGGTCATTTATTGGGATTATCAGGTGAAAAAGACAAGTTACAACTGTAGCCTCTCTGCAGAACTGTCGTACTGTCCCCTAGATGTGTTTTGAGGTACTTAGAAGGCGAGCTGGTGGAAACTCTGGCGGTGGGTTGTTCGCAGCGTATTTATCTACTAGTGAATCATTAAGTAAAGGACGGATGGGTTTCTTCGTAATGAATATCTCATTATATGAAAAGATTTGGCTAAGCCACAATCATTTGTTTTGTTTTGTAGTTGATCAAGCGTCAGATTCATTCATTAATGAAGATTACTACGGGAATTTGGCTCTTAGCCATTGGAATAAAGGTGATTTAAATACGATTACGCTAATCATCGGAATTTAATATGTTTCAATGATCATATAATATGATTCCAAACTAACATCAATTACAAAGATATTTCGATGATCTACATAACGGGCATAATTGTTGTGATGGACAATGCTGAATCAGTGCAAAATACATATTGATATTACCATATTGGTCAAAAATTATATCAGATATGAAAAATACAAGGATTTTCCCTCGCACGACAGCAATATAGGGAATTCTAAAATGGTGACATTCTTTAAGATGAATCTTGTGTCTCAGGATGATGAAGGCAACACAAGTGAGGGCCAAATGAGGAAATATTCCAAATGTCCAAAGGATGAAAGCTTTTAGCTTAAAGTTTAGGATATATGTGGATGGTTAAGACTCGATTGATCAGTGCCCGACCAAGTGGCATTCATTTAGTTTTATCAGGCTGTGGTCACTGGTAACTATGACCCACCAGTGATTGATCATTTAATACTTCGTAGGCATTTGCTCTATTTTCAATAGAGCAAATGCTAGGGCATGGAATACCACATATTTGTTCACGCTGTTCTATGTAGGTTTGAAATGAATAGCATAAAGCCCAAAACGTGAACAATATTTGCTTTTAAGACGCTGCTTTATAAGGAAAATATGTAGATGTCTATATTTCGCTAATAACCTTATCGCTCATAAACTGTAATTCACATTCCAATTTTTCAATATTTGGAACTACAAAGCATACATCAGGTACATTAACCATGGATACATCATTTCCCTCAGATCTCGTTCTTTTTATAAAGAAGTATAATAATCATCAGTACCTGTTACCTTTGATCGGTTAAAACTACCAGTACCTGTAACCTATTTGTTTAATAGAATTACAACGGGAAACACAGGTATTAATGAATACCTTGTTAAAGTTACGTGATTGGCAATTAGCAAGCACCAACTGTAATTGTTATTTGTCGGCAAGTGAAAAAGTCAGTAAGCATGTTGATGCACGCAAGCAAACGACATGGTCTATTATTGACCAATTGTGAACCCTATTTATTCATTCATATTGATCTCGAGGTTTACCAATTATAAAATGACTACTTTATATAACTTCAAGACTGCCATGCTCTCTAGGGAATGGGGGAAATAATGTTATTTCATCTACTGGCACCATTCCATATAACTTGAAAACATATAGGAGTAATACGATAATCATTCTATTTAATTGCTGGAAACACATATTTTATGCCTCTGTGATCAGTATAGACTCTTAAGGTGGCGTGCACTCATTCGGAATGATATAAGATATATATTGCTTGCAGTAACCCGGCAATTGTAATGCATGTTTTTTTCCCCATTTCTGTTCTTGTAACATTGGTCGATAAATACAAAGAACAAATATTATGCATGGGTCAGCAAAGATGAATATTTAATGTAACCCCGACCTAGGAAAAGATTAATAATAATGCACACTCAGTACGCACGGTGGGGCGTGATTAAATCCCATGAACACTATTTACAACATCACCCAATTGCCACAAAATGCAGACCTCCTTGGCAATTTAACCAGCAAGAATGCAGACTTTCTTAACGTAATAGAATAAGAATCTGAGATTGATGATCTCTTCATTCGTGTCATGACACTTCTGTAAACGTTATGTCTATATTTTTATAAAACGCTAGTAAGTATCCAATGTCCCAGAGACGACTCTGATTGATAGTAAACCTCTCTAAGAGGATCGAGCCGGGCTTAAGGTGTCAACACAGCTCTATCATCCGTGCCATCATCAAAGTCATGTCACGAGCGTGGTGTTTGAATGCATTGAGGCCCACTGTTGGATTTGATATCCGATCCCCTATAACGCATGGGCTGAAAGCATGCAGACTGTCAGGAGCCATACTTTATTGGTAAGCATGGGACAAATTCAAAACCTAAAGTTTTACGTTTGTACTGAAGGTGTCTGATGTAGACACATTCTATTGCACAAACATTGGCGCATTGACATTTGCAGTGGTTGTAACATGGAGTTACTCAGTCTTGCATTGTCTTGGTTGTGGTTAGTGACCCTGTCCTTTTTTTAACAATTAACTCCATGAATTAAGACATAATTCAATGCTCTCAGCTCTTGAGATAGATATTTCCACGTCTTGTCAATCGTTTCACTGAGTATTTCATTATTTCATTAATGACATAATTGGTAAGAGAGGGTTGCAGTTAATGACTGTAACGGCCATCTTTTCTTTTTACCGGATATCGCCGGTAATTAGCTGCATATCAACTTAAATTTTTGAAGTTAAAGAAAGTGTTGCGAGCATTTGAATTATGAACTTTGTTGATTATCCGCTACAGCACAGAAAGCTTACCAGATTAAAAGTTGATTGCTGCTCGTTGGCAATGTGGTATCTGACGGAGCCGGCCGGTGTACACATTATGCTCCTGCAGGCCTGGTAGTGTGGCAATTATTTTCGTTTTACGTGAATTTATCTCCAATATTCCATCAGCTTGTAGATGTATTTTGATCACAGAGTGTCGGCATCTTTGGCAAGTTTCTTAACATAATAAAAGGGTCATCATGTGTTTCCATTTTTGCGAAGAATTTTTAAAACCGGGATGAATGTCGATCCCTAGTAAACATAACTGTCGCAATTCTGTACGATCTTGCCTCTGACGCTTTTAGACTGAAGATCTTCTGTGTCTCCATTGATAACCATGAGCTTGGTTTTGCTTTCATTCAGTACCTTACCCGATCCATTTGTGTTCGTTTTTGTATGTGGTATTGCGTCTTGAATTTGTGTAAATGGGTCATCTGTGACGGGGATGTATGGAGCTTTGTTCAAAGATGTAGTATCAATTGGTTGGGTATCCTTCGGCTTAAGTAGATCTTCAGTGGGTAGATATATATACGCTATGACCGCATAAACCATCATGATTGTGTTGCGAACACTCAAACACAACTTCAAAACACTATGACCGCACAGAACGTCATGACTGGGTTGCGAACACTCAGGCAATTGCTTCCATGTGATGCGAAACGTTACCTTGTCTGTCTCTTTGTACCTCTCAGTAGATGCTTATGGTTGGGTTAGTGGTGAGATGGGCCAGGAGAAAACGTTCCGAAGAGAGTGATATGTGGCTAACGATTGTATTGATTCGTACAATAACATTATCATTTAACCTTGTGTGCGAGGTAGCGAATGAGGCAGGTGCAGTAACCAGGCGTCATCTGTCAACCTTTCGCTTGTCTAAGCCATGAACTGAGGTCAATATATAAGCGGCATCTTGCGCACTTACCTCATTCCGTGGTGACTTACTTTAGGCGCCAGGAGTCAAAAGCGCGGGGAAAACGCAAGTGTGAAGCAAGATCCGTATGCGAAAAGTTGAGAATCTTGCAACGTCTACATGATGGAGTTTCGAGAAAGCTGGTCTGTCAGAATGAGTGCATTACAGAATCAACAAGGAGGGTGACCTTAGGTCCTTTGTGGACGAGGTTCATGAAGATGTTGGTCTGAAAAGAAAGAGAGTAAAGTTAGCTGAAAATCCTACTTTAGATAAGGCTTTGTTCAATTGGTTTGCTGAGAAAATAGCAGAAGGAACCCATTTGTCTGATGCCATGATCCAGGGCAAGGCAGTGCAGCTAAATGAAGTCATGAGTGGGGACCAGACCTTCAAGGGTTCCCATGGATGGTTCTTCAGTTGGAAGAGGAGGCCTGGGATTGGGAAGGACAACGTCGTTGGTGAAGCTCGGTCTGCTGATGTAGAGGCTGCTGAACAATTTCTTCCCAAACTCCAAGAGCTAGTTGAAGAGGGGGGCTTCTGCGCAGACCAAATCTATAATGCAGATGTGAACCTCGACGTGAATACAAATCATCAGACAACCCATGGCTGAAGCAGTCAAAGGTTACCCTCCTCGTCTGTACCAACTGGGAGGGTATCCACAAGCTGCCCCCACTACTCATCGGGAAGTTCAAGTCCCCCATGATGTTTCCATCACCCAAACATTGACCAACTGCCTCTGAAGTACAACTTCTCGAGGAGTGCCTGGATGACAGCAGCGGTCTTTAAGTTGTGGTTTTGCCACCACTTCGTCTCATCGGTCAGGTGACCTGGAGGAGAAAGCAGTGTTGCTGTTAGACAACTGCCCTGTCCACCCACCTGACACCCCGTTATCACGAATTGGGACGATTGAGGTGTTTCATCTTCCTAAAAACACAACTGCGAAGATCCAGCCCATGGACCAGGGTATCATAGCTACACTCAAGTAGCTCTACCAAAAATAAAATCATCATTGACATGGTCAGCGCAGATGTGGGGATGAAGGACAATCTGATGGAGGTCAACATCAAGCCTGTGATGTACAAGGTCAACACAGCCTTGCAGCACACCAAGCCCATCAGCGTCAAGAAGTGCTGAAATAAAGTACTAGGTGATCCATACACTCTGTCATGACAATGTCCCCGAAGAGAGCCAACCAGCATAATCCTGCCCAGATGATGAATAGAATGCGGGTTTCAGTGAAGAAGATCAGCACACTACGACCTACCAGCAGCTCCTGGAGGAGATAAGGAAGGTCAACTGTACCTCTATCAACCAGTTCTTCAAGTCCCAAACTGTGTTGGATGAAGACTTGCCTATCGCCCAGCCCTCTACGGACGAAGAGATGGTGACTGAAGTCATTGGAGCAGATGAGGAGGAGGATGAAAAAGCTGACGACATCTACAGCACCAAGGAGACCATCAAAGGATGCCAGCAGATGATTCGTATCTACATCAGGGAGGGATGCTAAAAGAATCCAAGCCCAAACCCACCTCAGGGACCTCTAGATGCTGCTGGAGCAGAGGATGAAGCAGATCAAGATGACTTCATCAACAACACCTACATCTGTAATCTCTGATTCAAGTAGATCTGTACATCAATAGACTATTTCTTGTGCATTCTCTATGAAATCTGTTTGAAGAAATCCATATAATAAAATTTATTTTCATTCCGTATCCGTTGGTGGATGACTCGCCAAGTAGTTCCGGTCGAACGGTAATATGAATATATACCGTTCTGCTTCAACATTTTCGGCGCGTCCAAGAAAACGCGTTTTGCTAATGTGCTCTATCACGCATCTAGAAAATAACATATATCAAGAGTATGCACACAAAAAAGTCATAGCGCACCAAAAAACTTACCCCCACTCGACGCTATTCTGCAATAAATGCCATCGATATATCATTTCCGAAAAATCGCGATACGATGTCCGCCATTTTGGAAAATATTGCGTCGCGTGATTTCCCGCGATTTCTCGCCGCCTCATCCGCATTGCCTTAGCATTAGTCGTCGATGGGTCACGTCATTCTGAGCATACGCAATGCACGTGGTCTTGAACTTGAAAACAAACATGTTGCTGTGTTTCGGACTTTTTACCGCTTCCCAAATTGATCGAACTATAACTAATTACCATGGATGAAATCCCCCGCCGAAAGGGATAAAATTGTCCGTGAACATCATTGCATTCTAAAACTCCATCACTTCGGTATGTTTGGTGTTTGGTAGTTGTCTGAATCGATCTCAAAATTTTTACGCTGCTTTCGCCCCAAATTCGCCAACTCGCGCTTTCATTGAACTCGCGGCTCCGATTTATGGATCCGTATTTGCGCGCGTTATCGGGGTAGAGCTGTAATAGGGGTCTTCACGTTCTCGGGTTTCCGTCGCGGCCGCCAGGCGGCGATACTGATTTTCCACCGGAAATAGGGGCAAGTTTTTCCAAAACACAAACGCAATACACGACGCGGAACGTAGAGATTTAAGCGGTGGTGAATATTCGTCGTTTTATGTTTGATATTGGTGCTATTTTGGAGAAATCGTTTAGGGATATCGTTCTATAGACTATATAGACCGCGCGGAAGCTACCATGCCCAGGTTTACATGCGCTGTAGTGGACTGCAAGGCCGATGTTCGCAAGAAAACGAAAAACACCCGTAGATGACAGTCATGTTTCCGTCAGTTGTATTGCTGACGTGAAAAGTATATAGACTGTGTAATTGTTGCAATTGCCAGACATCAAAATAATCAAGGCGACAAGCCGTGCGACATGTCTCTTCATCAGGCGGTAATGCTGGATTAGACATTGCAATGATATTGAAGTCAGCCACTGCAAACATCATGGCCACAACATGTTTGCAACCACCATCATCTCTGCAAAGAAAGATGAGAAAATAAATAACAAACTTCCACCAAATGACAACACCACATTAAACAAAACACTAAGTTAATATTGTACCAGCAAGTCTTCATAGGTATTTATACATGTTACTGATATGTGTGACATATCTGTATTCAACTTTCTTAAGTTAAATATTCCAATTATATAAATTAAGAATTTCCATGTGCACTCACATCCAGCAGAATCTATGGTACCAGATGGGTATGGTTGCTCGGACTGGGACTGCTCCCCACGCCACCACCCCCCCCCCCCCCCCCCCCCCCCCCCAGATAACACCTACAATGATTCAGGGATTTATATTCAACTGTATGTATGTGTCTGTTGAGGAACAGCTGATATCCCCTTTCGCTTTCAAATTATGCCACCCTGCTAGGACTCCAATTGCACTTGGTCATCATATGAATAAGACAGTAAGCCTCAGTAAGCTCAGGTGCGTTTGACATGTCGGCCTGCCATGTAGAAAGTTTGTTGGAATGTAGGAAAATAACTTGCTGACCCTCTTTGCTAATAGTTCTTTATTCATTGTAAATATTCTCTCCATCATCTTCCCCGACCAAGTCCACAATATTTTCTGTGCTGCAGGCATTTCTTACTAATTCTACAAGCTCAGTTTTCTTAAAACTCGAGGAAAGTTTTCAGTTGGGGTCTGTCCATTACGAATGGGACAATGATGATATGGTGTAGCAACAGTCACGCACGCTAACTTCGAAGAGATATCGGGTGAATATTTATGTTGTTGCAGAATACTCTCCAGACGACTGTACATGAATGTAGTTGGCAACATTTTGGATCACTATTTTATGATAATCTCTGTGTTTGAGAACTGTTTCAAATGTGCTCATTGCCACGTGACAGCGTTCAGAATACGCTTGACACCTTCGTCGACGTCTTTGATGTCCTTAACAGCTAAAAAAACACGCAACAAGAATGCGCGCAACAACGCAGGAACTGAAAACAGCAACTGGTAAAGCGCGATCAAAGCGTTGACAGCTTGACAGGCAGAGAAACATGCCCCCAGTTCAGGTAAAAATCGCTGTGCGCGACGGTGCCCCTCCTAGCGGCCGTGATGGAAGCCCGAGAATGTGAACGCCCCTATTGGTATGGGGTCTTCCTGGCCTGCGGAAAAAAATCCTCTTTTCGACTTTTGTTTGTGTGCTGTAGCATAAAATGATGGAAACATGATCTGTTCCGTGTTTCAACCCAGAATCGATGGTAGGGAGCTTGATTTGGGGAGTAAACAATAATTACTCGTGTAGCCGAGGCTAATATTGTAGCGAGGTCGGATATATGCCAACCATTAATGCCCCCGACCCGGTAGCTCAATAGTACCGTGCTGGACTTTCGTCCCAGCGGCCTGTGTTTCGCAGCCCGGTCTGGGCGACAGGTTTGTGCCAAGTGGGCGGTAGTACTTAAGGGGAGCTGTATAACAATCATTCTCATCCATCAACGTCGCGATATCACCTCGTTGTTGAAAGTGGCGTAAAACCCCAATATTACCATTACAATTACTAACAATTAACTTCTCCAACCCCCTCCAAACCATATATGTAACCGGTTTCCGTGGCGTAGTGGTATACTGCGTCGCCATTCGACTCACGGGTTGTTGGTTCGATATCAAGGTGTGAAAACCATGACCCCTCTCACCTTGAACCTGGAAGAGCATCACGCGACCTAGATGTTACTCGCCGACGCGCATTGTTCATAATATACTTTGTCTACCACAGCAAGGTCGTATTAATATAAATACATGAGCTGATGACTGTGGTGACGATGTGTCGTGTAGTCAACAGACTGACGATCACCATGGGGTAGTTTCACTCACACGGCACAACACAACAGAAACAGAAGGACTCTTAGACAGAAATGTCCCTGACGTTCAGAACATTACTGATGATTCTTGTCGTGGCAATCAACAATTTGTCACCTACCGTACGAAATACGGCAAATTTGCTAGCAAGACACAAACTGAAAGAAGACGAGCGTCCTCTCATAGTTTGATGGCCTGGCACAAATCACGTTGCAACGGCAACGAAAGTGATTCGAATTTGATGCAGCATATAGTTCAGCAAAGTTCCGGGAAAGAAGCAGATATTATTCCCGAGCCAAGCGATTGTATAGCACTTGAATCTAGGGCAGCTGACGGACAAGAATATACAACTGTGAAACCAAATTGTGACGTTCAAGGAAGAAGAGTGGTTGAACTGCAATTTTTAGCAGAGAAGCTCCAACAAGGATGTATCGTGTGCAAATCAACGCTAAATCTATGCGACATTGTGTCCGAAAAGCGCTACGGATTAGCATCGCTACTGTATATACGTTGTCCTGTTGTAAGCTGGAGCTGCACTCAGGGAATACAACCGAAAACCCATTGTGGCTTCCCATAGACTACGTGAACCTATTATTTTTTTAATTTCTGCTCATAGTACTTATACCACTGCACAATATTACCAAGTTTAGTTCAAATGTCACTGGTCAAATTTTTTTTATGGAGGATGTACACCATTCTAGAGAAAAAATAACAATAAATTCATAAACAGCTAGCCGTAGGGTGCGGCGAGACATCATTTTTTTCTTGATTTTTGTAAAGCAGATATTGTGCTGTCTGTATATTAAATATAATGCAATTCGATGTATGAACTTTTCTTTAGAACCAAAATATTATCAAATTATCATAATTCCCATTGGCTTAACATGTGGATCTTAAATTCGCCATACTCAGAAATTTACACCGGTGACCTATACTTTTATTTAACATTTCGTTAGCTTTATATACGAGCTTACTCTCTGCAGAAAATCGTGAAAATCTATGTATGAATTTAGAACTGTCGCAATTGTCTTTAAACAGATATATGGCTGATGATGTGAATCTTTAAGCTATGGTTAGCTAATTGCAATCGAAAGCAAATCATGCCCCTTTATAGCTTCCATTGTTCATAAATCCCTGCGTGCTCCTATGACGCAATTAGAAGCTACAATAGACTGTAAAGATGTCGGAGTCAATGAAGATAAAATGGCGCATAAATTTCGCCATCTTATCAGGATAGCCACTGGTGTCCTGTCTGCTTCAGAACCAAGGAATAATGCATTCGCTGTTGCAAGTTACCACAAACTACTGGATAATGCTACCAGTAAATCATAGACTCGTGTAGGCTCAAGAACAAATATCAATGTAAATACGCTGATGCAACATACCCTGTTTCAATACATTAGGCGGCATTAGGTTGAATCAGGGAGAAACCGGGGCAAACTTGCTGTGAAAGTACTTGGCTGCTTCAATTATGTGCACGCACGGACGACCAATTAGTAGTGCAAATAATTGTACATAATTCATAACATGCTTTCTGCTTGTCACCTTGGTGTCTGATTCACGTTGAGTCTAGTTAATCAATACACCGAGTCACCACTTAGTAAAGACAATCACCGACTGGCAACACTGTCGTTCCTAACGTTTTTCTGTGCCAGAGAATGACACAAAGTGATATGTGCCGAATGTGTTGATCGAATCGTAGAAACAACGTTCGCCATTCATTAGAACTACCTGCTGTATTTGACATCTTCCCGTGGAAGTGTTCGCATCATTTTAATAATGGCCATCATATGCCTGTTACCAGTGATGGATTCGTTTGCTGCCTCGTCCTTCCCAAAGTGGTGAGGAGTTTTAGCAGGAACCCACTAAAGCCACTCTAATGGAGGCAATCATGAATTGAAGTGATGTTTGGTAGGTGAAATATAACCCCGATTACATGTGGCTGATATCAGCTTTCTCTTTCGGTCATTCTACGGAATTGATAGACTGAACATAATGATATTATTGCAGTGCCAATAGGGGAGTTTGAATGGTAAGTTCAAGAAGCATGAGCATGAATCTACGAGCAATGAGTCGGTGATGGGCCTTATGAGTTGCAATGAGACAATACCATAGGGATTGTACAATATGTGAATTATGCCTGGCGCTAGAATACACCCTTTTCATTTTTTTCTATTCCTCTTAAAAGCGACTATCCTTGCCCTTTGAACTAATGTCAATCATGAATTTCATTGAGACTTCAACAGAACGTAGCAACGGTATACTTTCAAAGGAATGCAATGACATCAGCCGCAAACGGAAATAAGCTAATCTGTTCAGTCGTTGTTAAATGTGTGACGGAGTACAGCTGAACAGTCCCATGACCAACTGAAAGTGCTTAATTTGAGGGGCATTATAATCAGAATGCGGTATAGGCTGTTAGGTATGACCTCTCTTTTCACTAACAGTACATTTTCTCCCGTAAAGGGACGCTTCCTAGTCAAGGTCCCCTAGCCTGATGGCTGCGGGCGTTGTTTACATGTTACTGATATTCAAATCTTGCGCGAGAAGCGCAGCGGAACCCCTGGAGTCTGGGACGCAGTCTTGCCGCTTTCTGTCCCTTACAGCATGCCCGAGAGAGAGCGCGCCACATTTCGGGCGAAAATGCTAACAGCATCAATGCACAGGATGGAAATCGATCCTTGACTTGCAGCTTATAAACACCGGGTTCTGGTCCATTGTGGGGTATAAGAACAGTGTCGCTAATCGTATACGGTGACAGAGCTTGCGACTGCGAAGTTTCCTCTATGTGGCTCGCAATAGCGAAGTTAACAAACCTCAAATCCATGCAGCCACAAGGGAACTTAGACGTTCCCAAACGCGCTTCATCATTGTACCAAAGCAGAACAAAAATGATAGCGGTCATCATCGTCTTAGTTTACCTGAAGTCCGTGTGTGCAACAGTTGACCACCAGTCAGTTGTCACTGTTCACACTGACACTGCGCTCAACACGACCCAGTGGGCATACAGAGGGGGTCGTCGTGTACCGTGGTGCCATAGCGCTACACAGTGTGCATTGGCATGCCACAAAGAATCCACGTGCCATGTTGTTCAGTGGAGGTCGCATTCAGAGGAATGTATCATCGGAACTGTCATCAAGGTCATAGATTCCGATGACCTCCTTCCCGAGCCTGGAGTTACTCTATTCACCAAACCGTTAGGTAAGTCGCAAATATCAATAGATTAAGTTGTAGATTTATTTAAAACATTCTGTCTAGAAATGCACATTCAAGCTCTGTTGTGATTATAATCTGAATACATCTTGATACTGACAATTTTTTTGTTGCTGAGAATTTTCAAAATGATTCTATCAACGTTTTGCAAATACGAATTTCTGGCTGTGGATCTCGTGTGAATACGTTGGACATAACGCAATATCTGATACTTTATCAAGCTCTTTTGAGCAATTATCTAACTTGATCATTGTTTGTAACTGATACAGGCGTCATTATGTCCGTTAGTTATTGTGAATGTTAAAGCGGTGTTCCATGCGAGTCCCACGTTACCGAGATACAACTTCTCCTGTTCTGAAGGCAAGATGCGCTGTCGGGCTATTGGTACCACAATGGCAACCGCCGAGGCAGCGCGGTTGGCGTACTATGCTGGATTCAGTGCATGTACTTACAGCTGGGTACTTGAGAATAATGGAGATTACTGCATGAGATCTCTCATCACAAATGCCAACAAAATGCCAGCGGATACGGCATGTGGCTCACAGCCATATACGGTCGAGCCATGGGGGCAGCTTGATACCGACCGCTTTGACGTGTTATGTATGGCCCCAGCAGGTAAGATCTTCATTTAATGCACCCGAAGAATAAGGCTCCTCAGCAGTTATGGACACACACAAACACACACACACACACACACACACACACACACACACACACACACACACACACACACACACATATATATATATATATATATAGAGATATATAGATAGAGATATATATATATATAGATATAGATATATAGAGATATAGAGAGAGAGAGAGATACTATATATAGATATATATATAGATATCTATATATATATATCTCTATATATATATATATATATATATATATATATATATATCTCTCTATATCTCTATATATATATATATATATATATATATATATATATATATATATATATATATATATATATATATATCTCTCTATATATACCTAGCCGTACCTTTCCCTAGCCGGTCATGTCAACCTCCAGCGTTTGATTTTTACGGTGCTTTCTATTCTTGCATTTGCTCTCAGTAAATATTCTGCCTCTTTGTGTCCAGATTATGTTCGATCCTTGCCTGCCTCCACGTCTTATTCACCCGACTGGTGTACCACGTTCCTCTGCATCCAGACCATTCCTGATGTCTCTTAACTGCGTTCGCAGTCTAATATCTGAGTTCAGTATGAGCATGAGATCGGTGTGGCTTTATTCGCTGAGACATATATTCTTTTGATTTAGTGTCGATATTGTTATAAACGGTGTATGTGTATCTGTGGTTGATGTGAAGCGTTGTTTTGGTGTGATCTTCTGAATGTAAAGCTTTCACAGCCAATACCCGGCTAAACAATCATAACCATCAAGCTTAACAACTGACCTGAGCATGTACGCGAATAGGACTAGGGCTCCGGACTTGTTTCTTTGTAGTGAAGAACCCTTCAAATTTGACCTCCCTTTTAATATTAGGAGCACTATTTGACCTCTATTTGCTATGAATGGTGATACTACAAATAAACCAGTTCTAAGGTCAACCGTTTTCCTACATTCCACGAAACGCTCCTGTCTGTGATGCACTTATTTGGCTTCATTTCTTCCCCTAGAGTGCCAGATGGGTGGCGCGGCAGATTATAGAGCTGGGCAGAGGAGGAGAGACGGAGTGGGATGAGAGGCTGAGAGAAGATTCCCACTCATCACCACGCAGTCAGTTAATTTGGTGACCGCTGACATTTATTTGGCGTCGATTAAAACCCGTTCCTTTTTCTTACGGGATGTGAAGAATGCACCACTTTTTGCTCTGGCAAACGCAATTAGACACACATAGGTAAAAACAAGAGGAATTTCAACGATAATAACAGAAAATGAAAGAATTTTGCAAGCGTGCTCGATCCGTTTACAGCTTGTTCCCAGATTATCCGCTAATAATAATAAGGCTTTTTCAAGGGGCCGATGTCACACAATCTATCGATGATTCGGTGATCCTGATACAGAGACAGGCTTTTAATAAGCAAGACATGGAAATTAAATGATTACTGCGCAAACATTTATGATGCATTCGCTTTTCCTGTTCCGTTGCCCGGCATGTATGCGCAGCTACTAGACTGAGCCCACTTGCGCCTACAACCAGGCTACCCAGCTTGTTTATCAACAAACGCACGTCTCAGTCTTGCACGCATGAAATAAAATGAAGCCACTAGGCAACCACTGGAATTTAAGAATGTATAGAATAATATTACGTGAAATAATGTCGAGATAATAAGTCAGCCGATCAACAATATAGGCATGAAGACAAAAATTGCGTGCTACATCGCACATCAAAAGTATGGCAAAACTGTACACATCAGCAGGACAGACGAACAAGATATTTTCTTATGTGTATATTTGACCAGATACGATCCCAAGGAAAAGGCAATTTAACATTATGACACAGACGCCAGGTGAACTGAAGTGAACGTTATGACTTCATGTCATGTGGCGGTTGTTGAAAAAATTACACACATGATCATTAATGAATACGAAATCTGTCTTCGAAATGGATTCGGGATTTCCAATAGCACAAAAGACTACTTTCCATATAGTGATTGTTATTACAACATATCGTAATTAACGCATTAGAGCGTAAGAGAAATTGTGACGAATTTCTTCTGACAAATAGAGCAAATGAAATACAATATACAACATCAGATCATTACCAGTCAATGCTTGTCAAACATACACAGGACAACCCGACTCGGCGTCCAACTCGAAGTTGACTGAAGTCACATGACTACCCGAGTCTTGTTGTTCCTGTGTTCTGGCGGTATTATACTGTCGTCGTCGTCTGTCCATACGTACACTGCTGCGGAAGCTGGATGCTCTGCTGCGGATGCTGGAGCGCCGACTGCAACCAAGCTACTGAGCTTGTTTATCAACAAACGCACGTGGTAAAAAAATCAGTCTTGCACGCATGAAATAAAATCAAGCCACTAGGCAACCACTGGAATTTTAGAATGCAGACAGGACAGCGACTGCTACCATGACGATCCCCATGACAAGACACACAGCCAAAAAGGCAAAGAGAGGAAGCTGTCCAGCTCGACGGATGGCGCTCAGATCTGGAACAGACCAGGAGGCATTTTCAATGCAAGCACAATACCATAGCATTTTTCATCATTTTGGCCATATCAACCGTGACCTTACCATCTTGTGTGATACTAGGGAGGACAGCAGCCTTGAATCTGTTATCAGCTTCACACCTGGTCAGATCCTCATTGGGCTTGGTACATCTGGGCGTGTAGAAGACAAGGGAATGCGAAGAGTCAGTGGCTTCCACTAGCAGTAGGTACTTGGAGTTGTACGTTAAACCCGGTAGTAGCATAGAGAGATTCTGAACATACACACAGACAATTGTCTTACCAGAACCACTCGATTATCTCAGGAAATTAACGTATCATCATTTATGGTTGAATGTCGATGAACCTACCAGATGCTCGTGCAATTCGACCATGGAGACGAGATGTTGAGCAGGTAAGTTACATTCCGGAAGTGACTCGTGTACCTGGCACGATTGCCTCGTCCAGGTAATCGTGTACAACACAGGTGTAACAGCAACTCGACCATGGAGACGAGATGTTGAGTTGGAGGTCGATGCCTCATGGAGGAGAAGACGTAGTGATTGCTGAGGTGGTAGTTTTGCATGTAGAGGTCACAATGAAGCGTGAGGAATGTGTCATGTAAGAGGTCATGTCAGAAGACAGTGCAATCGAACTTTTAGTGTCGGAAGTCGTGGTGGAGGTTAACATGAAGGTGTGATGGGAAAATTACAGGGGTGGTGGGCGTGTATTTTCTCTTACCAGAGGTCATATCAGGGGTCCGAGTAGTCGAAAAGCCAGTGGCAGAGGTCATGGTAGAGGTCACATGGAATGATAAAGAATGATTCATGCTGATCAGTAGCATCTTCATCCCACGTGGTGTATACCGACATGGAGGGGGGGGGGGGATGTTTTCCATTGCAGAGGTCAAAACGGATGACATCTTGGAGGTCATACGGGAGGAGACTGCAGTAGGTTCACCGTTTGCACCAGCTGCAACTTCATTCGACGTCACGATCTGTCCTCGACCAGAGTAGCTCTCATCCGAGAGTTCGTGGTAGTCATAATACTCCGGCCTCCCTAACTTCTTCCACCTCAGCCTCTGTATCTGAAGACAAACCACGCCATACATATCAACAACTTTGCTTACCATAGCGAGGAGCAAAGATGTCTTGAACCACGGTTCGAGACGTCAACGCGGTCAGCAGGCGGAAGGAGAGGCCGACCTCGTCTGGAATCAGAGCGAAATATTTTAAAATACCTTTAAGCGTTTCACACTAGATTTCTATCACAATCAATCCTCAGGAAAATGCCCGTTAGCAGTACCCTCTCCAGCTTCGTTACTTCGACCCTATGCATTGCTGACAGGAAAAACCACAACCTGCCCAAAATATGTATTTCTGTGTTCCATATATTTAATATGGCAATGCTTATCTCTTGTCTTAAGCCATGCGCCACATCCAGCACAGGAGCTCTGTGCTATCGTTAATATCGAAACGGCGTGAAGTTGAACATGTAAGCTGGACACCTTACCAGTTTGGCAGTCGATGTAGTGGTCATCTCTGCAGTGTTCGACAACAGGTCAATTGACGCCTAGCTCACAGCGTTTGCATACGAGCCATTATCAATAGGACACGGTGCTGGCATTCATGGTACAACACATGTCCACACCTGCCAACCTTCTGGCAACAAATGGGCGAATAACGCGAACTAAAGGCACGTGACCACATTGGATCTGATCACACGGGGCTATATTTGGAGAACGTTGGGAGAGTCCGTCTAGTCAACAAATAATTAATTTTTAAAAGCTTCTTCGTAAATTCTACACATTTCACAGTGAACTTTCCTGCCATTCTATGTATGGTTGAAGCAGGGTGTGACAGTATGACTGATATAGACATCCATCGGGTTCTTTTTTCAACTGACAAGGAATGATCGGTTCTTACATAAATCAAATTTTTACAGCTTATAACATTTACATCGTAGGCAGTCTGATTTAAAGGGACCCCACACAGGCGAGGAAGCAGTGTGCGAATGTCTTGCCCTCTGGAACCGTTATGACAATATGAGACGATGCGCAGTTAGTTCCGTAACAATGAATATTTATCAAAATCGTAAAAGGCGTAAATCTGGGCGGACTGCACAGCTTACTGCGGATGGACCAAGAGAGAACATTATATATAATGTCTAGATAACATTATACAACTGTATTAAGGGCCCGGTAAGGCACGAGGGACCATTGGGTTCCTAATCGGGTACTCTTGATGGTTTTTATTCTGTCAAGCGCACTTATACATACTCAACATACATTTGGTCAGAAAAACGAGAATCAAAATTCACGTCCAAAGGACAATGTGACGTTATGGTATATCGGACGTGAATGGCCAACAAGAAGCCCAGTGGTAAGACTATGACGTAATTACTGCGCATGCGCCGTACCATGTCGGACATACGGTAGTAAGAACCTGCAGACTGCGATGGAATGAAGTATCCATGTTGATCACACACACACACAGTCAAGTTGCATCCGGGCAATTGAGGCTCTGATATACGTCGAGGAATATGACCTTTGCACGTGTTGCCCCTACCAATGCGTAGCACACATAGCTGTAACGCAAAGATAGGCAGCAGAGCATGGGTAGACGGCAAGCATAGGAAACGGAAGTACTGCGCGGCCGATCTCTGTTGACATCACATGCCAACATGGGCTGTCGCAATCTTAAATCACATTTACAAAGTATATTTTGATACACACTGAACTACTCCTTGTACAAGATAAGACGTCTTTAGTTCATCAGATAAAAGTACGCATTATTCAATGATATGCCGCTAATGAAAGGTCGAATTAGAGTCATGTCCGAAATATATACATACTATGTTTAACCACAAACATTGACCTCTGATAGGTCAAGCTTCAACCAGTATCATTCCAGCTCAGGGTGTTCTGTTGTCTGATTACATGCATCACAGCGACTATTATGAAGATGATAACAGCTCAGGTGATTGTGTAGGTTGGTCATTAGTACATCAGTGCTATTAAAGGTAGTAAGTATCTCCTGGTATTATTTACGAGAGTGTACTCCGGATTGATAGAAGATAGTGTCTTCTGGTGTTAAAAAGACAGTGTTTTCTTGTGTTATCAAAGACGGTGTTTCTGTGTGTTATCGGAGATAGTATTTCCCGGTGTTATCAAAGATTGTGTCTTCTGGTATTATCATAGATAGTGTCTAATTGTGTCATCAACAACAGTGTCTCTTAGTGTTGTCATGTCTATGAGATTGGCTTTGTTCCCTGGGTGACTCGATGGTCATTTGGAAAGTAACTTACAGCACTTACATACATAGCAGAGAAGAAGTAACATAAGAACTATCGTCTCGTTTTTCGCCTTGTTAGAGCCTTGTTAATGATCACTTTGTTCTTATCTGACCGCGCGGTGTCGCCACTGAGCGAGTCTCCAGGTGGCGCTGACTTGCGCTTCAGTTACCACCGGCTTCGCATGATATTTCCAAATATGGTTTAATGCCTTCATTGCATTAAAGCGGGCGAGTATTTATGCTACCAGAGGCATTCATTGGATAACGGCCAGCCATATTATCAATCTAATTGCAAGTCAACGAGGCCTACTTCCCCGGAGACAGTTCAAATAACACACCCCTCATATAAGTCATAACCCCCTGTTGATAATAACAGTTTTCATTTGCCGATGGTTCCCGTCTTCATGTAATTTTCATGTCGCTGTCATTGTGGGTCGAGTGCCCCCTCTAATACTCGATAGGTTGGCCATCTCTGGAACATTAGTCAGAGTGCAACAGACTGTTACCGCCGTCCGCAGTCGCACTTGTTGGTGCTCTGTCTGTGAGGGGGTGCCTTCAGCTGAGGGCGACACGAGGTGAGCGAACAAAACATGTAACGTATGCTTGTCTACCTCTCAGAGCTGTCTACCTGTTTGTCAGGGCGAACGCACCGCGCTCTACACAGTGTGATCATGGCTTGATATGACAAATATTGAATCTCACCGTCGTAAACAAGAAGAAAGGCAACTGGGATTAACTCATACGAATTGGATTAACATGACACCGAGGTTGAGAGGTAATGTTATGAACATTGCCAGACGTCCATCATCTCGCCCTCGCTTTACGTGGGACGTTCCCATCAGCACGCCAGAGTTGTGACTATACGTACAGCACGTCTAAATATATGGTTATACATATGTCCTCTATATATATATATATATATGTATGTAAATATGTATATATACATTCATGTATATATATGTATACGCATATATATATATATTTATACGCATTTATATATATGTATATATATGTGTATATTTACATATATATATATATATATATATATATATATATATATATATTCGTAGATATATACAGTTATATATACGTGTACGTATAAATATACATGTATTTATATGAATATATACATATATATATATATATGTATATATATACATATATATATACATATAAGATATATATATATATATATAGAGATATATACATATATATATATATATACATATACATATACATATATATATATATATATATATATATATATATATATATATATATATATATATATATATATATATCTCTATATATATATATATATATATATAGGACAATACTGATAAGTTAACGTTATCTATTTGATAGCACCGATGGTGTAGTTATCATCTGACTGTACTTGCTGTCTTACACCAGCAATTCGCGTGTGTTGGCTCCGTCAGTTGCATACCGGCCCGGATATCAGCCGGCGTTCAGCAATTCCACAGCCATCAATAAAAAATCGAACTACGGATGGCCTTTACGATCCCATCTGTCGTCCCGCCTGTACTATTGATAGATAGTTCAAAGCAGGTCACGTGAGTAACCCAGACCAGTTGTGGGAATACAGGCTTACGCAACCTTGGTTTCCATTGTTAAAACATCTCCAAATCCCATGGATTATCCATCCGGCATACCATGGAGTACCTGGAAACGAAGAGCGATTTACCTTGGCTGGCAAGCTTGATGAAGACGGCTTTGGCAGCAGAATTGGGTGCATTACATGAGTTTATAGTCGGCCGCGCAC
Organism: Urechis unicinctus; assembly: GCA_034190875.2. Taxonomy (NCBI): domain Eukaryota; kingdom Metazoa; phylum Annelida; class Polychaeta; order Xenopneusta; family Urechidae; genus Urechis; species Urechis unicinctus. Next base: position 50,274,246 of record CM067343.1, read on the forward strand.
TGCTCTGTGTATACACGTAAACACAGGATGCTACGTGAAGCGTGGCTGTGTGGCTCTACGTGACGAATGTTCTGTGTATGTTACAGGTGGTTACCAGCAAACCCTAGCTCTATCTCACATGCCAGGTAACTCAGGTAATCACAGACCCACGCGCCGCTATCACCTCCCCGTGGGACGTTGGAATCGTAGATTTGTGGCAGCTCTTGGAAGTGATTATGGACGTTTGATATAAAGCAGACAGTATTGCTGTAGATGTTGCGATGGCGAGCGGTGGTGTTTTGTTGTCCGTGATATCGTCGCCAAGGGATGCCTGACAGATGCAGCCGCATGACCCGTCATGGAACACGATACTTGTGTTAAGTGATGGTCTCCTGTGATTGGTTTCATTGTGTTACAGCCTTACATTAGCGATTTTGGATAACATATGACATGGATTTATATCACATGGATACAGCTCATGGGACTTAAAAACGGCGAGAAAAGCTGACGAGGAAGCTGACAGGTGTTAGAGGTTGGTGTACAGTGGCGATGTGAGGAGGGGAGAGCCGAGACACAGGAACATGGGACACATGTGTAGCTGTCACAGGGCACCGGGAAGGTGGCGGAATAACGACAACGGTGAGTGGATAGACGGATGGATGGATGGATGGATAGACGAACGAATGGATAGGTGGATAGACGAATTGATGTATGGGAGGATAAAGGAATTGATGTATGGATGGAAGGATGGGTTTATGGATATGTCTTAGATACTTGGATAGATGAATGAGTATACATCGTGCGTTGAAATCAGCGGCGAGTTCGTGTTGAGAGGGGGATAACTCGGGCTTCTGACATGGACGTATCCTTTTGATGCGATAATTCGCCTCGATGATTTCGGTGGGTGGATTCGCGTAGGAATGTGACGGACGGAAGCAATAGCAACGCGGATGGCTGTGTATAAAGCGGTGCTGCTGGGTGCGGATCCGGGATCTTTGTACGTGGAGGCCAGGGCTACCACAACGTTTATCTGTGTACAGAGGCAGTAATAATGATATTACACACGGACGCAGGGAAGGAGAAAAGACATCCAGCGGACGTATTTAACCTGACTGCACGTGCTATATAATAGCACTTCGGCCGAGTTTCTCCATTTCAGAGACACCAGAACGTGAAGTAGTGTTTCATTCGGACATGTTAATGGTCGAACGCGCGCACTGATGGCCATTAATGATAGCACTCAGTAAAACGTACTTGTAATGAATAAGCCACGAAGCTGGTCTGCACACGGGGCCATGGCTCGGTCAGTCGTACTGTCTGCTGGGGGAACTCTTCCCCTGCGGCAATCTGGTAATAAAGCGGTAGCAGACACAAGCGATGACGTGTGTGTGGGCCATTGACGGAAGCACCGGTACTTGGGCTAGACCATAAGGATCTATCCTGCACCCTTGCATGCAGTTATATGGTAAAGAAGACAACACAACTGCATGCGGGTAAAAATACAAGCCAGTGTAGTGATGGTGGCAGAATGTCAATACTCCCCCGTCTGGGGTTCCGCTCACATAAAGGAAAATCACATGTGATGTGCTATATTGCACAGTTCTCCATTAAAAATATTTGACCCACGTGTTTTCTAGGGTTGTAAAGCTTGAATTAGGTGCATTCGTTCTTCACTCATCTTTTCTCTAACCAGCTCACTGTTTCACACTCTCTCACTCACTTATTCATATATTCACTAACTCGCTCACTCAATCATACGTACCCTTCCTCTCTCACTGTCACTCGCTCAATCAATCATTCAAACCCTCTCTCACTGTCACTCGCTAATTCAATCATACATACCCTCCCTCTCTCACTGTCACTCACTGATTCAATCATACATACCCTTCCTCTCTCACTGTCACTCGCTAATTCAAACATACATACCCTCCCTCTCTCACTGTCACTCACTGATTCAATCATACATACCCTCCCTCTCTCACTGTCACTCGCTAATTCAATCATACATGCCTCCCTCTCTCACTGTCACTCACTGATTCAATTCATAATACCCTCGCTCAGCTCTCACTGTCACTCGCTAATTTCAAGCATACCATCTCACCCTCCCTCATACCCTCCCTCTCTGTCACTCGCTAATTCAATCATCATACATACCCTCCCTTCCTCCACTCGCTCATCAGTCACTGTCACTCACTGCAATCATACTATTTCAATCATACATACCCTCCCCTCTCACTGTCACTCGCTAATTCAATCATACATACCCTCCTCTCTCACTGTCACTCACTGATTCAATCATTCATACCCTCGCTATCTCACTGTCACTCGCTAATTCAATCATTCATACCCTCCCTCTCTCACTGTCACTCGCTAATTCAATCATACATACCCTCCTTCTCTCACTGTCACTCGCTAATTCAATCATACATACCCTCAACTGTCACTCACATTCAATCCATACCCTCCTCTTCTCTCACTGTCACTCGCTAATTCAATCATACATACCCTCCCTCTCCTCACTCGCTCACTGTCACTCGCTAATTCAATCATACATACCCTACTGTCACTCGCTCCATACTCCCTCCCTCTCTCACTGTCACTCGCTAATTCAATCATACATACCCTCCCTCTCTCAAGTCACTCACTGATTCAAGCATACATACCCTCCTTCTCTCACTGTCAATCGCTAATTCAATCATACTTACCCTCCTTCTCTCACTGTCACTTGCTTATTCAATCATACATACCCTCCCTCCTCTCTCACTCTCTCACTCACTCGCTTCCTCTCACTAATACATATACCCTCCCTCTCTCACACTGTCACTCGCTAATTCAATCATACATACCCTCCCTCTCTCACTGTCACTCACTGATTCAATCATACATACCCTCCCTGTCACTCGCTCATTCAGTCATTCACACCCTTCCCATCTCACTGTCACTCACTGATTCAATCATACATACCCTCCCTCTCTCACTGTCACTCGCTAATTCAATCCTACATACCCTCCTTCTCACACTGTCACTCACTGATTCAATCATGTCACTCACTGATTCAATCATACATACCCTTCCTCTCTCACTGTCACTCGCTAATTCAATCATACATACCCTCCCTCTCTCACTGTCACTCGCTAATTCAATCATACATACCCTCCCTCTCTCACTGTCACTCGCTAATTCAATCTCCATACCCTAATGTCACTCGCAATTCAATCATACATACCCTCCCTCTCTCACTGTCACTCGCTAATTCAATCATACATACCCTCCCTCTCTCACTGTCACTCGCTAATTCAATCATATATACCCTCCACTCTCTCACTGTCACTCGCTAATTCAAGCATACATACCCTCCCTCTCTCACTGTCACTCGCTAATTCAATCATACATACCCTCCCTCTCTCACTGTCACTCACTGATTCAATCATACATACCCTCGCTATCTCACTGTCACTCGCTAATTCAATCATTCATACATACCCTCCTCTCTCACTGTCACTCGCTAATTCAATCATACATACCCTCCCTCTCTCACTGTCACTCACTGATTCAATCATAATACCCTCGCTATCTCACTGTCACTAGCTAATTCAATTCATACCCTCCGTCTCTCACTGTCACTCGCTAATTCAATCATACATACCCTCCCTCTCTCACTGTCACTCACTGATTCAATCATAATACCCTCGCTATCTCACTGTCACTCGCTAATTCAATCATACATACCCTCCCTCTCTCACTGTCACTCGCTAATTCAATCATACATACCCTTCCCTCTCTCACTGTCTCACTGTTCACTCATACTACTTCAAATTCAATCATAATACCCTCACTCTCTCACTGTCACTCGCTAATTCAATCATACATACCCTGTCACTGTCACTCGCTAATTCAATCATACATACCCTCCTCTCTCACTGTCACTCACTGATTCAATCATACATACCCTCGCTATCTCACTGTCACTCGCTAATTCAATCATACATACCCTCCGTCTCTCACTGTCACTCGCTAATTCAATCATACATACCCTCCCTCTCTCACTGTCACTCACTGATTCAATCATTCATACCCTTCCTCTCCCACTGTCACTCGCTAATTCAATCATACATACCCTCACTCTCTCACTGTCACTCGCTAATTCAATCATACATACCCTTCCTATCTCACTGTCACTCGCTAATTCAATCATACATACCCTCACTCTCTCACTGTCACTCGCTAATTCAATCATACATACCCTCCCTCTCTCACTGTCACTCGCTGATTCAATCATTCATACCCTTCCTCTCTCACTGACACTCGCTAATTCAATCATACATACCCTCCCTCTCTCACTGTCACTCGCTAATTCAACCATACATACCCTCCCTCTCTCACTGTCACCCACTGATTCAATCATTCATGCCCTTACTATCTCACTGTCACTCGCTAATTCAATCATTCATACCCTTCCTCTCTCACTGTCACTCGCTCACTCAATCATTCAAACCCTCCCTCTCACTGTCACTCGCTAATTCTAGCATACATACCCTCCTTCTCTCACTGTCACTCGCTAATTCAATCATACATACCCTTCCTATCTCACTGTCACTCACAGATTCAATTATACATACCCTCGCTATCTCACTGTCACTCGCTAATTCAATCATTCATACCCTCCCTCTCTCACTGTCACTCGCTAATTCAATCACTCACTGGCTATCCACTCGTCGGTTTCATCCTCTCATTCTTTCATTCACTCATTTACTCACTCACTCACTCACTAAATCATTCATTCACTCATTCATTAATTCACTCGATCCTTTCGTTAAATCACTCTCACACGCCCCCACTCACTCACCTACAAATAGCCACCATTATTGTCGGGTGTTTCCTTCCCCAATCACTCGACAATCGTCCAGAATTACACAATGGCCGACCAGACATCGTCCTCATTATGAGTCACTGCCGCTAACTCTGACGTACCGAATGATGTGTGACGAACCAACCACTAACAACGTGGGATACATGAACGGATGTCTTTCCTCATGATGATCTTATATCGCTATACGGCGTTTTATTGACTTATGATGTTACTTACCATCCCATCTAGCCCCGCCCATTACCTCACTTTGTACCGCCCACTGCCCCAATGGAAATGTCGTTCTGATCACCAGTTTTTATTATCGAGGTGTTTAGCTCACCATTTACCACATGACAGGCATTAGTCATCTTTAGGTTTTCTGAGCGTTTTAGACTTCTGGAGAACGCACGAAGAACGAATTAACACAATTCAGGTTGTTTTTATGATAGTCATGGTGAATTAAGTTGTTCTGTCAATTCATTTATTAACGATTTAATTAGAAACACAGTGTTTTTATAGATAAATTAAGCTTAGGCGGAGATATGAACGAATGTGTAACTCTGCCTTTGTCGTCATGCATCAGGGTCAGTTAAATGAAAGAGCGCATCTGCCCTGAATTAGAATAAAAAGTCATTATTTATTTGGTGAGACATTCGGACGGGGGACGGTTAACCGGGTCCGTACTGGCGCGGTCTGTCAGTAGCCTCGGGGCTCTTCATTCACAGAGAGCTCGTAGGAGCCTGGGTCCGATCTCATTCTAATAACCATACATGAAAAACCCTTCGGGGGCAATCTCTCGATGACTGCAGAACAAAGAATTAAATTGGGGGAAGGTGGCGGCTCAGTTTTACGTACCTACGTAGTTCATCAATAGAATTACATCAATAGCCGGTATAGCTGTTGTGAACTTGCCGCATGATTGAGCTCGGGGCCTCACTCGAGTGTGATAAATGATACCTACCCTATAGCCTTGTTTTTAAAACGTAGGCTTCGGTGGATTGTTTGGGCTGATTTGTGAGTTGGGTTGGTGCTATTCATTGGCTGCTTCCGTCCAACTCCTCAAATACGCCAGGCACGCCTATGAAATGCACTATAGTCGCAAAAAAATACATTCTCCATATTTGTGCATACTTTATTAACTAGGGTGACATCAATCTCACTTCAATAACACAACTGTGTTATCTCTCTCTCTCTCTCTCTCTCTCTCTCTCTCTCTCTGATTGTTACTTGCAATGCTTAAATATATCAAAACGTTTGAACGTTATGACAACAAATGCGTACATCCTAATGACAATAATATCATAACGTTCATTTTTTCAATCTGTCGATCTTGCAATTACCCCATAAAAAAGCATTTATTGCGTGTTTTTTTGAAAATGCGAATAACTTTCGGCTATCAAAAGAATTTTGTATTCTTTACACTAGTGCGTGCTGCTTCTGACACATTAAACAATACTTGTTGGCTGCCAAATTAAAGATTTTTTCGGGCAGAACGGCATTCCCTCACTTGCTTCAATCACTGACCTCTTTTTCAAATAATTCATTTTCTTATGAAGCAATATTCTAAGAACATCTTCGGCTTCATTATCACAAAGCAGCGGAGAGGTTACCTGTTATAGCAGTGCTCCTTGGATACACAACGATAAGTTTTGTTTTAGCTCTTTGATTATTCCCATGTATTATTCCTTCCTCACGCAGCCAGCTTTTCGCATTCGGGCAATAACTAGCCAGTCGCTGACTCATGTATGACCTTAAATGGGAGGTTCCTTCCCGCCTTGCCGATTTTTGGATAATATTTCCAAATTAGCGCTAATTGAAGCAGCACGTGGCATGGTTTTCCCGCTGAGTGGGTCTGGCCGTCGTTCAATCTGCGGTGCCGGTGTCGTCATTACGGCCCTGCACGCGCCATAAAGCACAGGTTCCCGGAATAACGCACGTAGACCAAGAAAAACACCAATCTTATCTTGGTTGGAATCATTGTTTGATGGCTTGCAATGTGATCTGGATAAGAAAACACAATAATAGCGACAAGTTTTATTCAAACGGATATGATTAGGTCAGATCCTATTGCGATGAGTCTGTTTACCTGTTTACCTTGTCCTAGTCCAAAGTAACGTCAATTACAGTACTTGTATACTACTGATGTATATGGCAACGAGTGCTTGCATTAGCCTTGTACACAGATGCTCGCCTGGGTAGGACTTGGCACAGAATATTCACGATGATATGGAACACCGATCAAGACTGCGTCATGTTGTCTCATACATCGGACTGGACTGAGATCTGTTTGTACTGGCCCATGTTGTTATCTCAAGTTGACACAACGCCAAAAATAGATCTGCAAATGCGCTTTTGGGACTGCGCTGAGATACGCCGAACCGAGCAGTGAATTCGGAGGGAACATCTCGTCAGGTGTGTCAGGTACGTTCTATGACAGGTACACAAGGTGCCAAAATCGTTCTCGACCACACCCGCCCCTACTGTGGCTGTATATACTGTGACGTGTGAGCAATTAAGATGAATCTTACCCAACTGTGCGCAATGTAGGCATCAGAGGTGATTCATTGCCTTCAGGTGTGATTCTAAATTAATCTCACCAGGTGCGCAGCAATTGGCACACCTGTCCCCACGTTCTTGTGGAATATCGTGTATATTTAGCTAATAATGCACTCCGTTGAAGGTTAATTTATTCTAAATATCCTCTGTTGGTTTGTACCCGCTGTCAAACAAGGAATCGTTTTGTTTTCGTGAGCTGGACGATGATTTTTATTATCTAAGCAGCTGCGACAGGTTTTCTGAGAAAAACAAATTTACGAATTTTATTTGTATTCAATTTAAAACCGTGGGTGACTCCCTGGGAAAGCAATCGAGAATCTCCTAAGCTTAAACCATTGAAATCGACACTTTACCTGGTGGAATAATAACTTGGGCAGGTAAATCATAATGGATCCCGGCGCTAACAGAGCGTCATTAGGCTTTATTTCACTTGATCCCGGCTCCGACAGCCCATCATCAGGAAATATTCTACTTGATCCCGGCTCCGACAGCCCATCATCAGGATATATTCTACTTGATCCCGGCCCCGACAGCCCATCATCAGGATATATTCTACTTGATCCTGGCTCCGACAGCCCATCATCAGGGTTTATTTTACTTGATCCCGGCTCCGACAACCCATCATCAGGGTATATTTTACTTAATCCCGGCTCCGACAGCCCATCATTAGGGTTTTAATTTACTTGATACCAGCCCCGACAGCCCATCATCAGAGTATATTTTACTTAATCCCGGCTCCGACAGCCCGTCATCAGGGTTGATTTTACAGATGACAGAGCGTCATCAGGGTCTTTTTCGCTTGATCCGCGCCCCGGGCAGAGCGAAAAAAGGACTATCTTACTTGATCCTTACCCAGGCAGAGCGCTACCAGTGCACATTTCACTTGATCCCATTCTCGGCCAGCGGTAACTAGGGATCCGCATCGAGCACAAATACCTCACTTATGCAAGCGATCATGATCACTCCAGTGGTCGCCAGCAGGTGTTCCTATATTCATGAAAGCCGTCTACAGGTCACCCCAATATCAACCCGTAACGTTTTGTGGGGCGTTGGTCGAGGCGTCAACCTGGTGACTAATGAATGTTCACAGCAGGGATATACTACCGCGAATGTAATAATGGCTGAATGAACTTCAGCAAGTTATCGTCCTGGTGACCAAGCTTAACCTCTCAGGGCAATGTATATCAATGAATAAACCACTTGGAGGGGAGTCAGTGCAGTACCGTGACAATGTTGGACCAATCAAACCATTGTCCCAGACTCATGTACATACCAGCGGCTCTTTGAAATAGCCATTCGTGCTGTATAAATAGCTCTCGTTGTATACTGACTGGATCCAATGTCTCTCTACAGACATGTAAACAAAACCGGAGATGTGTTCATTTATTCTATCAGACCTGACTTGTAATACAGCCTGACTCGTGTTGCCTGACGGGCCATTAATTATTTTAACACTCTCAAATCCGTCCATAAATAAGTCGAGTTTGATGTATTCATTTGCTCTACCACGAATATAATTGTTTGGAAATTTTTTCGGGACATTTCCGATCTCATGCTCACGAAAATGCAAAAAGGAACAGTTGAATGTGAGCTCGACTTTGAGGTCCAACATTGGTTTAATCAGCGCGGGTTACATCGCTACGGTGATTGGGGGATATTATTGATAACCTGGAAAGACACTCGGCACACATTTGCTCACAGGATGTAACCTTTTATCACACCTGGGTTGCGAACCCCGGACTTTTCGGTTTAAGGGCCAACTTAGTTCTGCTGGGAACCTTTCGGGGATAGGCCATCACTGATTGAGTACAGGTAGTCAGGGTGGATGAACTGAGAAAGGTGAAACTGGTGGAGCAGGTAGCGATAACAGGGGAAAGGTGGTATATGACTGGAGCTAGGTGGTATGTGACTGGAGCTAAGTGGCTTATGACTGGAGCTAGGTGGCATATGACTGGAGCTAGGTGGTATATGACTGGAGCTAGGAGGTATATGACTGGAGCAAGGTGGCATATGACTTGAGCTAGGTTTTTTTATGACTGGGGCTAGGTGGTATATGACAGGGGCTAGGTGGTATATAACAAGACCTAGGTGGTATATGACTGGAGTTAGGTGGTATATGACTGGAGCTAGCCGTGTACAACGTTATGAGCAATACGACTGCTGTTAAAACAACTTCCTTTGTATGATTTCTCATAAGATATTCGAGGTAACCAGCCGCTCACCAAATTGCTATGTAATCTCCTGTATTTGGCGGCATTCCATAATATACGCGAAAGGTAGAACTCATGCATCAGTAGCTGCGGCTCATCTTGGCAATGGCACAAAATGCGAGGAATAATAACTGTCAAGAGAATAAGATCACAGTTGAGTCATGGCGTGAGTTAATCATACAAACGGGACACCTTCTTTATCATCTCCCGCTCAGTTAATCATACAAACGGGACCCCTTCTTTATCATCTCCCGCTGAGTTAATCATACAAACGGTACCCCTTCTTTATCATCTCCCGCTCAGTTAATCATACAAACGGGACCCCTTCTTTATCATCTCCCGCTGATTTAATCATACAAACGGGACCCCTTCTTTATCATCTCCCGCTGAGTTAATCATACAAACGGGACCCCTTCTTTATCATCTCCCGCTGAGTTAATCATACAAACGGTACCCCTTCTTTATCATCTCCCGCTGAGTTAATCATACAAACGGGACCCCTTCTTTATCATCTCCCACTGGGCCTGCATATCCATCTGCCTTCAATTACCTCAACGTATAAATGTCCTCCTAGACTAACTCCACATACAGCTATGCTGTCTAACTGTGCAGAATATGTAGCCCAAGATTCCAGGAAATGTTACATATGTGAGAAAAGGCAAGATATAACAGTTTTGGCTTCTTTGTACAACACAAGCCATATGACCCGGTGAGTTAACACGCTCTTGGCATCAAGCAGCCCGCATTCCTCCCGCCCTGTGCGTTCCCCGTCCGTCGTTAACCCATCCGACGTCGGAATGTGTGTCTGTGTGTTATGCGTATTGTATCTTCACTCCACTCTGACTCCCTGCATCGCATACCTGTTATGTTTGTTGTGTTGACGTAAGCCGTCATTACCTCGCTTCATTCTCACTGAATACTCTCTTCAAAAGATGCCAACAACGCAGAGCGATACGAAAATATGGAGTAGATGCTTCAGCGGATCAGTGCCTGTGTTTTCTTTACAGATTCCTCGAACTTAAATCCAATGGACAGAACAGAAACATCATATATCGTCGTCTGTAACAATAGTTCTCCCTTGCTATACACACGTGGGTCATTCTATCGGCATTTACCCTCAGCACTCGAACTGAGCGGCTCGATTCATCGACTGCCCGATGAGATTCTTGGCCTGCGTCAGGCTACTTGTATGTACACCCGTCAAGGGACCTCAGGCAGCAGAGGTGATGTGAAGCGACTCACCTCAAATTCTCCATCAATCTCATCCTAAGAATCCGCCATTCTCGGATCGTCGATTTCTTTCTCTCGGATATGTGATGTACTGAGCCTATATGTAGAAAGATTATACTACCTGCGATCACTTGCCTGCTCAGGTGTGTTGTCCGCGCTTTCATCATGGAGCAAACATATACCTTCTCAGGTGAGTCGATTTTTTATGAAATGGGTTAGGTGAGGAATCAAAGATGCCTTAGCGAGGTGTTTTTTATGAGTTGTTTTGTCGTACCCTGTGAGAACAGCGATGATGACTCGTGGAGGTTTACCTGCCGTACTTACAAGGGTTTGGGTCGAATTACAGATGAGATGAGCAGGTACGAAAGCAGCAGTCGCTCAAATTGAATAGCAACGCATTACCTGAAAACATCATTCTCTCACTAATCCGTTGCCTATATATATATATATATATATATATATATATATATATATATATATATATATATATATATATATATATATATATATATATATATATATATATATATATGTATATATGTAACGGGTGGTGTCTTAAGTGACCTCTTGGTGACCATTGTTACCATAATATTGTTCATCCTTTTACCATAACCGAACGCTCGATGAAATATATTTTCTGCCTAGTTTTTCTAAAAGTAACCCCTCCCCATTCCAAGAAAATCACACAGCGTTCATCGCACGCTATATCGATGGGAAAGAGCCGCCACGATTATTTGGATCGGGCTCCAATTCTGATTACTCACAGAAGGTTCCTTGTTATCCCAGCGTGGCTATACAACTGGGTTCAGTTGAAGGTCAGCCGGACCGTCCACTCTCACGCAATCTCAACTCCCACTCGCGGACACAGTCTGGTACGCCCCATGGAGAACACAATAAGATTCGATTACGGGAAATGCTCCGTCAATAACACCGGGTACATGTTTTCTCGCCGCCCACACCCTTACACCCTTATATCACCTGACTTCTTATGTTAAGAATCCTTCAGTCGTTGTTTATAGACGAAAAACATCGCCCATAACGTCATTTGACAGTAGTTTGTTTTAGTCTGGACATCAACCTTGCTCGATTGAATTTGCCATCTATCACACAATGAACTTATGAGGCCATCTGCTGGTCGCGTGATACCCCATTTAAGACAGTTGGTTGCGATACCGTAAAACCTTAAAGACACCAAATAGAGTGTGTTGCCGTTATTGTGAGCTGGAGTATTGTGGAACCACATCCAGGCCGCAGATCAACTGTGATGGAAGGCCGTTTTTTACAATAGCGCTAGTGATCCGTATACGTACTAGAGGAATGTACGGGGTACATGTGACATGTGCATGTATCTGATACAGCAGGCATAAGCTACGCACATCAGCAGCTCCTCGTCCCAGTTACGTGTAGTTACGTAGCTCGCCAACCTGTCAGCACCAATAGTCCACCATATCAAGACTCGTTTCCCTCTATTATCGCCCAGTTATCCACCAAACCGCGAAGCTACCACACAACAGCCGTGTAGAGCGATGTATGAGGTGTCTTATTGGATTGTGCAAACCTGGGATGCGAGCCAAGAGAGGCAGCGTAGTTTGTCAGGAATAGTGTATAATGAAGACTGCAGCCTGCCGAGTTCCATTACAGGCCGTGTCAAGCGCGCACACGCGGGCTCACCCTCATCTGGGCTCGCTCAGAAGCTGCTGCAGCTGACTGCCATGCTGCTGGCGACTCATTGGTAACACACATCAGTCACCAACCAACCAGTTGGCTTGATAAAACCAGCGGCTGCAGCAGGCGCAATAGAGAGACTGGTTACAGTGATGGGGAAGCATGTGGGTTGCGGAAAGCTGGTCGTCTGTTTTCTGAGGATTCCTCTGTATTATAATCTACAATACATCATGGTGGGATTATGTTAATTGATTGGATGACAAGGACATGGTAACCTTGGTGTGCACATCCTTTAAGCACCAGGACACACGGGGATAAGGTGTTAGTTATAGAAGCTGTGAGGGCTTTTACGAGCGGAAAACGTTCCCATTCAACCTTCACGGAAGCCATTGTCGACGTAATCAAGGACAACAATAATTTACGGGATGTGTTTTCGCAATTTTGGCCAAGGTGGAAAGATCGTTTCATCCTTGTGATAGGTAGGTCTTCATTAGTGTATGTGTGTTATTGTGAACTACAAGGTCCATTAAACTATGTAACATCCACCTTCTTAACCGTCATTTATTATCATCATCATCATCATTATTGATATCACGATCGATTAATCTTCGAATCTACAAATACCAGCCAGATATGGCAAGTAATGTAAGCAATAGAGTATTTTTTCATTCTTTCATCCGGGTTTCCCTCTACCTCTGGCCTTTTTTAGTCCAAGCTGTCGCCGTGGTTTTTTTCTTGTATACGTTGCCCAGTTTACCTGATGTACGGGAAAACCCCAGCATGGCATACCAATCCCGTTACCTGTGCCCAGCTTACCTAACCGCTGACTCGTGTCATCAATTATACAGAGATGTGAATGTTGCTCAGTGTTGAACTACCCGTATACGCTCTATGCCGGGGGTATATCTGGCTTGTGTGATCGTCAGAAAATATACGGTTATATTAGATGTGTGATGCGTGGTAATTCTCCTCTTGGCGTACCTGGACGAAGACAGGTCTACCTGATGTAACGAGCGCAGGAGGTATCACATTTTCACCACGTACATTAACGCCTGTATAGTAATGGATTAGCTGTTTGGCTGCATTACCTAAGTAATACTACACCAGGAACCCTATAGTTACTGGTTGATGAAGCTTGCGTGCCGTGGATGACCGGCCGGGGCGACGTACGTGCCTTTCTCCCCCTCACCTGGTTTCATTCTCCGTGTAGGTACGTAACTCTAGCGGTCATTACGAGCGCGCTGTATATACCGGGTATGAATTACGCTGCGTTGCACAGGCGTTACGCTATGTGGGGTAACCCATCAGCAGCCGTCGCTTGGTGCGGTATGGTCTACTCGCGTACGTAAACGTACCCCGCCGCCCTGGTACATGCTGGTGTGGGCGATGCTTTGTGAATGCGATGAGGGTTGTGGTTGTTGGCACATACTTAGTGCTCACGTAAGCCGTTAATGATATGAGTGGATCTCGGTCGTGTGTGTTCCTTAACTACATATCCTGAAAGATAACAGCGCACATCTACACACCCTAGCCGTTTGCCGCGTACGGCTCTGGGTGGGGTCAGATCTGGGTGGCCTGCTAACGAGTGTTTAGTCACAGCACTACAGCATCACAAACACTTCCGTGAGTAATTGGTCATAGATCCCTGACGGTTTTGCTGTTCTGTTGTTCCTCGTGTACCCTGGTTAAACAACCCTCTAGGGCCACTCATTATTCATAAACCTCTTGGCTTTTGTGGATACCTTCCCTCTGGACCTTTTGCCCTTATGTTACCCTCCATGGAGGAGGTAAAGTCGTCCAGTTGAGGGTCACTTTGCATCAACAACTCCGCTATTGATCGCGATGTTAGGGGTCCCTGCTGCTGCTGCTGCCAGCGGGCTCATGTCACAGCGCGTGCCGTTGTCAATATAGACCCTACCACACCTTCATTGAGGCTCCTTATCCCTCATGTCAGCTCGCTATAGCTACCTCTCACTCCGGGGAGGGAAATCACTCGTTCTCATTGAGCGGAACTACAAACTACCATATATGGTGAATTGCATAGTTAGCGGCTGCTGGGCGTGATGGTTTTCACGTGTTGAATCAAGAACGGTGACACGTGCGTGTATCGGTTTTTCAATCTGAGTTCATTCCGTGCGTGGTCATCAGGGCATTATACCGAGCCAGTACACGTGTCTGAGATGTCTGATGGGTCTGAGGACGGCCACGTGGTCATGATTTGCCGCCACTCCCTGACCCCACCTGACCCCGTATGACCTCAATTCTCTCATCTGATTGGTCACGTGGTGCGTCGCGTGTCTGCGCGTTTGCATCGATCGTGTAGGGTCGCGTGTGCGGAGCGGCTGCCTCCGAACATCTCACTCTCTCCCTCCTTTTACAATGAGAGGATGGAAACCGAGGTTCATTATCACTTCTATGTTCTTACAATGCTTCATTGTATGTAAAAGGAAATCCCTTTGTTTATGTGACCACGTCCGACAACTTCCGCATTGGGAATATGTGAAGTGATATATATATATATATATATATATATATATATATATATATATATATATATATATATATATATATATATATATATATATATATATATATTTATATATAAATTTATATCTACAGAAGAGCAGCTTATGTATATACATAAATAAATGAAGAACAGCTGTCGTCGTCTACGAATTGACAATAAACTTGAATATACTATCTCGAAGTTTGCGAAGCCAGATATGATGAGCGCGTGTGCGTCGATAGTCATGCGAACAACGAGAGACATGCACAAACCCCGCTGTCTGCTGTGGGATTATGTGATGCTGACTGATCTCGCTGCCGTGATCGGAAATATTCGCTGGCCGAGTTGAGTTGGGGTCAAACAATCAGTGCGGAGTGCTTTCGTGAAATAATCGAGGTGTTAGGTCGAGTAATGTGGCTTGGTTTCCACGGATCGAATGTTGGATGCTTCCTCGTGTTAAACCACTATGTGTTATGTTAACTTTCATGTTATCAAAACATCGTTTTTTCTGAGGTTGTGGAGAGGGCGTTGGTTGTTTGCCCCGAGTAGGAACTTCCGTCGTTAACACAGATCTCTATATAACGCTGAGCCTCACTGGTTTCAAGGTTAGTCCTCTGGCTGTATCTATTAGCGTGTCGATTGGCTGCGTTAACTTCCGAACAAACCCGTGTTTTCTCCCCCCAGTAAATTGTGCGAATAACCAAACTCTCGCCATAACGACATGTGTATTCTCTCGCAGATCATTCATACCTCACACCCCTTATACATCATACAAGGGGTGTACAGCATTTGAAATGTTAGTCTATCTTGGCTCTGTACACGGTAGCGATTCAAATTATATCTGTACACAGGCATAGTAACTTCCCATTGTATCACCTGCCTCCTAGCGTACGGAAACGTTGTGCGGCTGGTTAAGATGGTGGACAGCTTCGTGGCAGGCTGACTCCCACCGTCATTCACGCCACCCCCCCCCCCCCCCCACACACACACACACACACACACACACGCCTCCTCCTCTATCTCCGCCTGGCTGTGTAGATAATCTCATCACATTGTTTGATATCATTGTCCTCTCATTAGATATAATCTGAACAGAAGCTACATGCATGAATATCCCTGATACAGAGGCTGCCTGTCGTTCCTCTTGACGACCGACCAGACATACCGCTTCGTTGTGGGGGTCGACTACGGCTTCATTCAGTTGGGATCGATGGAACAGTCTTCTCTGGCCATGGCATGATTGAGGCCTCAGGTAACATCTGGACTCAGAAAGGACGCTTTCGAGCCTTAAATTAATGACCTTCTGTGACTCCACTATTCTAGGCGGCGCTGAATCCCGTGCTGTTGCCATGGACACGGATCCCATTGCTGCTTCGCGCGTGCTGATGTGAAGCGTGTTTAATTGTCTGTCTGCTGATGAATGCGTCGTTATTGTAAAGGGTCAATGTTATGTCATAACCAGATTGCGGGTGAATTGTTGCCGCCTTCCGCCAGCTCACGCATCTACCTCATTGCGCAGCCTTTTATAGACAGGATAATTGTTGCGTGAATGTATGGGAGAGGGTCCCTTAATGAAGTGTCTCCGCGCACGCAGTTCGCTACTGACTCACGACTTGAGGCGGCCAAACTGATGGTTAGTCCTCTGTCTTAGGATTACCGTGCAAGACTTCCTTTCTTCCCTACCCTGGCAGACAGAGAGGCATACTTGCCAACAGCTGCGCTGGTGCATATTAGCAAAACGTTACCATCAATGCTCTCTACATTTATGATTAACAAATTTATCAAAACCTTCAATCTTGAGTTGGCTCAGCATATCCTGTTAATTTCCGGATGATATCATTTACGCCGTGAGCCATAAATAAGTAGCCCTAAATGAGTACATCGCTATATATTGGTACACAGTCTAGTCGTGAAGCCTTCCGTGAGTACGGTGAGTTTGAACCAAATCCTATTGATCAAACATTTTTTTTGACGGAAGGCTTTATTTCGTGTTTGCTTTGAGTTTTTCTCCAAGTCGTAGATTTTTGCCAAGAGGCTGCATCGGCAATGCGCACGCAACAGTTTCGTAACAGCTGTCACCTCTGTCTAGTAGAATCATTGGATAAGTTACATCTAAATGTGATCAGATTTGTCTTTATTAGTGTGTTATAATGACGGGGTTAGACCTGCGAAGGATCAGATTTATGCCCAGTTGATATGGAGAGGGCTCGGCTGACGTCGTGACGAGATGACCTAGTGCCAACACGTGATGACGGCTGTTTCCCTGTAACATGAGGGACGCCTCGCTGGTACGATTTATGACCTACAAGGTAGTAACAAAAAATCGAAGATTTTTGTGCTCGCATGGTGCAACTGTATCTCTGCATTTATGCGAAAACCGGTGAGTTTTGGCTTTGAGTCTCGGGTCCCCTATTGACATGTGCCCTTTCACGGCATTCCCGGCAGGTTTCTTTTATCAGCTGTACGAACGCGTTGTGACGTTTACCCCCGAAGCCCGCGATATCATTTCGATGTAAATATTTACTAGCCAAGTAGCAGATGCTGAAACAGTATTTATTTGTATCCGTCCCGTTGGCGCCCCTTTATTCATTGTCAAGTGAAAAATGACAATGGGAAGTCATTGTAATATCCTGGTACTATTTGCAAGATAATACTTTTTCCGTGCGCATTGGTAATACTTCCTTTTTCTAGTCGGCAAATCTGTGGTGACATGGAAGGGTTTGTTGAATTGAAGCGCTCCCAGAAACCTAGCTCCGGTGTAACGGTAACATGAATTTATACCGTTACGAAGAGTTCGTCAAACACAGTCGGCAAGTTCTCGTTTGGGTTGAAGGACTACTCTGCGTACCTAGAAAATAACATATATCAAGAGCCTTTACCAAAAATAGACTTTGCGCGCCAAAAAACTTACCACCACTCGACGCTATTCTTCAATAAATGGCATCGATAGTTCGTTTCCTAACGTCTGCCATTTTGGAAACAATTAATTCTCGCGATTTCCCGCATTGCCTTAGCATCCCAAGTGGGGGGCACTTACCCTAACTCGGATAGGGGTGTGCCGCGGGACCTCGAAACCCTGTACCCGTTGTACTCGTTGAGAATGAGAATAAGTATACTCCATCGTACAAGGTATTATGCGAATGTCTAACCCGTCGTAAAAGTCGAGATGTTGAAAAAACCACCCCCTTCGTGCGGCACATGAATACTATATCTTTACACTTAAGTGCCCCCCCCGCGCAATGTATGTGGTCTTGAACTTGTAAACAAACATGTTGCTGTGTTTCTGACTTTTTACCGCTTCTCAAATTGATCGAACTATAAATAATTACCACGGATGCAATCACCAGCCGAAAAGGGATGAAATTGTCCGTAAAACATCATTGCATTCTATAACTCCATCACTTGTGTATGTTTGGTGTTTGGTAGTTGTCTGAATCGATCTAAAAATAATTGAGTTGCGTTGTTTCGAGAAACGGACGTCTTGTAGGGCTACCAGAAACCAGATCCACTGATGCTGACGACAAATAGATCTAAGAGTATTTACACATAATCATTAACCTTTTTTGGGTGATAGAAGTTCATTAGTGGGGTTAAAATAACACATGCTAATTACTTGTCCCGTACATCATGAATTACACTCCAAAAAGCGCATTAATATCCTCGGACCAAAACGATCCCATCGGCATGTGGCATATAGATTGAAGTGTAAGAATCGCACGGAAACTGGCAACGGAGCATGGAGGTTTACCACTCGGCTCGTCTTTTCTCTCAGCTGTCAATTGCTGCAGTGGTTTTTCGCAAGAGTGGTTATGAGAACTCAAACATTTTAAGGCACATTTCTAGAATGTTTGCATCGGGATTTGTTTATATAAACCAGACAGAACAGCTGTCTGTTGGGACATGAGCCCAACGACGAAGTCAACATAATCTTGCAGATTAGCTCGTTGGAGTTACCGCATAAACATGCGCATGATAGGAATAAACACACGCGAAACAATAAGTCACATCGGCTCTTTCTGAACGATCGAATGCGCGTGTTGGATCATCATTGATTTCAATCTATATGTTAATTTGTCCTTGTCTTTTATACCACACCTGATGCTCTACGATCTAATTTTGTTGCCCTTTGTGTTTCATTAAATTTCATTGTGCCTGGTATTTATTTCACATTCCATGCTGACGATGATGATAGAGGTCGACTTCTGAGCGCTGTAAACTATCAGTCAAAACAAGCGATGATACAGTATCAACAAGTGATGATACAGTATCAACAAGCGATTCGTGTGTTGCCACCTGTCATCGGTAGGGCGGGCTGTGATAGATAAGAAACAGATACTGCTAAAGAATGCCGCGATCTGTAAACTGATAAAAACTGCATGTTGCCGATCCTTCACCGGCTGGGTCCGACTTCAGCGCCCTCTGTTCACAGTTGCACATTATGCGTTCATCAGAGGGTTAGTTTACTCGGAGCATATGAATTTCTGTTATGTATTTCCCTTGGTGATCTATGGCGTATGGACGTATTCTGCACCACCAGGGTTGTTTTAAATATATTATGCTATTTGGTAATTCATAAACTAATTGGTAAAGGTAATGCTATGATGAGGCTTAGTAACTTGGATCGTTGCCACCTGTATACAGTGAACAGCTAGGCGTGTAGCTGGTTTGCATCGATTGCTTGATCCTTGTCGGACTGCAACAATCCGTCTGATTTATTTCCTACCTGAAGTTTCTGCATCATTAGTTACAACCGGTCAATGCATCATTAGTTAGTTTCATGAAATGACCTCACCATGCATCATTAGTTAGTTTCATGATATGACCTCATCATTAGTTACTACCAGTCAGTGCATCATTAGTTAGTTTCATGAATGACCTCATCATTAGTCAATGCATCATTAGATATGACCTCATCATTAGTTACTACCAGTCAGTGCATCATTAGTTAGTTTCATGAAATGACCTCATCATTAGTTACTACCAGTCAATGCATCATTAGTTAGTTTCATGAAATGGCTTCATCATTAGTTACCACCGGTCAGTGCATCATTAGTTAGTTTCATGAAATGACCTCATCATTAGTTACTACCAGTCAGTGCATCATTAGTTAGTTTCATGAAATGACCGCTTAATTAGTTACCTCCAGCTGCTGCATCACTTAGTACCTCTAGTTTCCGCATCCAAGCCTGGTCAACAGCTAGGTTCACCCTGTTTGTTGCTGTGGTCTGACATTTTGTCAAATGCGGTGAGATGTTTTTGGTTGGTAGACAAGAAGGAATGTGTAGGGATAGATGACTAACAAAACTGACGCCATGTGTTTTACCATTCTGTCAGATTGTCTAAATTTGTCGGTCATTATTAAGTTACATTACGTATGATCGCTGATTGTACCACTGGACCACGACTTACCAGGAATGCTGTGCAGCTGCATACCGCAAATACTGTACAGCCACAATGGTGTTTTCTCCCGATGGGCTCAATTTAAACATCAAATATGAAGGCCTCTCATTGTGTGATGTGATGACGAGTAGCTTGCTGTCATGCGGATGTGACTGTATACGAGGTGTGTTACGGTTAAATGCCTGTACAACTACTGTATACCGTGAGCCGTACATACACACAATGCGTTCTTATTTAAAGATGGATCAATTTACACAAGTTGAGTTAGTGGATAAGTCGCATTGTGCGGACGACATTCGTCTTCTCTGATTTTATTTCGTCCATCTTTCTCCAGCATTCTGCAGCATAGGGCATAGCTAAGAATGAAACCTTCAGACGGTAAGTATCTATATTTTCTTCCTCTGACGAGGCACGCGTGCGGTAAAACTAACAGCGGCATAAAGCAATGTCTTACATAGACACATCTATTTCATCACGGCCTTGTGGGGTTCCCAGGAGCAGAATGTGATCCGCCTCCTCTTATTTTCACCTTACTCTATAGCCCAGGGTTATTATAATATCGTAGCTTTATTACAGGTGGGTTTTTATGTGAACCTCAAGCGATGCCCTCATCAGGAGGAGACCGTTGAACGTCGGTTGAGGTCACGTGATAAGTTGCAGATATGGCTGAATTGTTTTTTCTGCACCAGATGTTCTGATGCAGAACACTGTTCTTGGTACGTTCAGTTACATAAACCGACAGTGTAATCGCCTTATATATGACCCAATATCCCTGATATATATTTCAAGAAGCAAGGTTATTGCTCAAATACTGAATACAACACTTGTATGGATTATACCACAGGCACTCGAGTCATATAACGCAGCTCCTTTTGGATTTTTGTTTATTTATACCAGAAGCCAGAGAGGAGGGGCGTATTATGACTCGAGTGCTTGTTGTTTATAGTAACCACAGGCGCTTAAGCTTGTCTTCAAAACTCCCTCTAGCGACAGAGAGCTGTAATACACAATGCATGAATCAGTCGAAACCGAACACTGTCGTTCACGCTCGTGGAATGAATTGACTTCGGTGTCTGTTATAGGAAGCATGGTTACCACTCGTACGCGTCGTACGATCGGTTCGCTACTATCATCAGCTCGATATGTTCTGGCAAATTATCTAACTCTGTAGACTACAGTAGCAATACCTAACCAGAGGCACCTGAGAGAGCTGTATGAATCTACCTGCCTTATTGTTATTCACGGGTGTTGTTTTGGGTTTCGGCTGGTTCATTTTTGGGTGTTCTCTTTGTTCTTAAGTGAGTTTTTAAGCCATCTGCTTCCCGATGAGTGTAGATGTGCCGTTTAACCCTTAAAACACCCTACCTTCATGCATTACGCTTCAGACGATCCAGCGTATACCATATCTTAATTATCTCTCCTTCCTGGAGATTAAAGATCAGAGAATAAATACTGTTCGTCATGTTCAAATCGAGCCTAGTACCGTGTCACAACTTACTGAACACAGCTGACAACAATCCCATTTTACACCAGATTCCAAATAACTGCTTGGGTCTTATTACTGATCAATCATTATTGCTCATCCCTTTTGAACAGACGATAATCTATGTGGAACGCGATGCATGGCTTGAAAGGAAATCCCCCCAGTATGACGTCACATTGCCTCGTTTTCACCTGGTTCCCTGGCTCACTGTTCATAAATTCTGATGTTTTTAAAACACGGAGTCATATTTACACATCGAACCATGCCTGTGGCGGGAATCCTGGAGAGATTTCCGCTTTTTGTGTTTAAAAAAATGAGGGTTTATATGTTAATGGGAGGAGCATTGCGATGAGTTAATGCAGACCTCTGCTGCCATGGAGTGAGATATGTTTTTATAGAAGGTTTAAACCGATAAAGCAGAGATATCCTACTTGCCTCTGGAGCTTTACAGGTTTACGCCATCTGTAAAAAATTATTCACGGTTTTACCGGAATACTTGTCCTGAATAGAAGACACTCATCTAGCTGTAAGGAACCCTTCTCAAATGGTACGTCTTCAGCTCAGCGTGGTGTCTAACTTCCCTACCTTTGAGTTTTTACCTCGCAAGGGATAATATATACGGCTCACATGTTTGATTGCCTGCTGTGGATGCTGTGACTATCGTCTGAGGCTAGTTTTATGTTGCTTCTTCCTCATTCCGCGTGATATTGATTCATCGAAAAACATAACTGAGAGTGAATATCCGCCGCTGGGGAATCATATCAGTTAGTCAATTTATATCAGTTAGTTAATCATATTAGTTAGTCAATTTATATCAGTTAGTTATTCATATCAGTTAGTTATTCATATCAGTTAGTCAATTTATATCAGTTAGTTATTCATATCAGTTAGTTAATCATATCTCTTAATAAATCACACCATTCAGTGAATCATATCAGTTAGTTAATCATATCAGTTAGTTAATCATAACATTTAGTGAACCATATCAGTAAGTGATTCATATCAATTAGTTAACCGTATCAGTAAGTAAATCACATCACTTTGTGAACCATATCAGTTACTTAATCATATCAGTTTGATATTCATAACAGTTAGTTAGCTTAAGAACATGTCTGGACTATACCACATATTGAATTACCGTATCATATAGTGTGTCAAGACAGCCCGTTATCACATATATCGGTACATCTTCCTTTGTATGCATCACGTTAAGGAGACACTCGTCTGCTACAAGTACTCCATATGTACTCAGATTGACTGTAAACCTTAACGGGACATCATCTAGGGATCATCGAGAATGTAGCCGGCTTAGGGTCGCTATACTTCTTGTAACTCATGTCAGTGAAGTCGCTTGTTGTCGGGTCAGCGGCTTGCTTTGTGTGTTTCTTTGCGTCAGGGAGTGACGTAAGCGGATTCTCCTCGGATAACAACGCCGTTTATGGACTGATATGCATCAGAAACTCTATGAGCAGTTATTATTCGACGATTATTGGTCTCCGCCTAATTGCGTTTATTATGCGTTATTTAAATAGATTGTGGTTAACGGCCTAACGTTATGGTGCCTTGATATACTGGCTTGCAGCATTTGCTAACTATCTCTGCGGGCCCCTGAATGCATTGCCGTAATGGCCTGAATATCAGTGCGAATGGTTTAGTCGGTTGGGAAGGGTGTCGGTGCTTATTTTCATATTGGCGAATGGTAAAACATTCGTTCGTGTGACTGCGTCATGTAACTAGAATTGAACACGGACCAATTGATGACTGCAACCACGTCAGCTGTCATTATAGCGCACATCTGCCTCGAGACTATTCACGCTGTCACGTCAGTGTTTACTGAGCTGCTTCTTAGTTACCAGGTAACACGCCATCTTTGTACCACATCTAGCCGGGTCAATGGGTGCACAGCATAACTAAGCCAACATACATAATCGTTATATCTAGCTGGAATTTTCAACTATTG
The DNA here is from genome assembly GCA_034190875.2 of Urechis unicinctus. Classification (NCBI taxonomy): domain Eukaryota; kingdom Metazoa; phylum Annelida; class Polychaeta; order Xenopneusta; family Urechidae; genus Urechis; species Urechis unicinctus. Next base: position 50,298,084 of record CM067343.1, read on the forward strand.
TTTCTACAGTATTATACCACTAGAGACGTCTCCTGTAGAAATCGTCGTTAACTGCGCTTCAGAAATGGTTGTCAAATGCGCTTCGTCTCGTGTTTAAGGAAGAGGTTGCGCGATGTTCCGACAATAACGGAGCGCCTTGCCCATGTCTCATTTGTCGCCGTGTCCTCTGAGAGCTACTAAAGTAGATAATCAGCTGACATGTGGTAAATAGCTTGTCCTAAACCTACTCAATCGCCACTCTTCACAATTGACAGAGCAGCAAGATGTCATGTCAGTCAAACTGGCCGAGTAAACTCTCTTCTTTCTATTTATGACGTTCTCAGCCGACTACAACTTGCTGTATGCCCAGCTATTCGCCTCGTGCGTATGTATATATACGCACCGACATTGTCGACCTAACTCGGTAATTTACGGTATTTCCTGTCGTTATTAAATCCCTTTGATGACTTGTGGCATCTACCAGGTTAGCATGGTGTGGGAGTGCGGCTGTGACAGATATACCCAAAATATACCATGCTGTGTACGACTGACAACAGTAGGTTAAATGGTCGTAGCGATTGCTGCAGCTGAGTGTTCGCTATATGCAGGTCACAGCAAGCCACGTATTTGCTGTTCATGTAGTTGAACAACTTGGGACAGCGAAAAACTAAAGGCCAAGAAACGCTGAACTGATTTCTGTTTAACGGGGGTCTTTTATCGGGTCAAAGTCTTCTCGCCAGTGTATCAGATCAACACTTGACTTCCGAGAAGGTCTCATAAACTGACGGCTTGTACCGCCGTGAGGCGGGCATATTGAGACATATACTCGCTGGTGTGTGAGGCGGTGCCGTCACCTCAAATCGCCAACCGACTCACTTCGACCTGGGAATCTGGTTAGGTCCATTTCTATAACAGATGATGAGATATAGGATATAAAAGAGCAAGGCTGTCGCCCGTGAAAGGCCGGCAGGCTTGAGCGGTCTCGCATTATGGGGAATGAAAATTCTCAGCCGCTTCAAGAATTTCGTTATTTAGGTAAGTACCTGGAGATGAATTCCGTTACCTGCGTCAGAACCAGGTCAATCTGGCGGATTACATTAGATGTGTGATCGTTAATATCATTTTAGTCACCACGATTTCAGCAGGAATATACGGGAGCTGTGCTAAGTATTGCAAGTCAGGTGAGATACGCATGGTTGTATTGTATTGTATTACTGGGCCGCTATGCTGCTCCAGGTGTGGTGGTGGGGGGGTGGTCATACATATGGGCGTGACTATTTGTGTGAGAAAGCTCTGTCTCTCTAAAGGTTTTAACCATGGGGACTTATTGGTAGCGCGTGTGCAACCCATCACGAATATTTTGGCATCTTTTACAGACGCAAACTGCAATGTGATGTAATATGATAACATGTATTTTGATATCTGCCTGCGGTTCACTGTCCATATACAGTAAGCGCTCGTGCTGTGGCGATGACGTAATTCTGCTGTGTGAGTTTACTGGTGAAGTCAGGCTGTGTCCTGGTCCCATGTCTCGCCACCTTATCTCTACAAACGTCACCTGCCCTGGTCGGCATTCGTGTCATATTGGATACATACGTGGGTGGTAATATTTTCAGGGTGAAGTGTATATGTACGTATCACTTGATGGACGGGGATCCACTTGGTGCGATAATTCGTAGACTCGGGTACTGATAGCATGCAGCAGTCTGTATAAGCACTGTATAATTATGGCTACAAACTGATCGGAGCAACTTATATAGCCAGTAGATTGATGGACATACTCGCGTTGAGTGTGGCAAGTTATTCTGATAAAACTTATGACTTGGGACAGGTTTCGTGCTTCCTGGTTGGATGCTGCTGTTGCTATAACTAGCGTGATACGGGGACTTGTTGCACGGATACGTCCGTCATACAGCCACGTTTGTCGCTATGGTTACTGGCGGTACACGCAGATTTCATGGAATATTAGCTTTTGTTGACTGCGCCCCACACATTGTTGTTCACAAGAGGTCAGGTGTGCATTCTGGGAGGGAATGTTCAGGTGGCGTCACTGAATCATGTCTTAGCCTCATCTATCAATGTAGTTGTCACAGTTGAGTGATGTGAATGCTTTAAACGGATTTCGCCCCATAGTCCACTTCATCTGTTTGATTTCTGGGCGTCGAGAAGCAGTCCTGTGATTCGTGATCCACTTCTGACTGTAATACTCAGAGCTTTAAGTACTTGGGACTGGATCCTGAGCGTAGTTCAGACTCAAGATGACTTCATTATGAAAATGGTGTGAGTTCACATTGTCAGATTATGGGTTCAGGGATTTTTGTGTTGAAACGGGGGTTGCTTTTGAGTAAATATAATTCAATTCTTTCTAGATATAAATTCTTAGAGGGGGGTTCAGTAAATGATTGAGACTGCCTTTGTCCTACATACTCAAATATTGAGTATGTAGGACAACATGTACCCGGCCACGTACCACTGAGTTAAGCACGTGTTGTTCCAAGTATGTAGCTAGGGTCAACAGAAGCCTCCTACCTCTTTCAAATACACCCTCACCCCTTCCCATAACTAAGCCGCGCGTAGCTCTCCCGTGAAACCTGGATAGGGGTCACATAAGTTCATCCCCCGGTTGACACTGACTGACACCTTATATAGCTCTTGAGGGGCATTCTATTTGTTGAAGTTCGTTGCATATTCATTAGTGAAAAAGTTCAGCATTTTTTACTCTAGCAATTGATTTATTGATTTTTTAAATGGTAAGCACCAGGACATGTTCTAGAATAGACAGGATGGATGTACTTAAAATCACGCGCATGTAAATCAGCTGTTAAGTTCCCTCTTGCTTTTAGACCCTTACGCCCTTCCTGGAGGTTTGCACTGTCACTTTTTGTTGATAGTCATTTGTAGCAGGTGACTTCATTCATTTAGGCGTGGTATATATAAGATATTCCTTATCTGCCCTACAAAACGATATTGCCCCTCACTTGGGGCGAATGTCCCCGCCTCTCTGCCCCAGACGCTGTATTTGACCCTTGATTGTAGGACATCTCTCCCCTATTACCTCGGCCAGGTATTAAATCAACTGCGTGAAGAAAGAGAGTGACCCCCAAAGGTGTCGCTGTTCAAGCCAGGTGTGACGATCAGATCACAACAAAGTCCAGCCAACTTCACTCGTCTCAAGCCAACTCTGTATACCTACGCATCTACTTCAATAGGTGAGACAGCATCGGTTAACGACCAGCGATCACCTGAATATGATGTACGATTCCAACCAGGGGTCGTAACTCAGTCTTGTAACTATAAGGAAACAGCTGTCTTGTGTTCTGTACTTACACAGATCGAATCGGAGCTGGGAACTCGTGTGGGGTAAACCTATTAGCTGACATTGACACCAGACTTTTACCAGATATGCTGATCACGTGACTAGGCGATATTGACCTGTTGGCTTATCTTGAGTATGACGCTGGTGATAGGCCATTTGCTAGAGTGACAAAATGGAGGCTCCCGTTGTCGGAGAAAGTGACACTAGGTACTTGGACTGATCGGCTATGAAGACTGGAACAGAACCCAAGACATCCCCTGTGGCCAAAGGTGGGCGAGTATATCGGGAAGTCTTTCAGTACTGCGTGATATATGATTCATTGGAGTTTTGTAGTTTGTTACCAAATCGTCCAGTGGGCGGTGTAGGTGTGGTGGAACATACTGGCGACTTTGTGTCAGTGATTGCCGGCGCGTCTATTGTTATATGTGTACTTAAGTGTATGTACCCCGGACATGTGTTTATGGGATAGTTGTACACAGCGGAATGCGTGTGTTTGGTATATGTACCCGTTGTATGCGTGTGTATGCGAGGTATGTGCACATGGTTTGCGTGTGGGTGTACACAATTTCACTTGATGGGATGTTAATGCTGTGGAATGTGCTCGACTCAGTTCCTCGACAAAACATCAGACTGCTGCCACCATAATTTCACACTGGTGATACAACAACGTCACACTGCTGTCACAACGTCCCACAACTGTCACTATAGCGTCAGACCGCTGCCACCATTACGTCACACTGCTTTAACTATAACGTCAGACTGCTGCCACCATTACGTCAGACTGCCGCCACCATAACGCCAGACTGCTGCCACCATTATGTCAGACCGCTGCCACCATTACCTCAGACTGCAATCACCATAACGTCAGACTGTAGTCGCCATAACGTCAGACTGCTGCCACCATAACTTCAAACTGCTGCCACCATAACGTCTGACTTGCGGAATCACTTACAGAATGCTCTGCAGACGGAATAACTCGCTATCTCACTCACTCACTCACTCACTCACTCACTCACTCACTCACTCACCACTCACCACTCACCCACTCACTCACTCACTCACTCACTCACTCACTCACTCACTCACCCACTCACTCACTCACTCACTCACTCACTCACTCACTCACTCACTCACTCTCTCATTCTCTCACTCTCTCACTCACTCGCCCATTGTCCGGTCCTCGGACTTTCATTTGCGTATTGATACTCATCCGATTATTGATCGAGTGCAGGTGTGTGATAATCATTTGGTCGATAATCAATCAACCACGTCTTTCTGGGCGTGCGTCATCGCCCAGTTTGATACCACACAGGCCAGCCATCTCCCTACCTACGACGGTGCCCTATGTTGAGGCTCGCTTGAAGCTCTGACGTCAGTGTTTTATATTAAGGTAGCACTTGCTGGCACTGTATGTTGAGCTTATCCAATGAAACTTGGCTCGCATGGCTTCTCTTTTGCCAGGCATAAAGAAAGGATTCGACTAATTGCCATTGGTTTGTATTTTACTGCGTGCAAACTAGCATGTAATTGACATGTCAATACCCGAATAATGGCTGAGAATGGCTTGAGTTCTTTGTATATGTGATTCATTGTTTGGTGAGGGTGTGTCCGTGAGTGGATTCAATGGTCGGAGTAGGGGGATTAGGAGAGGCAGCCATACAGGCTGTGTGAACCCCCGGTACCCTGGTACCCGCGGTCATGTTGTTTACATCAAATTGACGCGGTGTGGTAAGGTCTGGTACGTATCATAACGCGATTTGTGCTGTGTGTGACAGGTCATGGAGGATCCGAGGACAACATCTACTCCCTCCCAAGACACCATGCGCCCTACGCCTCCCCACGCGCCCTCATCCACAATGCAAGAGGAACCACATCCTCATCCACTGACCCCCTCTTGTCATCGAGTTTAACACCCCACCCCAGTCCCTACGAGCCCACCAGGGCGGCCACTCTTCCCCGGGGCAGTAGCCGGGTGTCCGAGCCATACTCCCTCACCCCTTCTCATCTTGCCAGCGTATCAACACTAGGAAGCGCCTACTCAGACGTGTCGTCTACTGTGGGTTCGACCTTGACCCGTGAATCAAGTCCTATCCCCTCCAGCAAAAGCGCCTTCCACAGCGCTCCCCCAACCCCTGGCAAGATGCTCAGACAAAAACCTCCTCCTAAGCCTCCTCGTCTCAAATCCTTCCCTGTTGACGGGTCACAAGGCACGCCAGCTAAAGGAGAAAACGGCTTTTCTCCTACGCCATCCAAGAAATCCATGTCGTCTCTTGCGGATGTGACGACCTCGTTCGAGGCGGTCAGTATGGTCTCACACTCTCTGGACAGATCACTCTCATCCAAAAGTTCCTCAGAATTACCGTTCACACCCAGGAGCCCGAGGATGCAGAAATACGCACAGACGGGCACACGTGACAAGGTTTACAGCATCTTAGCTCAAACGAAGGAGTTCTTGTCACATGAGATCGAGCCGGAATACGTGCTCCAGTACCTACGACGTAAAGGTGTCATCAGTCACCAGATGGAAGCCGAGATTCGTAGGTGTCGCACCCGGCATGACATGTGCGAATTCCTCCTAGATATCATCTCCAGTAAAGGTCAGGATGAGTTCAAGATATTCTGTGATGCACTACGGGCGCTTGGGAAGCAGGGGTATGTTGCAGACTTCTTACAGGTGCTGGATTCAATGGTGCAATTGGTGACCGCGAATGGGCGAGGAACTCTGGGCTTCACACGCCAGCGGGCCGCCGATAATAAGTCACATAACGGCGTGAACGACCAGGATTCAAACGGCTCTTCTGAATGTTCCACTTGTTCGTGTACAGATAGTCTCTTCGCCGACATGGATATATTCAACGAGGGCACGACCTTTGACATAGATATCTCCTACCTGGATGTGGATACAGGGAAGACAAGGTGCTTCCAGGAGGTGCAGAGATTGAAACAGTTGCGTCGACCTCGTTCCATCACTGCTAGTCACGACAACGGCATCTGTATCCGGGAGGAAGCTGACAGGTACATCCCAGTGTTGTCGGTCAGTCTCTACAACCAGTGCCTCTGTAACAACCGTATCAACACATTGGCAGGTCTCCTGGAAAACTACTCCTGTGTAAAGGAGCTCTCGATCGCCAAGAACCACATCGGGACTGAAGGTATGACTTGCCTAGGGAAGGCTCTGGGTAAGAACAGAGGTCTGGTGAAGTTGGACATCCGCTTGAACACGATAGGTGATGAGGGAGCCAGGCACCTCGCTGACGGATTACGACGACATCTCAGCCTGCGTGTATTGAATGCATGCAGTGTAGGACTGAACGGTCCCGGGTGTCGATTGTTAATGGATGGACTGAAGAAGAGTCAGAGTCTTCTTGATCTGGACCTGGGTTTCAACGAGCTGGACGAGGCTGGGTGTCAAGCCGTAGCTGACGCTCTTTCTGCGAATTGCTCGCTGCGCCGTCTGCGCATGCGTGACGCTGGGATCGGAAGTTGGGGTTCGCGGTATATCTTCCGCGCGTTGAAGCGTAACGCGCGGTTGACGTTGCTGGACATAAGCAGTAACACAGTGGAGGATGAGAGTGTGGGTGTCTTGGGGGAGGTTCTCTTGTGTAACCGTACACTACGGGAGATCAACATGGAGAAATGTCGCCTGACCAGCGCATCATGTGTGTCTTTATCGCGAGCTCTCAGGACCAATACAACGCTGCGCTCTCTGGATATGAGTCGTAATGCACTTGGAGATGCTGGGATGAAGGCCTTAGCTGAGGGTCTCATCTATAACCAGCATCTAGATGTATTGGGTCTTAACATGTGTGCGGTGGGTAACAGTGGCTTCATGGCTCTGTTGGAATCACTTCGTTTCCACTCGGGACTCACCACACTCAAACTCTGCTACAACAACATTGGCCACTCTGACGCTGACAGCCAGGAGACTCTTCATAACGCCAGTCTCGACTCACAATCAACCAGCCTCTCTTCCGACTCGGCCTCCACCATCAAAATGAGTCAGAGTGACATCACATCAACATCAACAGGAAGTGATGACATTTCTTTGTGCCCATCTTTATCAGTGATTGATGAGCTCTACGAGAGGCTCTGTCAGGTGCTACAGTTGAACAAAGACCTCAAGGTGCTTCTCTGGGGCAACAAGTTTGAGGATTCCTCGCGCGATGGACCCCAACCTCCTAGCGATGTATCTAGTCTAGACCTTATTCTTCATGACACTATAGCCGAGTCAGGTGACCATCCCTCCAACTACCTGTCTTCACCGGGCAGTGACACATCCTCCCTCGATAAACTGCCTCTCTCCAATGGCAACGGCCTCATCAACCGACGTCAGTCAACAGTATAGCTCTACAACTGAAACGTCCTGATCACAGGCAGCGGGCACATGTTCCGTGTACATGGGGTTCTTGTACAAATCAAGTAGTATATAAAATACCCAAAATTGTGGTGTGTATATAGTTGCAAATATCAAATACCTGTGTTGCTCTTGTGCTTTCTGTGTTATGAAGTTATTGTTGGTCACCTGTGTGTGAGAGTTGTACCTGCATGCTTAGTGCTGTTACTTTGTCTTTCAGGTTTGTGCCACAAAGATTTAACCATGATGTTCAGACTTAAACCTAACATGGATGACTGTGTCCCTGGTATTGATTGAAGAGAGTTTGATACTGTTTATCTGTTATAGATCTAAAATATGAGGTCATTCAGTCAAATTATCATCTACAAATTGGTAAAATCAAAAAATGAATTGTATAAAACCTACCTTCTTGGACAGACAACATTCTTGTTGCAGTATCTTTCATTACAGACTTGATTTGCCCCATGAATAATGTGGACATATGCAATTTAGCTTGATGTGAACAAAATGGCATAGCAAATCTTACCTTCCAGAATGTGGATTGAATTATTTTAGAAGCATTTTTTCATGGAATTGAATGATTTATATCCTCATGTCAGCATATTGTTTATAAATGTTCTACTGTATTACAAGAGTAACTGGTGGAATCTCAAATCTAACCAATGATGAACCAGAGGTGATTTTGTAAGTGTGATGAAAATGCAGAGAACTTGCTGCAACAATACATGTGTATCACTATTCATGTGTATGTTCCTGGCAGTTAGCCAACACCACCTGTTTCTAGATTATGCATATGTTCAAACTAGTCACCAGCTTCTAATGCTATCATATGAATAATTTATGTTGATTTATGATCCCATTGTAAGCCCCGCCCCATGCCGGTTGTTGCTGACACTGTTTTCAACCTCGACTTTTATTTACACTGCTCAGCTGGGGAAAGGAATACCAAAGACATGTCTCAAGCACAAGTGTTGTGGGGATGGATTTCAGCCTTGTTATGAAGGTGAACTATTTTGTGAAGGATCCCAGGTGTGCGTGTGTGTGTGTTTGTGTTTGAAATAGAGAATGGTAGAGAATGCCAGCTCCACACACCCACCCCTCCCTATATATAAACATACCCGGCGCGGCGTGGTTTGTCAAACTAGTCATCACCTTCCAACCAACACTGACGTGTCTCTCAGGACGTAAGCTTCACCGGTTGCTACACGAATAGTCACCAATGACTATTTCCGTGACCCATCAACACTCATCACTGTCCGACAGAATGTTTTCAACCTGGAGACATCCGTCACACACGGCTATTCACATGTCGTTTCTGTCTGCACCATATGATGTAAAGCTTCAGATAACGGAAGCAATTTAGTTGGTGATACATTCGTATTTTTTTAATTTTTTTTTTTTTGAAAGGCCGGTTAACCTTTTTGACCCTCCGTTTTGAATCAATCATATATATGACTTTCAGTGCCTGGGCAGAACAGCTGGATTACAAATAGGTTCAAATTCATCCAGTTGTTTTGGGGAATGTAAATAAATCGAAATGGCATTGTGGTTGAACTTTGCCCCTGAATTTAATTTGCCTTAAGCTGCTGATTGGCTTTGAGGGACACATCGTGAGGTACAAATGCCTGTGAGGATGCTTCGCTATTGAGACGTTGGTTGCTGTAGCTCTAATCTGGTAAAGATCGTGTGGGAAAAGAATGAGCTTTAGTTGTTATGTCAAAACAAAATGAAGTATGTATGTGTTGTGATGGCATGTATATGTCGCTTGTTTTATGATAAGCTGCAGTTGTTATATAATAAATGTAAATAAAAATTTGAACACGATAGTGAATCTGCTTCATCTGCTGAAAAAAGACCTAGTCGTTGGAATGCGCGGTATTTTAGGGCGCTGGCACCACGCTGCTCTGTCCGACGAAGAAGTATCAAAATGTTAGGTCACAATGTGTTCTTTATTATACACATTGTTGAGCTTCGAATCATCGTCCTAGAATCGAGTACAGACTGTATGCTACTTAAAAGATATTAAAGCATGAAGGGGGACTGTTCATCTCAATGGGTTCAGGATATTTTATTCAGTGCAGCGTGTTGGAAACGACCGGTTGGCGTACAGCTAAACATTTCCAGAAATACATTGCCTGTCATCCACTGCGCAATAAATTGACGACAGACGACGTTTTCTGCGTGGCCTGGTGACTCATCGTTTTTGTTGTCTAGCCATATTGACCAGTTCTCGTTTTAATGATAAGGGAAACACGATTTCATAATCCCCTCTCTTCTTCTCCCGTTAACCGCTTCCTCTGCCGAAGGTGCGTCAACGGGGCAGAGAGTAGATATAGATTACTCAGTCGATCATAGGACATTAGGGGGATTGGTCTCAAACAGCTCCAGGGGAGCATCGGATATCTGGCCCAGATATCGACAGGTAAGCAGCTTGCGGGGGAGAGGAAACCGGACAGGGAAAACAACAGGCAACAAAAAGAACCAATTCTATATCAAAACACTGCGGCCGAGTTTCCTGTAAACAAAATATCGATACCAGACAAGGGCATAAATGTTGATCTGACAGGAAGTCTCTCTGGGTTTGTTTACCACCTTCCTTCTCAAGAATGGCAAGATGGATCGGTGGTATGTTATTGTTCAAATGAAATGTATGTTTAGAAGCCTGGACAAAAGTAATCAACGCACCTACTGAAATGGAATGAATTGATTTATTCTGTTTCTTATTCAAATATTTAATAGTGCTTAGCTGTATCAATAACGTGAGAATCAGTTTCATTTTTCGTATTCTAAGGAGATAGCATTTGTCGCTGAAAATTATGTTCTCTGATACAAAGTCCCCTGGTATATTTGTCATTTCTTCCCCCCCCCCCCCCCCAAGAATAAAATAAACTGAAACGTACAATTTCTGCCCAACATCATAACGTCCTCGAGTCGCTCTTCTTGAAACAATAACTATCATGTTAGATAATCGAAATACTCCTGTTGATCATCAAAAACGAATAGGCAAGTTGAATTAGTCCTTCATAACAAATAACACAAACATGCAATGTGTAATGGAAAAGTATCATATAATTGCTTCAATGACATCTATACATTTCATGACAGGATAATTAACACAAAATTCTGCATCCTGAGTATGTAACATGTATAAAAAGCCTGGATAAAGAGACCCCACACAAGATATGGAAATGCATTTGCTATGAGCATAAATTCAATAATAGTCTTCATTGTTCACTGGCTCTAATTAAACATCCAGTCTGATGAGCAAATGATGCCATGTTACTTGATCTATACTTCAAGGAGATATTGTTTCTTTGGCACAGATGAATGATGCTACATTGCCTAACAAAAGAGGCACTGTTATCACTTCACATTTGAAAACTACAACATTTATCTGCAAATACTCAATATCATCCATCTGCAGATATTTGTCCATCTTGACACAATAATGTAGAAGTCAAGCAAAGCTTAAACTTAAGAACAAAATAATTCCCTGATTTAATGACAAGGTATAACAATACATTATTAAACACCAAAAATATTACTACAAAGAAATTTGAAAAGCAGCAACTAAAAAATATTTTCCATGTCAAGTCATAAATACGGTACGCTTTTCTGACACATTCAGAAAAACGCCAGCACAGCAGTACATCTTGTGACATCAAACCAGAGCAATATAGAGCACAAATGTTCACGATGACAAGTTATGACTGCAGTATGATGACGTTATGATATATCATTTGGCACGGATGACTGAAGTCGTTGTGAAGAATGTACGAGCGCTGCCGTTCTGATGTAGTTAGAATCTACAGCCAGACCACAACTGCTGCTCCCATCTCTGAGTCCATCATCTACACAGAGTATATAAGATACATCGTCTGAATCAATAACATCTGAATGAGAGGCAATCAAGGAGGTGGTTGAAAACTTTCAAGCAGTAGGCCTGTATAGGACCTGCATATTGGGTATTACTGTAACTTTGTATGGTTAGAAACATTCAAGATGTAGACCTGGCTTTTTTTCAAGTACCTGTGTTGGGTAAAGGATTTTTTTAAAAATGTAAAATAACTGTAACCAATAATTTCAAGATGATTCGTTTTGTTAAGTTTGTAACAGATTAAATTATTTTTCTGTTTAACACAGAACAAGAAATAGACTTAAACAGTTTGTAATTTTACAACTGTTACCATTTGTAGGGCTATGATTGTTCTTTCCCCCATTAAGAAACATCAACACATTTTTTCACTTAATTTATTAATGTAATGGCTACATCATAACGCTGCCTCAGAAGCAAAGTAGAACTAGAGGAATGCCCGTGTCCCCGAACAATTGTGCTACAAGCAACTGCCTTTCACAATGTCTGCTGAGAGAAATTTGTTGCTGATAAAACATCACCGATATATATATATATCAATTTCACTGAAATTCCTAGGGGCCTTCCACTTGGATGTGTTTCTCCAATTGCTGTGATGTAATATTTGAGTCCCACTCACCTGAATGTTGCATATGTCTTAGGAGATGTGATAAAGGTGGGTAATTTGTCCGAGAGGAGTGTTCTCTTTCCTCCTCTTTCATTGTTTCACACATACCACCATAATAATAACCAATATTAGCATTGCCTGTTTTATCGATTCAACTCTATATTTGATCAGTTAATGTCAGTAACAAATTCTCCTCACCAGCCAAATACTGTACAGTATCCATGGAGAAGATTTCCCACCCAAGGGGAGCCTCTGAAGAACATCACATCATGGAATCCCCATTTAGACTGACACATGTTTAATATGACAATAAATGGGAACACAGAGAGACTGGTGTGATACAGACCTTGTTTGAAGCAGAAGCGTGTGTAATGCTGAGCTATGAATGAGTATGCCAATGGGTGGTTCCACTTACGCAGGCAGTGTACAGCATCAGCCTTCACACAACAATAACAGGTAAAGACAAGTGGTTCTTAACCTGGTGAATGGTTCATCAAAGGGTGAATGAAACTAGAGTGAGAGCAAGATAAAGAAATTACCAAACACAGAAGAAAATTAAGTCCCTGGTGGATAAAATTTGTTAATAAAACTAAAGGGTAAATGATACTGAAATAGATTTAGGAAGTGCTGGTATAGACAGCCAATGGGCGTCTGAAAGCATGTAGATACTTCAGCAGAAAGTAGGGTTCTAGTGGTATCATGTTCAGTAACAGAGAGTGTCTGAATTAAGGAGTGGGAATGTTAACAAGGAGAACCCACTTGTGGAAGTCGAGTGATAAGCTGGTATATAGCTTGACTAGTGTGCTCATCCTCAGACGACTTGCTTCCTGCAATACACAACATCAAATATATCAAAGATGAAACTCTCTTACCTATAAATCAAATACTTAGCTATTAGTAGATCAAATTATGGTCTAACTTGAATTACATTTCCTAAATTTCATTGAAATATGTGCATCTTATTATGTGAGGACATTGCCTAAGATGATCAAAACCAATAGCCACTAGAAGAAGATGAGAAAATTTCATAAATAAATGAAGTGGCTGAACATCAAACAAAGAGCTACTTCACAATCAACAAAGAGTTTGGCAACGAGACATACAACACATTACACACAATACCAACCGGACGCATGAGCATAAGAAACACATCACATGACAGCAGGGATGACAATGCAGAAGTTTACCTACCTTTTATCAACTGTTTGACAAAGTCAACTGTAAGGTGAAGGGCACCGCTATCTATGTACTGGAGGAAGAGTCTGTGAGGAGAGACATACAACACATTTGTGAGAGCCACAGGTGCATGAGGGACAAAAGGGGTGCATTATGGTTGTACAACTCATCAGTGAGAGCCACAGGTGCATGAGGGACAACAGGGGTGCATTATGCTTGTACAACTCATCAGTGAGAGCCACAGGTGCATGAGGGACAACAGGGGTAAATTATGGTTGTATGACCATCGACATTAAGGATTATATGATACGACCCTTGTGCCAGGTCTACATACATCAGAAAATTTTGTGTTGTCACCTGCCGAGAGCAATGATGTCTGACCCAATGGCCTGTTTGATAATTCTATCAATCTAATATACTTGTTTACAATTTTGCATAAATTATGAGGAACTGAGGGTAAGGTTTTTCATCAGAAAATATACAAGACCTTACATATTACCTGAGAGGTAGTTGTTTATATGTCAGCTTCATGAAGAAGGCATCAAAACCTTGCGGTCGTGGGAAACTGATTTCGTTGGTAACAAGATTGTACTTGTCATACACCATGTACATGTCCATGTTATAATTGTCATCAGAAACAGCATCCGTTTCACTGAATGTCACACAACTTCCATGAAACAAGGCAACAAATCTTCATTAAAAATGTATCATACCAAACAAAACTACATATTTTTCCCCAGAATCTACGACTGCACTGACCTTTCATATTGACCAACCAGAGTTAGACTCCACAGCATATGACACAAGAACCTTGATTGTAAGGAATACTCAACATCCCCTCACTTCATTCACTGACACCTTTGATTGTATCATTATATGACATCAAATCATCCCCTCATACACTTCATTCACAGAAATTCTACCACCATATGAGATGTTTCAAAAAACCAGATGTGTATCACGACTGCACTGACCAAGCCATCATATTGACATCACTACAGAGTTAGACAGGAGATTGGTCAACATTCTGAACCTCGACACCTGCATTTGTATAACCTGTTCAGCTATACTCAAATCATGCCGAAGTTTTCTTGTTTCTGATTTTTCTTCAAGTATTCATGTAATAACTTCACCATGTTCTTTGACAAACAGAACTTATGAAAAGCCAATCTACGGTGATTTATCATACTAGCTGAGATGTGTTTAAGACAATTTTAAACATACATTCTGAACCTCGACTACCTGCTGTTTGTAATATTCTTCAGCTACGCTTGGTTATAGACCGAAGTTTTGCCCAGTAACTGATTTTCTTCAAGTTTTTCATGTAATAACTTCACTCATCTGGACGCCCAGTGGGGTAGACAACTTATTGTTAAACAGCCCATGCGGTATCTGTTGATGGCAGTTTAAGACAATTTTAACAACATTTGATTCATGACATTGTATCATACACGACCTTGACCTCCAGGTCAGCTCCATCGCTCACTGTTATAGACATGAACGGGGGAGGGGTGCCCAGTAACAGTTCCGTTCTAGACATGGGCCTTTTTGGCTGGGTGACTGTCTTACTCAGCGTATACGCAGTGACCAGTGGGGTAGGGAGATGGGCTCCCGCAGATTGCATTGACTTCAGCCTAGAAGCTGAGCTGATGGTGGCATATAAACACACACCTGTTTAATGAAGTTGCGCTCTACGGAGACTACAATATAACATCTTGAGGATGGTGCACTTCTATACTTCTATTGTGTGCATTACCATTGAAACATACCTGACTGACCTCCCACCTCATCATTAACTACTGTAGCTCTGGGTTGTAGTGCCTTATAAGTTACTCTATAGTCTTTAGAATGCATCTGAAAGCGAACAGCGAATGTGAGACGGATCTAAATAATTGTTCCAGTTGAGGACTGACGGTTTTGACGGAGGGGCTTGAGATGAGTTTGTTTTCACTTGAGAAGAGATTACAGGAGCTGTTGTTAATGGCAAGCAGCGTAGAAGGTGGTCATCTATCTTCCTATTCAAGAGAATTCTACCTGCGTTTCAGACAGGATACAACTGAATGTAGGTGTATCTCTGGTCACAGACGGCATCCGCTGGACGGAACTACAGTCAAATCTTGAGGATGGTAATCTCTGTGTTTTCACGAGATGGCCAGATAAATGTGTCCACGTTGCATGACCTACCACCTTTATAACCAGGGAGATGGTGTTCCATAACCAGGGAGACAGGGTTCTATAACCAGGAATATAGGGTTTTATAACCAGGGAGATGAGACTGACCATAACCAGGGAGACAGGGTTCTTCATAACCAGGAATATAGGGTTTTTATAAAGCAGGGAGATGGGTGGTTCTATCCATAACCTGGGAGACAGGTTTCTATAACCAGGATACAGCTAGTAATGGGGGTTTATAAACTGGGAGATGGGGTTCCAGTGGGAGATTTCTATAAACAGGGAGATGGGGTTTATAACCAGGGAGATGGGATTCTATAAAAAAGGGAAACAGGGTTTCTATAAGACCAGGAATATAGGGTTTTATAAACTGGGAGATTTGGTTCTATAAACAGGGAGATGGGGTTCCATAACCAGGGAGATGGTGTTCTATAACCAGGGAGGGTTTCTATTACCAGGAATATAGGGTTTTATAAAACAGGGAGATCGGGTTCTATAACCAGGGTTTTATAATAGATTTGGTTCTATAAACAGGGAGATGGGATTCTATAACCAGGGAGATGGGATTCGATAAAAAGGGAGAACAGGGTTTCTATTACCAGGAATATAGGGTTTTATAAACTGGGAGATTTGGTTCTATAAACAGGGAGATGGGATTCCATAACCAGGGAGATGGTGTTCTATAATCAGGGAGATGGGTTTCTATTACCAGGAATATAGGGTTTTATAAACTGGGAGATGGTGTTCCATAACCAGGGAGATAGGGTTCTATAAAAAGGGATATGGTATTCTATAACCAGGGAGATGGTGTTCCATAACCAGGGAGATGGGTTTCTATTACCAGGAATATAGGATTTTATAAACTGGGAGATTTGGTTCTATAAACAGGGAGATGGGATTCCATAACCAGGGAGATGGGATTCTATAAAAAGGGAAACAGGGTTCTATAACCAGGAATATAGGGTTTTATAAACTGGGAGATTTGGTTCTATAAACAGGGAGATGGGATTCCATAACCAGGGAGATGGTGTTCTATAACCAGGGAGATGGGTTTCTATTACCAGGAATATAGGGTTTTATAAACAGGGAGATCGGGTTCCATAACCAGGGAGATAGGGTTCTATAAAAAGGGAGATGGTATTCTATAACCAGGGAGATGGTGTTCTATAACCAGGGAGATGGGTTTCTATTACCAGGAATATAGGGTTTTATAAACTGGGAGATTTGGTTCTATAAACAGGGAGATGGGATTCCATAACCAGGGAGATGGTGTTCTATAAAAAGGAGATGGTATTCTATAACCAGGGAGATGGTATTCTAAAACCAGGAATATAGGGTTTTATAACCAGGGAGATGGTGTTCCATAACCAGGGAGACAGGGTTCTATAACCAGGGAGATGGTGTTCTATAACAAAGGGAGATGTTGTTCCATTACCACGGAGATGGGTTTCTATTACCAAGAATATAGGGTTTTATAACCAGGGAGATGGTGTTCTATAACCAGGGAGATGGTGTTCTATAACCAGGGAGACAGGGTTCTATAACCAGGGAGATGGTGTTCCATAACCAGGGAGACAGGGTTCTATAACCACGGAGATGGGGTTCTCTAACACCAAAACAATGATAAAAACAACCAAACCAATTTGTTGAAGTAAAATAACTAACCAATGAGGAACTCCTGCATGAGGGTGCTGAGGTCAAGAGAGGAAGGGTCGTGACACATCGCCTCACACAGCTGATATAAAAGCAGACCATGACAAGTCAGTAGGCTCGACTGCTTCATGAAAACTAACATAACTAGCATCTACACAAGTTCTATTTTCTTACATTATTATGATAATACTGGAATATGAAGTGGCTTTCTAAATTGACTTGAATTTCTTGCAATATGCTTTTGGAATTGCCCCCTTTACTCACATTGTATATGAATTGACTTTTGGAATTGCCCATTTTACTCACGTTGTATATTAATTGAACATCTCTGGCATGCACTACTGCAAAGTGCATGATGGCTAGCTTCAATGTAAGATCCCTAGAGGTGGCAAATGTTGACACCAGGTGACCTTCATCAACAGTGACTTTATAGGCACAGCCAGTGTCTGGGTTGTACATGCCCAGCGCTGAAAACACACTCACCGAGATCAAATGAAATAAAATGAAATGGTTGCAATATTGAGCTTCATATGAAAAAAAAGAAGTGACAGTGATTTAAAGATCAGTGAAAATAGATCTGAAGTAGCAAACCGCCCATCGAGTGGGGCAGCATACATTAATCAATGGAGAATAAATACAAACAGTAACAATGGCTTCTCATTCAATGACAAACATTGAAACCCATGCCCACTTTATTACAAAAGCTGGTTATCTAGAAGCTTCCATCACCTGGTTTGGTTATGCCAGGCCTGTATTCCTTAATGAACGGCACGAGAGAAGAGGGTCTTCTATTGCTGGAGTCTACAGTCTGCTGACCTCCACTCCATCTTTCACTGGAGTCTGACAATACACCAAACATTAGTAAAACCACAGGCAGGAGATATAACAGAGTTATCATGCCGTCTATTACAGGTGTTAACCAACTCACCAAGCAGGATGTGGTTGCACGGATCTATGTCGACACTCACATTGAGCAAATGAGTGAAGCAGCCAGGGACGTAAGCCAACACGTACTCCCCTGATGGACCAAGGATCATGGGGGAATGAGTTCATTGAAGAAGCAAACTGCACATATATATATATATATATATATATATATATATATATATATATATATATATATATATATATATATATATATATATATATATATATATATATAATATATATTCTTTTTTTTAATTATTCTATATATAATCCATCAATTACCAGAAGCAAATACATCCAACAAAATGCCTTTACCCTAACAATATAACTATAAATAATCAACTAAACACTGTATTTAACATTAAATGGATTCAGATGACAAGATATTTAAGCTTTATCATAGTGAATTAAGTCAGCCTCACTAAGAAAAAATAGGAGCTAACCAATCCAGGAGAAGAAGACGTGGGTTGGCGCAGTAGGAGACAGATTGGAGCAGTGTACAGTAAGGGTCGACTGGTGGTGAAGCATTGACACAGAGTAAGTCAATGAGTTCATCTGGCTTGTAGCGTCATTTGTAACCGTCTACGAGCAGAGTATAACAAAAATGAATAAAAGAAACCATGACCGGGAAAAGACAATATTGATTCACAGCTTGTTAAGATTGCATGTCAGGGTCTGTTAAATGTTAGGGAAGGTGTTGAGTGGCAGACAACTTGCCTCTGAGCTGCTGTTTGACGGCGAGAGGATAGGTGCTGCATGTCTGTAACAGACGCACACTGCTCCGTTCCTCTGAGTCAGTACGCTCATGTTGATACTGCAGTCTGCACACAGGTGTCATGGTTACATCGTGAAGCATAACAAATATACAGATAGGTATGATTACTAAGCATCCTCATCTAACAGGTGAGATGGTCACAATAACATACCTGTAATGGCATTGCTGATTCCACAGTTCTCATAGCTACACCTGCATAAGAAAGTCAAAGATAAGGTTATATTAGGAAATTAAATGGAATCCTTTTTTTAAATGAATGAGTCTATAAATAGGACATGAATCACACCATTCCCACCTGGATGAGAGTTTGCAGTAAGGTATGGGTAAGTCTAGAGCTGTTTCCATCTGAGGTCAAGAGTCAGGAGGGAAACATTTAGTGGTGGCATGTTAGTAGTCAAAAGGTTGTAACCCTTACATGAATGGACTTACTCTTAATCTGTCTGGGGGAGACTTGTCAATAGATTAACATGTGTCATTTTATGGTAGCAGTGAACAAGAAACCTATTCTGTGGTAAATACAGAGCTTTCACTAGATGTGACGGGACTAATTATATCAATATGAGCCATACCACTTTCTGGACAACGGAGTCTGGCTGAACGTGCATCGCTGTTAACATGGGTGTGTGATGACGAGAGTCCCTGGTACCTGAGCGGGTGAAGGAGAGAGCAAAGAGACACTGGGTGTTGGAGTGCCACTGAGCCCACCACAGCTTGGTGAAGATCTGCTGCTTGCGAGGCTCCCCATTCAATATCTACCCCGAGAAATGCATGATACAAATCAGCCAGTTTGTCAGCAGTGGTCAACTCTGAACTTGATAGGAGGATATGATAAAGAGAATGGATAGACACTGTGATTTATAGGTGCCACCTCAGGCACTGAAGTCTTAAACTTCCCCTCCTACCTAACCACTTATATATTTAGTCACCCTCTCTCTTGATATATATATATATATATATATATATATATATATATATATATATATATATATATATATATATATATATATATATATATATATATATATATATATATATATATATTTACATTTGGTAATCACTGACCGACACTCACCACTTGCTTGTCTCCGATGCAAGCGGCTGGCAGGTGGTACAGCCCAATAGCTATAAAAGCACAACACAATATCATTGCATTCATACTTAAATAAAACATACATTTCACAATCAGTCAGTTAAGCTTTTGACCGAGTTTCTGTTAAAGTGAGTTACAGTCTCGATGAAGGAAGACCAGCAGACTGCTCTCCCTGGGCATCGGAGATGAAGGCACATCCCTGAGACTGTAAACAAACTGCAGCTTGATGTAAAACTCCCTCTCCAGGTTCAAGTCAAACACACGATTTTGTGGAAATATTTCAGCCAGAAATGCCTTATATTTGCCTGGGAAACAACAACAAGGTTTGTCACTAAAAATGATACAACCAAAAATGTTCTGATGTTGACAGAGATATCAGATAGATATCAGTGGGTCATAAAGACTTACATGTGGCTGTCCTGCTTCCTGCAGCCTCCCAATTGCAGGTCACATAACCTAATTCACCGCAAGATTCAAATAAACGTCAAGTCAGGAAGAAAAGATCTTAAGGACGGTGAGAAAAATTGGGCTCAAAGTTGTGGCATAATGGCATTATTAGTACAACTGATAATAGACCTACCCAGGAATGTGTGTTCCGCATTTATGGTTGCATTGATAACATTGATCTTGTTCTCATGCATAAACACAACCTGAAATTATATAAATACTGTACTGTATGTATGAGGTTCCAATTTCTTCTGTGACACCAAACTACAGAAGATGAATAATTTCAATCACACCAAAAAGAACACAAATATTTAACCTCTTACCTTAGATCGTTTATCTTGCATGGAGAAAATTTCGAAGTATGTGACGATATCATTGTTCTGCATATAATCAGTCACGATTAATATAATTTCACATCTTCATTATTACAAACGATTTTGTCACAAGCACACACTTCCCAATGTTATACATATAGAATTTGGGCTAGAATAATGTATTCAGCATCATTTAATTCAGTGGTACAGACAGGAGTGAATGCACTGCTTATGAATGTGTTGACTTTGCATGTACGCAAGCAGTAAAAACCTGACCTGAGGTAGAGGGGATGGCGCATGGCGTGTGTATAGGACGCTGCCATCCTGCTCCTGACCCACAGCCTTCACGGGCAACGGCGCCTCTGACATGCAGCCACAATACTCAACAGTTAGTTCATTAGCCAGATGGATTTATGCATGTAATACAATAGGCAAAGAAACTCCGCCTCTGACAGCTCCGCACTGTTTACTACTTTTGATCTCTCATATCCGAGCTGTAGAGGCGAAGCGCCTCCTGCGAGATTTCAGAGCTTCCGAAGTCGAAACGACAGATGAACTCGCTAAAAACTTACCAAAGCTCTCCAAGAAAAAACATTTGTGTCAAAATGCAAGATTATATCACAAAATGACACGAGGACTGTTTCTATTACTACAGTTTTGTCTGATTGTTCTGTTTGAGCACTAAAATACGGCACATCATGAAACTTTGTTCAAAAACTCAACATGGCCGACTCCCACAATGCAACATAATGGAGTTAATACTCGTTAATACGCTATGATATTGCTCATGTTTTCGATTTGCACGGTAGCCATGTTGGACAACAATTTTAAAAATGTGTTGGATTTCGTTGATTCTGTGGATTAAGGAGTATGATTGTTGTTCCACGCTAGGTAAGATTGATGATAAGACATTTATTGATATGAAAATGTATATTTTTTAACTGTCCCTTGTCTGCATTGCGAGAAGGAGCATATTTGCTTATAACGCTCAAGATTCTGCCATACGGACCCTCGCCCCTAAGGTGTCATCAGATCATCAAAACACCAGGGGCAAGTTGCCTTGCCTAGTAATACAATGTTGAATGATGTACAACATGGTTTGCTGATGTACAGCATGGTTTGATGTTGTACAACATGGTTTGCTGATGTACAATATGGATTGGTGATTTAAAAAATAGTTTGATGATGTACAAAATGGTTTGATGTTGTACAACATGATTAGCTGATGTTCAACAAGCACTAAAGGTGTACTACAAAGTTTAATTACGTACAACGTGGTTTGTCAGTGTATGACAATGTTTGATGTACAGCATTGATTATTGGCGTAAAACAATATGTTAGAGGCCCGGGGGGGGGGGGGGGGGTTTTTTGGGCCTCTCATCTTGTACGACGGGTATGTTTTTCAGGTTCAATGTGTACGACGGGTTATACATTCGCATAATACCTTGTACGACGGGGTATGCTTTTTGGCCATTTTGACCTTGTACGACGGGTACGGGTTTTTGAGGTCCCGTGGCACACCCTTATCCAGAATAAGGCCAAGTGCCCCCCCCACCGGGGTTAGAGGGTATATGACCAGGGGCAGTGTTAGCACCACAGAACGTCCAAAGCAATGGCACGTCTGCCAGTGCTACTAATACTCTGCATTTTGGCCTATGACTATAGGTATGTGTATATCTCCCGATAAGCGGCGGACATTTCCCGTCGCTGACGGCGTGACGCTGCGATCGGGAATATTCCGCTAGGTATTTCCACGTCCCACAAGAATCGCTCTCATTAACTGGCGCAGTGGAATTCTGAAGAATCCCTTTGACCCCATACTCGGGAATGATGTATTCACCAAGTCGTTTTGGAATTTTCTAATTCGGTCAATTTGTTATATGTACAGCCGAGTTAAGAATTTCGTCCGATTTCAAAGCACCCAAACCACCTGAAATATAATTTGTACGAAACTGAAGGTAGGATACACGTCATTATAGATATCTTTTCTCAATATGTAGCAAATTTGACGGCGATCTGATGCGTCCAACATAGTCAAATTGGAAGATGAATTTGGGTAACCCTGTCAAAAATCCATCATCGGGTAGCAGCCGAACCTCGCCGTAGGGAGCCGCGCTTGTGACGCATACGCGGCTGATCGCTTGGGGCCAAAAAAGTCGATTTTGATTCATGTATCAATCCTACCCCTAACATCCATCTTTATACGGGGGCATTTCATGTATAATGGAACCCTTAGGTCAAGTTTATTTTCAAATCGATTGGCACCCTTTTGTCGAATTTTAAACTTTTAATGATCGATTTTGTCATACCCGCGCCGGGATACCGTGTGGCTTGCCGACTCAAGATCTCAAACGCGGCTGATAGCCTGAGGTCAAACAGAGTCGATTTTCATTAATTTTTCAATCTGATATAATTTATACGTAACTGAAGGTAAGATACACGTCATTATAGATATCTTTTCTCAATTTGTAGCAAATTTGACAGCGATCTGTTGCGTCCAACATAGTTAAATTGGAAGCGGAATTCGGGTTACCCTGTCCAAAAATCCATCATCGGGTGGCAGCCGAACTTCGCTGCAGGCGCAGGCATAGCTTGCCTTCACACGGCGTTACAGCATTACATGTACGATTAAGTATATATCATATAGTACTTAATTTATCTAACTGGGGTTGTAGATTTAAAACATCAGTTACAGGTCGGCATTCTGGCCAGAAACTTCAAAGGCAATATGCCGCTGGTGCGTGGGATTTCCGCAGGTAGGGTTCACGGAGTAGATGTTGAGCTGCGACAGTTGCGCGACCGTCGTGTAAGCTGCTCGTCGCCAAGGGCACCACCCAGAATGGATACATCACAGAGATTCTGTTAACCACGTTTGGTGTCAGATTCGGTCACCCAGTACATCCCGAGTTTATCACGAGTTCACCCCAGCCTTATATAAGCTGCGTATTTTCACACACATAACCATCGCGGTTTCACAATTCGCTGGAAAAAAGTCTATTTCGATCACATTGTTCAAACAGTTAATCCTTTATATAGCTGGCGGAAAACGAAGGCCGATTTTGGGACTTCAAAATTAAATTTCTCAGTCTGTAGTCATCACAGAGTCATAATTTTGGTGTCATATTAAATGGTTTTTTAAGGTCGTTATGGTGATACTAATTGTTTGATAATTCAATAATTTTGAAAATTTTGTCCCATACCTAATGACTATGAATATGATAGTTTATGACAACACTAACACAAAAGTGAACAAGCCTCAACTAAGTTATCATCAAATAAAACCACCTGTATCATTACTGTCGCCTTTGGACGTCGTCAACTCAATGTGGCTGTTAGTATCGAAAATGTTGACAAGCTGCAGCATAATTCAACCATATCAAATTTTATTCAAACTTAATCAACAATAACTTCGGCGAGTCGCGAAGTCACATGATGAAGGCATGTGACCAAGCGTAAAACTTGTTTAGCGTTATGATAACAGTAGGGTAAGTTCATAACGCAACGATCAAACTTGATCCAAGATTGACGATGAGCACTGATATTGAATATTTCACTACAGCGGCAAAGAAGCGACAGCCAAATTTTTTTGAGAACTGCAGCTGTCGATTTGTTTCAATATACACACATTATCTTGGTGTACGTACAGCATGGTGATTATGTGGGACACAATATTCCAAATGACATCCATTGCTCATATTTTTCGTTTGTAAAGTATGTTGAATTAAGTGATATACATGATGCTGGTTTATAATCTAGTTCATAAATGCATTACTGCAATTATGCGGCAAAAGCCGATTTTGAATATGTTGATACACAGTTGCGTTTCATCACCCTCAACCCATTGCACAAGCCAAATCAACTTGTCAGATAGTGACTAAGTGAGTAAAGCACTGAAATTTATATCTGGTAAAGTATATTGAAACATATTGTTCAGTCTTGTATTTTGTAAATTGAAATTATTCACCTTTAATTTAGCATGTGTATGATATTCATTGTGTTACACTAATAACTACAGATTTCCAGAGGAATGTCCCCATGTCTCTGGCGGAGATGAGAGATATGATTGAGAGGTAGTCAGCACTTATTCAACAACTGCAGCAGGGCCAACCTTCACGTCCAACCAAGCAAGTGGAGGTCATGGAGGATTTGGTGGAGAATCCTCTGGACACTTCGGATGATCTGGAGAACTTTTTGAGAGAGCTGACAGATTCAGCTCATCGGACCAAAAAGTTGGTAATTGCTGTTGTCAGTGATGTTAGTTTTTCAGAGTAAATCAATTAACTTTTCTTGTGTGGATCCTGTATTTAAGTCTAAAGCACAAATAATCAGTTAGCCTATGTTACTTCGGCAGGTTTCCATGTTGAGCGCATTAGGTGGACATAATGTGGGGGATTCAGTCAGAAGAATGTTGAGGAAGGTGGGCATCTTTCACCTCTGGGGACAGTATTATATGAAGGGCAGGAAGAACAAGAGGGCCTTTGAGCAACTTGCCCTATGTGTGGTCATATACAGTATGTATACAACCCATAATGTTAGTTCAGAGAATGAATGATCTGTTTTGTGATCAAGCTTCATCATTATCAGTCAGAATACTCTTATTATGTATTTAGCAACTAAGCTATGTACGACTACAATTGAATAAATTACTCTAAACTGGTCACTGCTATGGAGCACGTCGTCCTCAAATGATCTTTTACATCCCTTTTCAAAGATGTGACCACCATTTGTACGTGATCATCCGAGACACGAGTCAGGTTGTCACACCTTGGAGTCGAACCCACAGCCTGTGGATCAAAAGGCAAAGCAGTAAACCACCAAGCCACTGAGAACTAAGGGGTCATATCAAAACATCTAAGGGGCTGCAGCTTGTGACATCTATCCAAAAATAGTGCGCGTTACCAACTCCCCTCGCTGACATCTATCGTAAACGTGTGCTGCGCATAGGGTTTCTTATCAAGGCGCAATCACAGACCCGATTGCTTGCCATTGGAAGACATGCCGATGGCGTGCCTGCCGAATCTAGTTATGTATTCTGAAAATATGTGTTGTCTCAATTGTTCTTTCATCGGTGAAAACAGAGGCTTGCAGAAGAATCCACCCTAAATGTCTGGCGGACGAAATTGTTAAAACTTGCACCAAGCGCGGTGGATGTCTCCAAGGGAACTATACTGATGCGAATTAATGCATGCAATTTGTAACATGTCCTATTGGATTGAGCAAGTTATTAGGAAGTGTGTGGGGTAAGAGTTAGCAAGTGATTTGAACTAGGGGAGTTTGTAGTGTGCCATGTATTAAATTTAACACTGATATCACAGGGTATTAATTTCAAAAGGGCTGCTCTATATTAGAGTGCCAGTTGCTTATTAGACACCAAGTATAGCATTTGTTTTATGGTATGTTTTTGGTAGAGAGTGAATAAGGTTCCTCCCTTAAATGAATCCTGTGGGTTTTTTTCTCATTTTAAGCAATAATGTGACATGAATTACAAAATCATACTGTTTTATAAATCTGTAAAATATATCCACTTATTACATAATCTTCTATCCTATGTGTTGACAGGTACGAGCTTCTACATAGAAAAATAAGAAAGCCTGCCCCTCTCTTCCAGCCATTGAAACTTCAGATTCTGAGGCGAGACAGCCAAATAAACCAACTTTATGTACATTTAAACATTTTGCTCATCCTATTTTGTTTAGAATGGCATTTTTGCTGTCAATGATAACATAGTGACAAGGTAGCATACAGATGCCCCAATATCCCACATAGGTTGTGGAATGGTAATTTCACTACTTATTTCAACTACGTAGTTAAATCGTTTCACTAATAACTTTGTGAGAAGGTAGCATACAGGTGCCCAAATATCCCAAATAGGTTGTGGAATGGTAATTTCATTACGTATTTTAACTACGTAGTAAAAACGTTTCTGGCAGTCAACACTTTTACGTAATCATAACGTAGAAACACTACGTAATCACTACCAAACAACTACGTAATAACAACGTATATAGTACGTAAATTGTTTGCTGGGAAGATATATTAGAAAAAAACGCTGATTAAATTGTAGTATTCTAATAGTTACAGTTATTCAAATGATTGACTTCTAGTTTACTATTCTCCATAACAGTAAAGAGGTGAGTACGTTATTTGAAATAATTTCGACTTTGATTTGGTCAGTCTGTGCCAGAAATAGGCAAAGAAACTCCGCCTCTGACAGCTCCGCGCTATTAACTACTTTCGATCTCTCTCATAAGCGCTGTATAGTGGCATCAAATCATCAAAATACCAGGGGCGAGTGCCTTGCCTATGCCAGGAACGGATGGCACTATGGCTATTGACACCCTAAAGAGTCCACGAGGAGCAGTTTATTAACACCAACGAATCATGATCGGATTGATTTGGCACCTAATAAGACTTAACACAAAGTTGTTCATATCAATTTCAGTTTGTTAATGAGGATTGTTCGATAGCACCACCACAATGGACTATTTCAAACACACAACATACGCAAGAACTGTTGAAAAGTTTTGAAAAATAAGTTTGAAAATATATATCTTATATGTCAGTCTATGTATGCGCTTGTATCAGACATTTTCGTCGTGTTTTCACACCGCCGCTGTCGCTTACTGAATCAAAGAAACTAAAGTATGAGAAATTGTTTTCCGTGTGTGTTTCCCGTGGTCCATGCCACGGGCAAATCATTAATGAGAATCGATTGTCATGGCCCTATTGTGACTACAAACCAAAAGACTTGACGTCACGCTATTGTTTATCTTTTGCGCATGCGTTTAGCCTCATTTGAAGTTGTTCTTGTAACCTTGGTAACTAGTTACTGGTAACTGAAAGAAATCGCTGCAAAAAGGTCCGAATTTCGGGTAGGGGTTGGGTTTTCTTCTTTCGTCAGCATGGGTTGTGCGCAAAGCAAAGTGGCTGTGACTTCAGCAGGTATTGTGTGCTGAATCAATAGTTTTGTTAATTTTGTTTGATTGCCAAATTTGGTTGAAATATATTAACTATTTTCGGAGAACTTGTTGGATTCAACAAGCTCTTGACTTCGCCAGTTTTCTATCGAAACGAAATTGAATATATAGGTTTACTAAACTCCACTCGGCTGTATTTCTTTTTAAACCTACCAATTTTACATTTTCGTCCATTATATCGAAAAAAGAAATATACTGATTAAAACGGTACTCGCGATAAGTCGACAGCTATTAGTTTGATGTGGAATGCCCTGCGCGTATACATGTCATTAGACTACATTATCGTTTTATCAAGCAGCCTTTTTGACTAGAAATGTACTAGTCTGTTCGCGCAGCTGTTCGGTCTTGTCGTATCGGTTCAATAATAGCCTTTTGGTTAAATTCAAAGTTTATCAGTTATCTCCAGATTACTGAAATATTAATACAATTCAAAGAAATGTTACATGTCAGATGCATGTTTTGCTACAGACGGCGGTCCTTCTAAAAAAGTAGCATCCGTCACAAAGACATCTGAGTAAGGCATTTATTTGTAAATTCAAAAATGAAAGTTGTGTCCAAAATTCACGCAGGCTCTTTTGACTTCGATGTTACATTTCATCTAGGGAATTAAATTGAATGTGCGTGTTATCTATGTGACCACAGTCCCGGAGGCAACTTGTTCAGTTACCCGGCCACAATAAGCTTCCCTGAACTAAGCCAACATAACAATTGGATGGCAAGATGTCTGACGCCAGAGATGTACAATCGCCTGAGGGAAAAGAAAACTTCGAGTGGGTTCACTTTGGACATGGCGATACAGACAGGCGTAGACAACCCAGGACATCCGTTTATCTACACTGTCGGTAGGCGCTGTACACGAACGCTGTTTTGTTGAAATTCATAATCAGGGCAATCACAGTATTCCGCGCTCGATAGTCTACTGTAGGGTCAAAATACTGTCGTAGATAGGGCCTTCCCTCGACTTCTGTCATGCTACACCTGTTTTTTTCCAGGTTGCGTTGCTGGCGACGAGGAATCATACGACGTCTTTTCTGAGTTTTTCGACCCAGTCATTGACGGTCGTCATGGCGGTTATCCTCCAGGCGCCCTCCATCGCACTGACCTTGACGCTTCCAAAGTCATGGCCGAGCCGTTTGACCCTGCTTACGTGACCTCGTGCCGGGTGAGAACGGGTAGGTGTATTCGTGGGTATGCTCTACCACCACACTGTAACCGGGCAGAGAGGAGGGATGTGGAGACTATACTGACGTCAGCACTGGCCCAACTCAAGGGTCACTACAAAGGTAACACGCAATAACAAACGTACGTGAAATGACTCAATCGAGAACGCTGTGACCATCAGTGAGTTTGTTCATAAGTGTATTTATTGCTGCCCCTTCCTGCTCATTTATACTGTATTTCCTGGTTTTTATTGACATTTCTTACACGCGAATTCATTGTCGTGTTGCAACAACACATCGCTATTCTTCGTTGATAGTTCACTGTTATTAGTGTTGTTATTTCCCATAAAGTTCCAAACAATAGTTCAAACAATTGTGTGTATCTTACATGGCTTTAGCTGCCAAACACGGCAGAAATTAGACCAACAACAACAACAAAAGCAGACATAAAAAGAACAACTGTTCATCAATAGTCTTTTGTGACTGACAGTTGAGAAAATTGGCAAATACTTTCCAAAACATTCCTTCCTCTTGTGCAAAACCACCCAGAGGTTTTTTAAATGTGTCATCTGGATGTTCCCAGGGAAGTATTACCCGCTGACGGGCATGACAGAGCGGGAACAAGACCAGTTGATACAGGATCACTTCCTCTTTGACAAGCCCGTCTCGCCTCTGCTGTTATCAGCTGGCATGGCGAGGGACTGGCCCGACGCAAGAGGCATCTGGCATAACGATGACAAGAACTTTCTGGTTTGGGTGAACGAAGAGGATCACGCTAGGTTTACACATATATAGCATCTGTTAAAAAGAGCCCCGACCACACTTGAGAGAGAGAGAGAGAGAGAGAGAGAGAGAGAGAGAGAGAGAGAGAGAGAGAGAGAGAGAGAGCACTCTTAACCCAATCTAGTCAAAATGACTAGCTAACCTGGTCACCCAGCTATCGAAGTTAGTCAAACTCTGTAACGACTAATCACATGGTCAAATCGACTAAGCAACATAGTCACAATGACTAGCAAGGCTGGTCAGGTGTTGTTTGACTAGTTACCTAGTTAATTTGACCACCCTGAGAGCGTTATCTTCTCTTTGTTGGGAGACCGCGATGCGCGGATCACAAGGGTTGGTTACATAACCACAGATGCGCGCTGCGTCATACCGGAAGCTTGACCTTTGCGGCGGTTCTTTAACCAGTTGCTGCGGGAAATTGGAAATCTTCAGTTTGAAATGTTCTGACAATCGCCTCCATACTATTAGGTGAGAATATTAAATAGTTTACTGTGTTTTTGTATGTATGTGTCGTCGTGTACCATAGCTGGTATCAGTACTAATGAGCGCTTAGCTTCAACCATAAGTCTACTATGTGTTTTTAGAATGTCGCAACGCAACAAGACACCAGCAATTACATCTGTTGAAGAAGCTGTGGATGTAACAGAGGTCATGGCCATGGGCATGCTGATGGCCGCCATTAATGTGTTTATGTGCCTTACCACATATCGACCAAAAAGACGTTTCGTTATGTACAGAAGGTCATGCTGGTCGTTGATGATGAGGCTAAAGACCCAGTTGATGCGAAGCTTCTTTGTATTAGGGCTAGTATTAACAAGGTCATGCATGTATGTGTTTATTTACAATAAAGTCTTCTTGCGTTGCATATTATTTTGTCTAACTTGTTTTTACACTGGTTTCTTACATTAATCATAGTCAAACTGACCTTCATTCATAGTCAAACTGACCAAATCTTCTAGTCGGTCTGACTAAGTACAATAGTCATTACTACTTACGCTATAGTCAATTTGACTAATGAGATAGTCATAGTGACTAATAGATTAGTCATACTGACCACTCTTTACTTGACTAGGTAGATTAGTCATTTTGACCAATCAATATTTGACTAACTGTATTAGTCAAATTGACTAACACATTAGTCGTTTGGTGGACAGTCAATATGACTAGCCAAGTTAGTCAAGTTGACTAGATTACATTAAGAGTGAGAGAGAGAGAGAGAGAGAGAGAGAGAAAGAGTGAGAGAGAGAGGGAGTGAAAGAGAGAGAGAGAGAGAGAGAGAGAGGGGTGTGAAAGAGTGAGAGAGAGAGGGGGCGTGAAAGAGTGTGAGAGAGTGAGAGAGAGAGGGGGGCGTGAAAGAGTGTGAGAGAGAGAGGGCATGAAAGAGTGAGAGAGAGGGCATGAAAGAGAGAGAGAGAGAGAGGGGGGCGTGAAAGAGTGTGAGAGAGAGAGAGGGCATGAAAGAGTGAGAGAGAGGGGGCGTGAAAGAGAAGAGAGAGTGAGAGAGAGAGGGGGCGTGAAAGAGTGTGAGAGAGAGGGCATGAAAGAGTGAGAGAGTGAGAGAGAGAGGGGGCGTGAAAGAGTGTGAGAGAGAGGGCATGAAAGAGTGAGAGAGAGGGGGCGTGAAAGAGTGTGAGAGAGAGAGGGGCGTGAAAGAGTGTGAGAGAGAGGGCATGA
Organism: Urechis unicinctus; assembly: GCA_034190875.2. Lineage (NCBI taxonomy): Eukaryota > Metazoa > Annelida > Polychaeta > Xenopneusta > Urechidae > Urechis > Urechis unicinctus. The sequence goes on from CM067343.1 coordinate 50,329,362, forward strand.
AAGAGTGAGAGAGTGAGAGAGAGAGGGGGCGTGAAAGAGTGTGAGAGAGAGGGCATGAAAGAGTGAGAGAGAGGGGGCGTGAAAGAGTGTGAGAGAGAGAGGGGGCGTGAAAGAAGAGTGTGAGAAAGAGGGCATGAAAGAGTGAGAGAGAGAGGGGGTGTGAAAGAGTGTGAGAGGGAGGGGGCGTGAAAGAGTGAGAGAGAGGGGGCGTGAAAGAGTGTGAGAGAGAGGGGGCGTGAAAGAGTGTGAGAGAGAGGGGGCGTGAAAGAGTGTGTGAGAGAGAGGGGGCGTGAAAGAGTGAGAGAGAGAGGGGGCGTGAAAGAGTGTGAGAGAGAGGGGCGTGAAAGAGTGAGAGAGAGAGAGGGGTGTGAAAGAGTGAGAGAGAGAGGCGCCACAGACTCAAAACTTCTCTCTCAAAGCGCCACAGACTCAAAACGCAACTCAAAGCGCCACACCTCTTTTTCGGCTACTTTACAATATTTTTGTAGAAAGATGGGACGGGCGTTTTGAGACTCGAGTGTTCGTGGACTCAAAACGTAGAGGAATAGTAACTCTTAGGTTCGAGGGTGGTAATCTTAGAGATGCAATCAACTATAGCTTACTTGTTCACAGGGTAATCTCTATGGAGTCGAGCGGAGATATGATGGGTGTGTTCAAGCGGTTCTGTGAGGGCCTACACATGGTGGAGACGGCCATAAAGAAAGATGGACACAGCTTCATGTGGAACGAACACCTGGGCTTTGTTCTCACCTGCCCCAGTAACCTCGGTACCGGGCTGCGGGCCGGGGTCCATGTGAAACTACCACAGCTCGCCAATCATCCTGAGTTCGACAGTATTCTCCTAGTGGGTCTCTTAGTAAAGTCGGTTTGAGTCGAATGGTTTTCGTACATAATGCTGATGTTATATGATATCATATTCTACCGTTATCCATAACCTCAATGTGGATAATGTACTCACATTTAGCTCATCTGGTGAGATTTATACGAATGTTTGCTGTCACGTTGATGACGTGGCTTCTCTGTGAATAGCGGATGAGGTTGCAGAAGAGAGGTACCGGCGGCGTGGACACGGCCGCTCAAGGCGGGGTGTTTGATATCTCTAACCTCGATCGTCTCGGCAAGTCCGAGGTGGAACTCATCCAAGCTGTGGTCCATGGAGTCCATAGGCTCATCAAGATAGAGAAACGACTCGAAAAGGTCACAGTAATTACCTTATTTCCTCGTGTGAAGGTCGCACTCCTTCATTGGTCTCACCCCACCCTTTTTCTAAATTAAATGTTAGTACAATATCTTGCGACCTATATACGAGACAATGCGACGTGTAGCATTCGTAACATTGATCCCTGTGAATATACAAATATGGATCAAACGGTCAAAGAATAAAGAAATATCATAGAATGTAAACGAAAAAAAGGTCTGAGTATGTTCTGATATTGTGGTGCTTTCAGGGGGAGGGATTTAACGATCTGTGGCCTACAGGACTCATGCACCCTCCAGGTAGTATGCCCAACCTGACAAACCATAATAACTGGATGGCTCGCTGTATGACACCTGACATCTACTCCCGCCTTGCCGACAAGACGACCCCTGGCGGCTTCACGCTCGACATGGCGATACAGACAGGAGTGGATAACCCCGGTCACCCATACATCATGACCGTCGGTCAGGACAGAAATTGATTGTTAATTATTCCAATCATATAAGGGACCGTTCATTATTTACCTGACCAAGAGGGCGGGGTTTCGGGGAATTTGAGGGTTTGGAATTTCCTTAATCCTCCTCATTGAAATGTAACGAAAAGTAACTGCCCTCCTAAAAAACTATGTATTTTTTCTAGCCCCATCCCCACCCCACTTCCCTCATTATTTAACGTGAATTATCTCTTAAAGTGTTTCATTGTGGTTTTCTGTCCTTTAATTGCTGTTTGACGCTCATACTTATGATGCGAACTTTAAAATGATGTGACCCCCCCCCCCACACACACACATACACGCACACGCTACACGCGCACACTACACACACGCGCACTAGTTGGAAAATGTATGACCATCCCCATGAGAGAAGTCAGAAAAAAAAGGTTCCCCGCCCACTCCCTGTTCTTCCACTCCATGACAGACAATAAATTAATGCTCCCTATAGCATATAAGAGGTATCAGTGGATGAGACATATTGGGTTGCGACGAGTCGAGTGATCATTATTGTCTGCCTTGTGTTAGGTTGCGTGGCCGGTGACGAGGAGAGCTACGAAACTTTTGCCGACCTGTTTAACCCGATAATCTCGAATCGTCACAATGGCTACGACTGTACGAAACAAAAGCACAAGACCGACTTGAATCCGGCTCATCTTAAAGGAGGTGACGACCTTGACCCTAAATACGTCCTCTCCTCCAGGGTGCGCACCGGTCGCAGTATAAAGGGAATAGCTCTCCCGCCATTTTGTACACGTGGTGAACGAAGAGCTGTGGAAAAGATCGTAGTGAAAGCATTGGCAGCTCTTAAAGGGGACTTACAAGGGAAATATTACCCTCTGAACAAGATGAGTGACGCCGAACAGGAAGCACTGATTGATGACCACTTCCTGTTTGATAAGCCGGTATCGCCGCTGTTGACGTGTGCAGGAATGGCACGGGACTGGCCCGATGCGCGTGGTATCTGGCACAACAAGAACAAGAACTTCCTAGTGTGGATCAACGAAGAGGATCATTCTCGTGTCATATCTATGGAGAATGGGGGCAATATGAAGAGTGTTTTCACACGCTTCTGTAACGGCCTCAACAAAGTGGAAGCTGCCATCAAGGCTCAGAAGAAGAGCTTCATGTGGAACGAGCATCTTGGATTCGTGCTGACTTGCCCCAGCAACTTGGGAACAGGACTCCGGGCAGGTGTTCACGTGAAGCTGCCGAAACTGTCGGAAAACCCTAAATTCGCAGGTATCCTGAAAGCACTGCGATTACAGAAGCGAGGCACTGGAGGAGTGGACACAGCATCTACTGATGGTACCTATGATATATCTAACCTGGATCGCCTGGGGACATCTGAGGTGGAGCAGGTTCAGGCTGTGGTGGATGGTGTTAAGCTCCTTGTTGAGATGGAGAAACGTCTTGAGCAGGATCAAGCAATCGATGATATCATCCCAGCCAACTTCACCATGGAGGCAGAGGATGAAAACTCAAGCGGACAGAACGCCAAGAAATGTGTCAAGGTCAAGTCCAGTAATTATCCCGATTTAAAATCCCACAATAACTGGTTGAGTAAGTGTCTGACACCGGAAATATACGACAAGTTGAAGGGTCTTAAGACCAAATCAGGATTTACTCTGGACGCCTGTATCCAGACGGGAGTAGACAATCCCGGACATCCCTTTATATTCACGGTGGGATGCGTCGCTGGCGATGAGGAAACTTACGAACTCTTCGCTGATTTTATGGACCCGGTGATTGAGGGGAGGATGAATGGTTACACCAAAGATCAGAAGCATGTCACAGATATAGATCCCTCTCACCTAACTGGCAATGTCAACATGGATTCCAAATTCGTGCTGTCCTGTCGGGTACGTACTGGACGCAGCATCCGACCTTTACCTTTGCCACCACACTGCAACAGAGAAGAACGCCGCCAAGTGGAGAAGATTCTCGTCACTGCCCTAGATGCGCTTGATGGACCTCTCAAAGGGAAATATTACTCCCTCATGACCATGACGGAAATGGAGCAAGACAAACTAATTGCTGACCATTTCTTATTTGACAAACCCGTGTCCCTTTATTTGACCTCGGCCAATATGGCGCGGGACTGGCCTGACGCACGAGGCATCTGGCACAACACTGCCAAGAACTTCCTGGTCTGGGTGAATGAGGAAGACCACGCCCGCGTCATCTCCATGGAGAAAGGAGGCAACATGGGCAAAGTGTTCAACCGCTTCTGTGACGGTCTCAACAAGGTGGAGTCGTCGATTAAATCACAAGGCTACGAGTTTATGTGGAACGAACACTTGGGTTACATCCTCACGTGTCCCAGTAATCTTGGTACAGGTATACGAGCTGGTGTCCACTTGAAGATCCCTCTGCTTAGTGAACACGAGCGATTCAACGCCATCCTCAAGTCCCTGAGATTACAGAAGCGGGGTACGGGTGGTGTGGACACCCAGGCAACCGGTGGAGTGTATGACATATCGAACGCAGATCGGGTCGGCTTTTCTGAGGTACAGCTTGTGCAGAATGTCGTGGATGGGGTCAACCTCATGGTCGACATGGAAAAACGTCTGATGCAGAAGCAAGAAATTGGGGACCTTCTGCCCGATACAGCGATTGAGTTGCATGATACTGAGTTATAAATAGCCAAAGCTATGGCATACTCAGACGATTAAGGGACCACATTGAGTACATCTAACGCTAAATTAGTGTTGCTGATATGAAACATAGGAAATAAGGCTGCTAGTGCTTCTATTTGAAATGTGTTTAGAATTGTGTGATAACATCCAATGGCAGCCATCACTAACATCCTTCCTGGAATATTGAGGGAAAACCTTTACTGTGTCTTTGTAGTCCACCTTGGAGTGGTTGATATTAAATTCTAATCTAGATGCTGAGTTCCATTGATAAATTGTCCACGTTAAGAAGTGTCTTGGTCGGAAGGACAGATGTGGAAGAGATAACTACACGATAATGCGCGCGCATATACGGCCAAGTTTACTCTTTCTTTCCGAACACAGTTTTGCTCTAAAAAGTATACACCTCTCGTCACACCTCCAGTGATATAGGTCTTTCACTTTGACCATTTCTTTCTCTTCACCAATCATATTACACGCATATTCAAGCTGCTACTTATCAATAAGACTACTGAGGATGCCATAATTGGCAGCAATTTCCAATAGTGTTTCTGACATTCAAGAATGATAACCCGCAGCCAGCTTCCTGACGAATATAAACGTATCCATAACACTCGGCTTGTTTAGTTTACAACACCGCCTAGTTTATACAGTTTTATTCGAAGTCGCATCAGCACGCAAAGCCTAATATATTGCTTCTTTGTTATTGAATATTTCTCTAGCACCTGCTCAGATTAAATTTGTGTTCATCTCGATTAATTCATCAGCCAGTTCTTTCATCATGCTTTCTGCATATGACGACACACGGATGGTATATAATCAAACGTCTCCTACCATGATCAAGAACAGGTTTAGGGTTATCACTAACATATATCGCGATGTCCTCAACTCCCTATGATATAGCCGTGCACGACGTTTATTAACGTCGTGCAAAGATCGTAACCGAATGCGCGTGAACGATACATGAGTTCCAATTATACACGATAATTACACAAATGTACGTATGAAGAATAATTTTTCACATAAATGGATGTTTATTAACAAGTTGAGTTAGTTTACGTGTGAGATTTCGTCAAAGGCGATTTAATCGGGCCACACAAATTCTGAAAAGTTCATGTTTATTTTGAACGACAAGATCGGTTTCTGCGCGCATGCGCAGACATGGTTCTTCGCAAGCGAACTTTTTCTTTCTGAATTTTATTATTTAAGTATATGTGTCATTTTGTCAATGATTATCTTTTGGAAATATCTACTTTGAAGGGCGATATGTATTCAACGATATCACATTGACATTTAAAAAAAGATAACACTTATTGATTCCGCAGTCTGGAGGGGGCACTTGGCCTTGTCCTGCGTAGGGGTGTGCCCCGGGATCTCAAAAACCTGTACCCGTCATACAAGGTAAAAATTCAAGAGCATACCCCATCCTACAATAATAAGGTCAACAAAACCCGTCGGGAGGCCGAAAAAAACTTACCCCGACACATGTATACTACCTCTTTATACTTAAGTGCCCCCTCCCCCGGGACCTGCAGTCACATGGCGAGTGAAAATGAAACTGGGTAATGTGACGTCATATCTCCAAAACTGGGGCTGCCGTGAACGAAAGTTGTGATTCTAAAAGTTCATTTGACAATTGCTAAATAATCACGAGACAGTGGATAACCAAAAAAGTCCGGTTCAGCGGATATTCATCTCATTTGTCGACATATATATTTACGTAAGTACACAACATTGATGAGAAGCTATATGCACGCAAAATATAAAAAACTTGCCACACGACCCACATTTCCTCAATCACGACGGTATATATTTATATTACCGTCGTGCGCGGCTACCTATGATATAGCTTGAAACAGCAGCCCAAGCTCAAAAGTCATCGATCAAGATTACCACGAACGACTTAGACACAGGCTTGAACTGAATTAGTGAGCGATGGAAAGTCGCACGGCATTTCGGGCGTTGTCTAGGTAGGATGGGCATGTGGGTATATGATTTGGGTTACGGATGAGGAGAGGAGGGGGTAGCAGGTGACGCGTATGTCACTCGTGGATCTGGGAATCTGAAGTTTGTAATTCATATAAGCTGAAGGAGGTTACTCCATAAAACTGATGAATGAGAGGGACACGTTATGATGATGAGTAGATAAGTTGTCATAATGTATTTTTGGCGCTCAACAATGCAGGTGCAGCTAATTATTAGAACTCTAGAGTCTGTGCACCTGAGTGTTTTGTCTAAAAACAAATAACAAAACCTAGAACAACCACTAGAGGCAGATACGGGGGAAGAGAATCTTGAGGATGTTTGTCTTAGGGTGCTCCACGTTGCCTGGAGCCAGCTTCCTGGATGGAAGTCTGCATCATTTCAGTGTGAATGTACGCAAGGTTTGCTCGTCAGCGTGCCTTGCGTTTATAAAATATGGCGCCTTAGACACTCGAAACGCGTTACGTCGATTGTTGACTTAGCTTTGCGCTTCCTAGTTTAAAACGTAGACAGCATATATCAAAACAACTTGATTTTGAGTGTAATCGATTA
>CM067343.1:50341220-50353720 GCA_034190875.2 Urechis unicinctus
CGGACTTTGACCGCCTGCTGCGTTGGCTGGCTGCATGCGCAGGCTCCCGTGGTATAGAGAGCTGCGGTTCCAAAACGACCTTGGTACGAGGCTGGGGCCAAGGCTCGCCCCATGTAGGCCACAAATGTATCACCAAAAGTCCGCTCTCAAAGAAGGTTGGCGCCCGAATAGAAGGTTTTTTCATGAAAAAAGGGCTTCTTCGACCCACTCGAGCCCACCCCCCCCCCACCAAAAAACCCCAACAAACCAGCAACCATTTCAGTCGACTCTGTGCTGCTCGTGGTAATTGTGGTGCTGTCTATATGAGGCGGGTGTATTGGTGAAGAAGTATTATACGGTTTAAGATCAACAGTTCTTTTGATAAAATCGGTTGTCTTTAATTTGACATAAATTACGTTTCATGACTCTGTGTTTGTAGGAGGCACTGTTGGATGTTTCATCTGCAACTCGTACAATAACAGCAGCCCCGGATGTGGAGATCCTTTCAATCCCGCCTACAATAAGTATGAACCGCAGTGTCTGCAAGGCATGGCGGGAAGAAGGGGAGTATTTCCAGCTCACTTCTGTATCAAAATGAGCGGCAAGAATCGTAAGTCACTTATTCGATTGTTGTTGACTTCACAAATCGCACACACAGCCTACGATTACGGGGGATAGCTAATCAGAAGTCGCTCCAACGCATATCAACATATTCCATTACTATTGGTTAAGCTATTATGACTCAACGCGTACTGAATTTGAGCTGCCCACTTGTATAGGAATATACAGAAGCTAAATACGTGTTGCATATCATTAACTGGCTCAGTACTCTGCGACTATATAAAACAATATCAATCCAATATTGTTATTAACACTTGTATTGTCAGAATAAGAGCTATATTGCGGTCGATGTTGACACTTCTCTCGACTTGGCAATCCATGCTCTGGTCCTCTTGTTATGGTAGTTTTTACCTTGCCTGTCCGGGGGTGGGGGGGGGGGGGGTGTCGTCTTTAAGGTGTTTTTACCACTGGGGGAAACATTTGCCTCGTAAGCTCGACACAAGAGAACGGCTGATTTAATGGAACTCGAAGATTGTTAAAAACTGCAACTGATATTATTTCGATGGGGATCCGAATGTGGTGCAGGATCAATAATTTTGAATGCTTATTTACTGTTTCTAGATGAGGCAAAATTATCAAACGCTAGGTAGGGGTATGCGTACCGTCGAGTGCTCTCTGCTTTTTGGGGAAAAAACCGATGCCGCCGAGATGCCTATGATATGCGCTTCGTGGGGATCACTTGATATGATTCATTTAGCTGGATGAGATTCAAGTCACACCATGTGACCTATAACATTCTATAAACCCCTAACTGGCTCTTTGTGACAACCTAAATGACGCTCAGTTTATTCGGGTTGTGAGGTTTGAGTGCGAAAATTCGGTATGATTGTCGTTGCTGAATATATGGTTTTATAATCTTCATCAAATACCGGAAGTAGGTGTCGCCAGTTGATAAAAAAAACCAACCCCTGTGGTATTATTGAAAATGGGACAACATGGCTGCTAACCCTAGAGACCCCCCCCCCCCCACTCCCCTCCTCCCACCCCCACCTTTGGTTTTACAGCCTCATATCTCTTCCTATGTCTTTGATTCACGTTTATCTGCGTGTCACAGAGAAGTCTGGGGCTGAGTTGGTCGTGCGCACCTGTTCCGTCAACAGCATGCAGCATCAATGCGGTTTATTCAAGTTCGAAGATGAGCATTACTCAGGCTGCCTCACTTCTTGTGATACGGACGCTTGCAACTCGAGTCCCACCGTGACCACAACACGTTTCTTATGGGTCATCGCGCTGGTCGCGTCTCTCTACCAGCTACGCGGTTTACTTTGCTGCCTTGTCCATGCATATAACTTTTGACTTGTATCCCGCCATTGTGAATTTTTTACATTGGTTGTGCCTCTATATTTGAGACAAACATTATAGTGCTGTGATCGTAGGTTGTACAGGTTTCCTTAAAACTGTTGTCGGTTTGATTGTGGTGGTGGGCGGAATTAAAGAATGATCTTCTTCGTTGTATAGACTGACACTTACTATGTACCAGAGAGATAGCGACTGGTCCGCAAAAACCTGTGTGGTGATTTAAATTTTTTAACTGTTATATCTTTGTGAATTATACTGTATTCTAACCCCACGTGGTCGTCCAGTTAACTGTCCAGTATTTCACACCTAACTCAATCCTCTCCAAAAAGGTGAAGATTTGCCCATTTGTGCCCCAATAACGAATGATAAGTGATATATGTATATATTATGATGTTGTTTGGGTCAATACCCAGTCGTAATTGTTCAACATCTTTGTTTGATTTCTGCCAAATTGTTGACGTCCACTTTGAGTAAATACCCACTCATTATCTATTCCTTCCAAATACATCCCCAAACAGCCATGTTATTGGACTGTGAAAACTATCTGATTTGGGACAAAGTCTTGTTGGAAAACGTGTTTTCATAAGAGAGAATCGTATGTTCATTCAATCGAATATATACAAGCTGCGTTGCCAAGTGATCAGCTTTGTGTGCCTTTAGCGAGAATGCTCACTGAATGATGGTTGTTTTTAACTATGAATAACGCTGATTTGTTATGTACGTGGGTATTAAAACTAGATTCAATATTGAGAACTTCTGATTTTGAACTCTATAGAGTTGATTCATATCATACAAAGTCCGACGGATTGGCATACATTTCATATGTGAAATGAAGCATGGATTTCATATGTGAAGTTCATAAAAGTTTCACGCAGCCCTGTCGAGGCTGTTTGTTCGACAGCTAGGTACGGATAATTATTTGACTCATTTGTTAAATTAATCGAAGAACATTCAACAAAAATTTACACACAGCTTTGGTTGATTTTAGACACCCCCCTCCCCCCACACCCCTCGTTATTCACTTTAACACCATCCCACTTCCCCAGGTCCGCTCAGTCATTATTGACTCGCCTCTCATTAAAAGCAATGAAATTGGACAATGTAATACAGATATCTTGAGACAAAATATTTAACTAACTTTAATTCATGTGTGAATAATGTGATTTGTAGAAGATATTTACGGATTGTTTTGAGTTTGGGGCTGCCTGCTCCCCGTAAATTGCCACCCCGCATTTCCGTCCACGAATCAAGCCGAATCTTGTCACTTTCAATCAGCCATTATGATTATCGCTACAAGAGGTGATCATAATGATATAACCCATTAAACATTTGTCACTGACCAGCTGACGTTGACGATATTTATTTTTAACATTGATACAAAATATACATTACATGCGATGCGCTCGGCAAATCGTGAAGATGTCAATGGTACAATCAATAAGAAACACCAATAAGTGTATTGTAAAAAGCGTGTAAAATATATCTCAAATGCAAGTCTTCTGCAATATTATCTTTTAGACTACGATGCACTTAAACACATGCAATAAACTGCAATAGGATGTCATTTCAAATGCTAGTAGTTACACCAGTATAACTGGCTGACCGGAAATCAATTAGTAATCCATTTGAGAGGAGATTATGTATAAATATATAAAATAACAGGAACATGGAGAAACATCAAGTCAAATCTGACAGAAATTCTTGAAAATGACTCCTTCGGATCGGACAAAGTACAAAGCTTTCATAAAAATAAACACAGATTTCGGTTTAAATGTATTGTGTCAATAAAACTTGTGAGTATAATAGGAAACTTGACAGCAGTAATATATCCGCATAAATATACAACAAACAATGTAATGCCTCCAACAGTTAGGTAAAGATCAATTGAAATTCATTTAAATATTCAAGTAATGTAAATTGTATATAGACTGTCTAATCCTGAGACATACAACATCATATAATGACAAACACAGATACGACAACAAGACGGCTTATTAAGATCCATGCAGAGGTAATAATATTAACAAGATTAATCAACATCAGGCAATTGTTGCTGGAAGAAGTGGTACGAATTGTCAGGATTATTGAGATTTCCAGCAAAAATAAATACTGTATATGCTCACCCTTTCCGTGTCCGTAATGCTTTTAATAGAATACTGTTTCAGTAGACGTTTGTTAACAAGTTTTGTTCATAAAAACAAAGGAGTTAATTTACTTCGCCGCCTATTTTTAACCATGATAGGAGTTGCTGTGGTACGCTCGAGCCACCAGAGACGCTAGCAGATGAAATACCGTAGCGGACGATTCCGAACATACCACAACACACCGGAACTAGTTGCGGGGCGCCACGCCCAACGCCATCATGCCATGTGCCGGTTGGAAGAACACTTCACTAAGCTTTTTAAGAGCGTTTTCAGAGGCTACCAATTGTGATCTATCTAATATGCATACAATAATTAAAAACCCACTGTTTTTACTTACTCGCTTCTAAACTGCCAACTTATATTCGCTTAATTACAAACGAGCAGATGTTAGAAGTAACTGAATGCATTTTTCAATCTCCTCCCCCGTCACATCAAGCTTCCGCTTCAAGCAGACGACATTTCGCTCTGTTCACACCAGTGTATCATTCCGCGCGAAATGAATTCGAAAATTGGAAAAGATTTTGCTGATGGCCTCGAAGCAGGGCAGGATGAAGGAGGCGATGCAGATACGGAAGAGCTGATGACAGCAGTCAGTCTCCAGCTTGAAGGCCCGGATGCAGGGCATGCAGCACCAGACGCGGAGGAAGGCGAGCCAAGCGAACCAACAGCCCCAGATGACAGACATCGGTATAGCCAATAGTAAGGTAGATATACGGTAACACCATCGCTTAGTGCACGTAAACACCTGGTAATGACACACACAGAGGTATCAATGGTCTGGTGCGCATAAATACTCGTGAATGTATAAATATAAATGTATATATGTATATATATATATATATATATATATATATATATATATATATATATATATATATATATATATATATATATATATATATATATATATATATGTGTGTGTGTGTGTGTGTGTGTGTGTGTGTGTGTGTGTGTGTAGAGAGAACCATTTGCCGATCTGACCCATCTGCAGATGGGTCTGACCCGTTTACAGATCCACAGATGGGTCTTCCATCTGCGGATGGGCGACCCATCTGCGGATCACTTGACGGAATGAGAGCGACCCATCTGCAGATGGTTCTGACCCAATTGCGGATCAGGGTTGCATCGTCATTATACTAATGTATTTTAAGTTATTCCTGCTTTGTGCTAAACAAACAAACAAAAAACTCAGTGGCATATTCATTATGCCAAATCCCATGCGTAACTTTGTAAACATAAGATGTAAAGAAAATTTTCCACAAATGGTTTTGACGCAACTGCAGATTAGGAACTCATTGCAAAAAAAATACAGATATTTATTTATTTCCGTTACGTGCAACCTAATGTACGCAAATTTATTCTGTAGTACCATATTCTAAGCAACACAGAGAAAACATGATATAGAAAAAAATAACCTGCAGACCCATCTGCATATGCTTCTGACCATTTCTGAGGATGGATTAGACCCAACTTCAAAAAAAGTATCACGTCATGATTATTTTTATCGACATTTATTAATTTTCTTGTGCCACAAAACCAACAAAAATTCTGTGCAAACCACATCCGGAGAAAAAACCAATTGTGTCAAATAAAAAAAATCTGCAGATGGGCGACCCATCTGTGGATCTGTAAACGGGTCAGACCCATCTGGAAATGGGTCAGATCGGCAGATGGGTTGTAACATATATATATATATATATATATAATATATATATATATATATATATATATATATATATATATATATATATATATATATATATATATATATATATATATATATATATATATATATATATATATACCAATTGGAATACACATATCAAATTACCTAAAATGATATGGACCCATTTTATAACTTACAAGTAAATTGTTCTGTGGTAATATCATTTTTATGTTTGTCAGGAGATTATTTACCTTCAGGCTGAGCAACCAGACGCTATCAAAGCTGTACACATCGGGGTCAGACTCGCCAATCAGATCTTCAAAGCGGATCTGCAGCAAAGGGAATGTGAACATGTCAATGTTTGAATACGCATCAAAATCTCTTATTTAATATGCCTAATACATTCAATGTTTATAAGTAACTACCTTGCTGCGCACGCATATTGGCTACCATCAATTCGGTGGGTTGAAATTTACATGTTTGCTATTAATACGCTACAATGACAACAACCCAATGGATCCCTTATTGACTAGATGCAAGTCATGCGGAAATGAACGCGGACAAAAACCTGCGCCAGATGGTCTCGGAATGAGCTCCAGCTCTCCTGGCACCATTCATATCCTCAAAGATCGAACCAAGTCTAATTTAAACAACTAATTTAAGATCCGAAAACAAAACTAACCTTGACATCACTATTCATGCCATTTGGATCCCGGTTGAGGATGACTGCGTGTTCATCCAGGTTATCTTTGGATCCGGGGCCGCTGTTGAGCTTGGTCGACTCCTCGACATCCTCGATGGGTAGTGTAGCAGGGGAATCCATGGCTTTTTTCTCATCAGACATATCGCCAGACATGAGTTATACTAGAGCGCAGCAAGCTATGTCTGCCTTCGCAGGGTTGTTTTCGCGCGGGCCGAGCTGTGGACATAATTTATGCTGTTATTAAACACAGTATGCTGATAGTGGGGAGAATATCTTATTGTAAAATCAAACGACATGCTCTTAGCCATATATTGTAAATATTTAAACACCATGATTTTGTAATGCTCCGTAATTTTGAGTAGCATACAATAAAGACGCTCCTATTGACGACGGCTATGGTGACATTATCGAGTCTGTTTTTTATAGCTCTCGCACGGGCAGAAGCTGTAGTGGCCAGCAGCAGATCGCGACCCCTTGCAGCAACCTCTACTTATACAAATTATGAAATATCCCCTTATTTCTTAAACCAGTTTTCACAACAAAGTCTCGATTACCTTGCGTTATCCGTCAACTTTGAAGGCTTCTCAGGCGGGAAATGACAAACGCTGTGTATCGGACGTCTGCCTTTGTGCTCGCGAATAGGTCCAGGGCTGCAGATTAGAATATTATAATGAGAGGCGCGAAGGGAAAGCCCTTCGGGGATTCGAGAGCCCAGATAAAAAACCTCTATTGACTGACTCTACTGCAATGACGAGCAATATGGGAGCAATGAGGTGCATCGCTGGTGATATCATTGGTTTTATGGTCATTCATATTGTTGGCATGGAAGAGTTATCAACGGATGACATATGCTGTCTGTTTCAACACGAGACGGTTGCCGAATAAAGGGATCATTGCGCAGACTTACTGCGTGTAAAACATCTCGCATGCCAAGCAGGTCTCGTTTGTCAGTTTAGCGGACGATAATAAATGTTTATGTCTCTCTGTTCGACGAGCTGGTATTGGTGGAAAGTAACTGTGGTAGAAGGTGGTGACAGCTAAATTGAAACCACATTCTGAAGACCTTTGTGGTTATTTTAGTTATGAAAATTTCTCAGAGATGAGCTGGCTTGGTAATATGTGACGCTTTATCGATTCCCTGCGTTGTCATCCCATGGGTAGCAAGACTTGGCAAGGGTGATTCGGTTACCATAGATACTGGGTGGTCAATTAAGTAGGTCGTGCATGGTGCAAGATGGCAAGGAATTTGGAGGTCCGATGAGGAGCCTCATTGGCTTCTCGGGATGAACCTATATTGATTCCACTTGAGTCCTAAAGTGATAAAGGACCTCATCTAGCGCCTTTCAACCTTTGATGCTGAACGTGACTGATGGGCTGTTAGAGCAATGTGTACAGTGAGAAAAATCAGACAATAAACCAACATAACACCAACTTTTGTTGCATGAAAGTATGGAAAATATAGTACAGATAGGTAAATAATGACGGATGATGCAGAATGTTGCGAGGTTTAAACGAATATAAAGCAAAATTATGAATAGACTGATCTAGAATCGATGAGACGAACGTTCAAAAGTCAACCCAAAAGTGGTTTAGATCGAATCACAAATAAGACACTTGTTAGACTTCAGCTAGAACATGCAGATTCCGGTATGGTTAGCGTTGTCCTCAAAGTGACATAGATATATTTGAAAGGGCTCGAAGGTGACGAGCTGCATAGCACGTCGTATCCATATAAAAAAACGCATGAAGGTCAAAGGCTCGTTACTGTCTGATTCTACTTACGAACAAAGATAACATTTGTTACGGTTGACATCTCTTCGAGAAAAAACGAAATCCGTGGAAATCGTTTTCAGGTTTAGATATATATTATCTTATATCAGTGATTGTTTTTTCCCCCGGTGTCATACCCACGCAAATCATGGTAGAATCTAAGGGGTATAAGAAGAAACAACGTTTCGTATTACGCTGTGACCCCGTGGCACTGTTTACCAGCCAAGAAAGTCAACTCGCTAAATAATATTTAAAAATATTTATGACGAAGTTTTTAAGAAATATTTTAACCGCATTCAATTGTAAAATATTTGAGATACATAATGTTGTCTTATTCCAATCTCTTATTTCCCTTTAACAGGGCCCCTACGGACCACAGTCCGCTTGACAGGGCCACCCATCACCCAGCGGTGCGGTGTGGTCGTCTTTGTAAATCGTTGTAAAATGAAATGAAATGATTGCTTGATACGGATTTTATTCTGCCTGTTCTGTTTGTTTCAATATATCCTTCGTCATGTATTATGGGACACAGAGATTTATCTGCGAAGTTAAAGCGAGAGAGTACCCTCAATCCTCCTTAATTACTGCACTCCAAACGCCGGATGCTATCATAAATATATACGTCCTTCTAAAGACTTTCTTCGCCGTCATCATACAACAGATGAAAGATTCTCTTTTTATAATGCGCCGTCTGGAATTACATATTTAGTTGACTGTATCAAAAGAAACACAAAAAGTTGAGAAATTGTCATTATTTATTTCCATATTTACAAGCAGTATATAATGAATAAATAAACGGTAAACAAGAGGAATTATATACAATGGTAAATGCACAGGATCGCACCTATCACCATAACAACCAGTCAGTTCATAAGTTCCGTCATGGGTGCATAAAGTCTACTGTAGATGCTATAAGAACATGGTTGTTCTGAGTGGGTGGGGCATCACTGCAGGTGAAGTGCGTGATTTCAGTTCCTCGCTACCGTAAATAGATGACCATGGGTCTGAGGCGTGTAGGTGGGAAGGGATGAAGCTTGGTTGAAGCAGCATCGAACTCGGGCTGGAGATGGCTCCGACCGCGCTGCTAGGGGGTGTGTTTCTCATAGTGCTTGTCGCCAGAGGCAAACCTGACCATGATGGGTATGTATGACTCGTCACGTGCGCCGGGCGGTCGGGGGTAGATTCAGCGGAGAGTTTGGAATAAAAAGCGGAGGAGGGGAGCGAACTTCCCGGGACGACTTGGGGAGGGGATACCGAGTACGCCATCTGGTGGAGATGGGAAGTACCCGGAGGACTTGCACCGCTCCCCACGCTGGCGTACCTGTGGTGGAGATCTGATAGTCCCGACAAAGGTAACGAAGAACTCTGTGGTGGAGATTGGAAGTTAGGACTGAAGCCGTAATGTCTGCCCTGAGGGTCAGTCCGCGATTGCCCGCTTGTAGAACAGCTGACGTCGACATGGTTTGGTGGTGATGAAGTCATTATTAAAGATGGCGGGGAGGTTGAATAGACATCCAAGGGGGCGGGAAGATGGGAGAGCGGACGAGAGTACGGGGATGTACGAGTACTGGGTGTGTACATGTTGTACGGGCTGCGTTGGTACGGTGTGACGTCATCCATACGGTACGGCGTCCACGGTCCGCCCAAGGTAGCAGACATCAGGGCAGGTACTAACGCTGTGAATCGACTCATCACACTCTGTGGCAGGGTGTATCCCTCCGCCAATAAGCTGAGGAAGTCAAACTTGTAGGTGTACCTTTTGCCGGCTATCTTGGTAATTATATTCTTCTCGTAGTAGTACCTGAGAGCGCGTGTCAGCTTATCGTAATTCATGTTCGGTTTGTTCTTACGTTTTCCCCATCGGCGTCCCAACTCGTCGGGGTCGAGGACGCGAAACTCTCCGTAGCTACCCTCCCAAATAACTGGTGATGTCGACTGGCCAGATCCTTCTTGGCCCTCATGGAGAAGTTCCAGCAGAAATTGCCACAGTTGGATTTGACTTCCTCCTAAAATCATGAACCAAAAAACGACGCATTTAGTCACACAAATCATATCCATCTTCAGTAAATTAATCCAAAAACAAAATGATATGTTCAATTTAAGCTTTGTAAGGGACCATTCCGGCAGATGTTCCATGGGCTTTATATCTACTTATGAGGCAGGTCGAGAGTCCAACTGTGAGTTTAAATTTCCCGCGCAAATAAAAAAACTTGTAAGGATTCGCCCTATGTTGAATAGCGCAATGATCTATGTTACCAGACTACAGTACCCTGGCACTGGTCCGTGCTGCACAACGAACTAATCTGTTGTCAAAAGGAATAGACTGCGTCAAATTCTGCGCTGCCATTAATATGGTCAATCATGTGGTAAATTTATCCTGACTAAGTCGCTTTTCGTGGCGCATTACATAGCGACTGAGCATGAAACCCGACAAAGAAACAATCTGCTAGAACAACTCCAGCCTGCCACAGGAAGATAGACCTTTCCTAGTAAGCCCCGGAAATGTATATTGTCAAGCCATTGCGTCTTCAGTATTAAGCCTGATATTCTTTGTCTTATAATCGCCATGGGTTGACTTCTTGACTGATCGCCTACGTGTGTAAATGGATTCTATTGTGGACTACGATTGAACTCTAAGTCAAACCTATATCGCAACCTTTCAGTGGTTAATGGGCGTAATGATCAAATGAGCAAAGCAAGACAAAGGTGTAAGTTCACCTTCAATGCCTTTTAGCTACAAAATCTCAAGGGTGTGAAAAAAGAGATTACTGCGGTCTCAAGTGTGTGTTCGCTACAACTGCTAACTCACGAGTTCTATCGCCCGGTCCATTTCATCGCCAACTCCTCACTGCATCTTCACTCGATACGATGTGTTTGCTCAACGCGGGGGAAAGTACATAAGAGGGGGTTGTTGTCGCAGAGCGCGTGTGCGTCTGTTACGTAACGGCGATAGTGGGTAATCCTGTTAAGGAAGTTAAGTTAAAGAGGGTGTCGCATCACTTGTAAATCCTCAAAGAGACAAGATGAGAGGTGTATTGAATCGAGGCTATAGTCCCCGGGTGTTATCAATTGGCCCCACCACAGATGACATACGGGGCTCTACCCGCGGTAACCGGGTGAGTATCTCCCGAGTTGATTCAGGAAGTGCATTCAAACATTGTGTCTTTTTCGCACTTTAGAGCCCCATTGTCCGTTACCTTTGATGCAGTTTGTCCAAGAGAAGAGTTGGTACTTCAGGAATGGGAGTTTGTATTTGTTGAGAGGGTCAGATCAATTTGTCAAACATTTTTGAAGGAACAACTACCACCAATAGAATTTGAATCGTATTTTGAATTGCAAATGCATAAATGTTTTGAAGAATGATTTTGATTTATTCAACAAGATATCAATATAAATAACTATTGCAGAATTGCTTTTTATTTATACCTAAAATTGATGCAACTCAAACCTTTTTGTAAACCAAACATATGGCCTGAGTAGCTGAATTTTGATTATAATTAAAAATTCAGACAGCATGTCTTATTCGTATATGAAATCAACGACTGGCGCGATGCTACAAAGGGGTATCAAGGTGATGGAGTAATTTCATGCGAAGTATTTTTTTGTGGGGGTGGGGGGGGGGGGATATAGCCATGTCGCAAAGGAAATATATATGTATAATATTCGATAGCTATTGGGATGCCACAGAGTAATTCCACGGGGACACAACGGCGCATGCGCGGGGGGCGGTGATGGGGCTGGATCATGAACTATTAAGATCTATATCAAATCTTGCTCTCATATATCACGACCATCCAGTCCTATTTGTATACAATTGCGTTTACTTGCAGAGATATATTCAATCACTTTAAACTATCCAAGAACCATCTGTCTAAAAATATTAAATTCGATAGATAACTCACCATTTGGAGAGGAAGTTTTTGTTTCCTTTTCTTCTTTAGGGGATTCTTTCATCTTCGGACTGGAATCTTGCACATTGGATTTTTCCTCCTTTGTCATATTTGCCGGATGATGGTGAAACTTCGCAAACAAAATTTGGTGACTTAATTTGCTATATAGTGAAACTTGGAAAAATGTTGTCGCCGACTTATATTTCTGTTAATTTCCTGGCACACCAGCTGCTGTGGAGACAGAATCAAGAAATGATGAAGACACCTGGACCGCAGGCAGGTTTTTATTGACCTCACTTACCTATGTTTTATTTACTTCTTGCCTCCAGTGACCTATCAGGACGAAGTCAATTGGCTCAGGTGCGCCCTGATTGGCCACATCTTCTCGACACCCGCGCGTGGCTAAATAATCCCCTCACCGACTCCCT
>CM067343.1:50358720-50389070 GCA_034190875.2 Urechis unicinctus
CTGTCTCACTTACTGTCTCACTCACGCTCTCGCGTACTCACTCACTCACTCACTCACTCACTCACTCACTCACTCACTCACTCACTCACTCACTCACTCACTCGCTCACTCACTCACTCACACACTCACTCATTGACACAGCCACTGTCTAACTCGCTCACTAACCCACTCATACACTCACTCACTGACCCACTGACTCACTCACTGACTTACTCACTGACTCGATCACTGTCCCACTCACGTTCTCACTCACTCACGTTCTCACCGACTCACTGACTTATTCACTTACTCACTGACTCATCTACTCACTCACTCACTCACCATTCACTCATTGGTAGTTTTAGACGGAAGTGTCTCAAATTCACTGCTATTACTTATCTTAACAACTCATTTAAATATTCGACCCGGGCAACTCATCTAATATTGACCCATTGGCTGTAGATCATTGATCATAACGCATAGAATAGAGCGGAGAACCACGCATTATGATCTAAAGGCTGATTAAATATACTCGACCTTCACACTTAACCATGGCGGACGGAAAAGTGAAGTCGTTTTGTAAAAGCTTGTACAATGATCCTTTCAGGTGGTAAGTGATCCTTGTGGCGAAGCTAAATTTATATTTTACAATGTAATGTTAATTTACATTCTGTTCTGCTTCATTTCTCGTGTAATGCAAATTTACAGCCAGGTTAATCGTGTTTTGGACGTTTTTTCCTATATTATCGCCCGTCAACGTCATGGTTCATGATCATCTCTTATTGCATGGCGCACTCCTCTCACTCTATTCAGCAGTTATGGAGGCTTAAAGTCGGGCAAGTGAGTGTGTTTTTGCGACAAACTCGTAACCAGCCAGTGAGACTGCAACACGCTTCGTGGCAAGTTGACATGCTTTCATGCCACACACTGCATCCTTTGATCATTGATGTCCATTACCGGCATTAGCCTGATTAGGCCAACAGACCAACTGTCGATCGGGTACTCCCTTGCAAGAGGGAGCGCAAGCTCCACTTGGCTCAAAAGAGCTAATGTCTATAGCTTCCCTGTGATGAGATTGACCTGGTTTTATGTTAAAAAACTAATGCGTAGCCAGGATTCTTTAACTGCCCATGGAATCCGTACCACCCCAACACCAACCATCCTTTCCACCCTTCACTCATCATCACTAGAAATGTGTATTGTGTTAAATTGTTATTGGACTGGTCATCAATTACATGCTAGCAAAGAGTCAGTGCAGCTGTTAATTGGGTGCCTTCTTATGTAAAACCATGTGGAATTCTCTGTTTAATTTGGAGCCGTGGTCACTTCGACTAATCAGATGACTCTATATCTTTAACAGACGCCAAGCCCCGAGACATTGAATAAACAGTCCCATGTGCTTTTGTTAATATCATGGTATCGTCGACTTGATGACTGGAGTGTATTTCGTGTCATTTCATTATCACCACGCAGCTTAACATAGCTATAAACTCTTTGCTCGAGACCTTCACATGTCCCTGACAAGCCAACAAATGTCATTGTCTACCCCATGCCAGTTCGCCTCCCTCCAGACTGTTATTGTCAATCTAAAACCACCATATACAGCACGGGCATGAAATATTGAGAATTGTAAACTGTGCGGACGCTGTGGGAGGTGAACTGTTTACAATAAGTATACCCAAGACTTGGCAATTTATCAAGTTGACATTTATTAAATAGTGCGACGTGTTTTGGTAGTGGAAAGGCTCTGTGAAACAAATTTTTTCCTGCTTTCATCAATCACAGTGACGTCAGCCCAGTATTCCAATGTGTTTTGTTTGTGTCAGGTAGCGCCACCCTACGTTTGCAATATATTATAACTAGGGTAGCTATCAGCACAGAGCGTAGCTATAAACTTTTTGGTATTATTACAACACAGGATGTCAGAACACATATGCATGGAGGACCATGTTAGGACGCTATGTGAACCGGCAATAATATTCACCATAGCTTGATTTGCAATCCGCAGGACATTGACTTGCAGGATCACAAGCTTAGATTGCTGTAAGATGTGATGACACCTTTGGCGTATGTACGGACAGTGTATATTGACCCCATAGACATTAAGCAGCCTACCAACCAAAGCAAGTTTGTGAGAGGCGTTCAAAAATGACTCAGTTAATTATACAGACTATGTATTGTGACCCACACACTTTGTGTGACATTGCCTATTTAAACAATTGATTCCGATTATGACAATAAAATCTTGAGGTCTCCTTTAGTCAAATGTACATCTAGCCATCACAAATGATATTAATAAATCACTAACACTTGGAACCTAGGACACTGTTCAGCCTGGGTAAGCTATCCTTTCCCTTCTGTTGTTAAAAAGAAAATGCCCAACGCTCTTGTCCACTGACATGTGTTTATTGTATTCCTATTTTCTTTTCCGTTTTTCTCCCACCTTGATGGAAACACCAAATCATTGATTGTTTATTGATAATGGCATCTCTTAAAGAGACTGTTCAGCCCCATATTAGACAATCAGGGATCATTTCGTTGTTACATTATTACGTTTAACGCAGACGTGAGTAATGCCATCTTCTAATTTGTGCCGCAAAGTTTACATGATGGAAAATTATGTTGAAAAGTTTTTAACATTATTATTTGACTGGAAATATTTATGATCTACTGTGGAAATCTGTTTTATTCAGTTATGTCGTTCCAACGATAACGGTGCCTCCCTAAAACCATGAACCACACGAATGTTAGCTGTAACTCATAACGGGCTCTGAATTTACCTCACTGTCAATGTGTATACTTCCGCTTTGGTTACATAATGTAGATTTCATCAAATCTTCACTCATTCAAGTTGTGGGCATCTTTGCGCACACATTAGACCGACAAGCATAAATGGCGACAGCTGAAGTAAGGATCTATTTTCTTAGACCACAGCGCCGTGTAGCGACTGAAAGTCTGAAAACTTAAAAGTTTTGGTTTCCAAGGTGCAGTTGCCAAGCAGCTTTCTAGGCAACCTCGTTCCAAATATAGGGCTGAACAGTCTCTTTAACTTAACTTATAATAATATATGAAAGAAGTAGCCACTTATTTGAGATACTACGCTTTATTTCCTTGTTTTGCCACTCAAACTTTACCAATTTTCAGCTTAGGATGTCTAGCAACGTTTAGCATGTGCCATCTATTGTATATAATTCACATTTTGTCAAAAATAAGCAGATTTTTAAGGTTTCATGTCCAAAAGTTGAAGGGAATCAATCCATGAACTTTTTCATCATGATTTTTTTTTATGAAATGCACGATTAAGCCCTGAGATCAAAGGTCCTTATTTCTGCCCTCAGAATATTGCCTTATCGCATCAGTTCTGTTTCCTCCATGTTTTGCTGGTATGTCATGGTGTGTTGCTGTGATGATTGTGTACTTTGCTTAGAGTGGCATCCCAGATCTCCCAGTTCTTAGATGATTTGCCGTTATGCTCATGTTTGATTGTGATATTCTTTCTTTCTCGTGTGTAAACAGGCAACTGGTGAAGAGTGCAACATTGTTTGCTGTTGGTGTGTATATTGCACGGGAACTGGCCACGGTTGATTTCAATGCCCCGGAAATTTAGAATATTGCAGGTAAGTTCCCACCTCATACACTGAACTTTGATATAAATGAAGAAATTTATGAGGTTGTACTGAGTAATATATGTAAAAAGAAATTACATTTGTAGTACAAAGTAAAATCACAGTTATGTTAGCATATTGAACCCATGTTTCTTGTCCACAGGTACTATCTACAGCTTATCAGATGGATGTGATTACCTGTGTGCAATACAGAGCGCTGATGGAACAGAGTTGCTTGACCTAGGAGTGTTTGCTGTTTGATCCATTAGATATTTTTTATTTCAAAAGAAACCAATGTTATGTGAAATAAAAACAGACCATAAGAGAACCTTGTTATTCATTGGATGACTATATTCTTAACATATCATTGACATACAACCTTGGCATTTGTCTGGGATTTCAGAATAAATGTAATGTAATTTTCAGTCACTTTTATCAATCCTGACCTGCTCATTGATGCATCAGCCAACTCTCAAGTAAAAGAAAAAATGAGGGCAAAATAAGAATTATTGTACATCAAAAACTAATCATTGCTGACTATATTCTTGATAATAGAAGAAATTCATGATGTATGAAATCAACTGAGATGGCATTTGTTAAAGGTTGATATTTATATCGACCTAACAAGAAATTTGGTTTGCCTACGAGTCATTCAACTTAGTGGCAGATATATAAAATGTCATATTTTGCAACAAATTAGGAATTCTTTATTCTTGTAAACTGTATATATAGATTCCTGCGAACAGTACAAATATGTAGATGATTTATTCCATTGTCAATTGCATCCAAAACAACCAAGATGTCAAAGAGCCAACCGATTTATCATAACGTTTGTAATATTTCGCTCTCATAAACTCTTACAGGTCTCCTCTGGTTGTAGATGAACTGAAACGTTTTAACAAATTAGGCTGAACCAGGGTCTTATAATTCCAATCATATAAATCTTTACAATTTTTGGATCGCAAAATCTTCGGTTTTACCAAGCAGTTATAACCAATAGCTTTAGTTATGTAACTCCTTGGTTTTACATTCATTCACTCTTCCTTTTTATTTTCAACCATGACCGGCGGCGATTGCCACGCGTAAAAACATCGATTTTCAACACTATGTGTCAATACGATGATCTTTTGGAATAAAAATTAATGCATAAATGAAATCAAAGTAAACCAATTTGATCGAATTCTGCCATGGAGTTACATATATATATTCTACACTTCCCTTTTAAATATCCATGTGCGATATCCTTATATCAGACACATAGATACTCACGGACTATGCAGCTTCGTAGAAATTGGAATGATACCGTGGTTGTTAATTGTAATATGATAAGGACTTATTATGATAATAAGTCCTCGGTACACCGACGTCTTACTTAAGTTTTACGTCCAAATTTATCTCATGGCCTTACCTACGATGAGCCATCCATTACCTAGCCTTCAGCATTATTAAAATCCAACTTGTTGAAAGTAAAAAAAAAAAAAAAAAAGCATTATGGGATTTCTATGTTGTGTGCCAGTATACATAAATAGCTCTAACGTAGTATATAAATATGTATAACACAACAAAAGGTACAACGCTTCTTTGAAATGTTCAACCAAGGCTTGCACGCGGTATCTTAACATCGTTTAGTCTGGGATATTCCGTCGTGTTAGAGATTACGGTACTTTCATAATGTGATGTAACAACAGATTAGGTAATCAAGTGGAAGTTCTCCAATGTTTGGGAAAATATTTCCTAAAACAGTTTAGAATGCGTAAACATAAACCAACAATAACAAAACTGCGTAACTCCAACTCCTCGCACTTAAGTCTAGGCAAGGAGTTATATATAGCTATTGGTTATAACTCCTTGGTCTAGGATATCGCTAACTGTGATCACCATAATAGTGCGATTTATGCTCCGGATGTTATGTAGCGTCTACCGTGTGTCATGTTTGGGTTAAAATTCACGTACGTCCAAACAAAAGAAATCGAACCATACATAGATATTAAAGATGCATTTTTCTGTGATTTTGTGAAATTTTAATTTGCTTCCATTTTTGTGTAGTTGCTAAAATGACTCGTTTACAATCCGTCCGTGTTATTGGGAACACCACATCATCGATGATTAGTTAATAAAGGCGTATTGAAACAGGACCAGAAACTACTCATGCGCAACTCTACCATTTTCTCCTCAGACTAGAGGTCTCAGCGTCATTACAAACACTTTCATGGTGGCGACAATGATTGATAGGAATTAAATTCAATCGCGAATTAATATCAAACTGATGACTTTGCGAAACAAAATTATTTATAATTTATTGATTTACTGTATCCGAATTTCGTTTACAAAAATATGCTAATGAGTTAAGCATCTACGGATGCGCCATTCCATCATTTTCTGGTATTGTCGCTCAAATTATCGTCATGTTTGGCATAAAATTCACGTCCCGTCAAAGATAAGGAATTAAGCTTAACTTAGTACTGAGAAATAGAATGGCCAGAGTAGATTCGAGATTAAGAATATTATTTCCAAAATTAGTAGAGAATCGGGTTTTGTATAACAGAATTATGAGGATTTTTTTATCACAGAATTGACACGGACAAAATACTATGGATTGAAAGTGACAATTTTATTTTAACAGAAATTCAACGCACATATGTGGCTATAACCAGCAAGAATAAATTCATTCTACTTGTCAAACATGAACAGGACAACCCGACTTGGGGGGTCAACTCGAAGCTGACGGACTTTTTATCTCCTAATGTCACATGACTACCCGAGGGGTAAATGCTAGAGTCTTGTTGTTCCTGTGTTCTGGCGGGACTGTACTGTCGTCGTCTGCCCATACGTACACTGCTGCGGAAGCTTGATGCTCTGCTGCGGATGCTGGAGCGCAGACTGTGAGCTCTCTCTTTCCACACCTGCGACTTGGAGTTAATGAGGGCACGAAGCTCCCGTTGTTTCCTGATGAGCAGGACAGCGACTGCTACCATGACGATCCCCATGACAAGACACACAGCCAAAACGGCAAAGAGAGGAAGCTGTCCAGCTCGACGGATGGCGCTCAGATCTGGAACAGACCAGGAGGCATTTTCAATGCAAGCACAATACCATAGCATTTTTCATCATTTTGGCCATATCAACCGTGTCCTTACCATCTTGTGTGATACTAGGGAGGACAGCAGCCTTGAATCTGTTATCAGCTTCACACCTGGTCAGATCCTCATTGGGCTTGGTACATCTGGGCGTGTAGAAGACAAGGGAATGCAAAGAGTCAGTGGCTTCCACTAGCAGTAGGTACTTGGAGTTGTACGTTAAACCCGGTAGTAGCATAGAGAGATTCTGAACATACACACAGACAATTGTCTTACCATAGCCACTCGATTATCCCAGGAATAATTAACATATCATCATTTATGGTTGAATGTCGATGAACCTACCAGATGTTCGTGTTGTTCGACCATGGAGACTAGATGTTGAGCAGGTAGGTTACATTCAGGAAGTGACTCGTGTACCTGGCATGATTGCCTCGTCCAGGTAATCGTGTACAACGCAGGTGTAACAGCAATTCGGTGAAGACCTAACCAAGACAGGTTTCCATGTAAAGAGCCCAGGCGCTCCTCCTCTATCTTGATGTTGAGTTGGAGGTCGATGCCTGGAGAAGATGTCGAGGTTGTCGTTGGCGTGGCAGCTGAGGTTGTAGTGGTGTGTGCAGAGGCGGGCAAAGTGCTTAGCATGCTAGAGGTTATGTCAGAGGTCATTGCTGGAGCAGTCGTGTCGGAGGTCATGGTCGATGTCGTCACATGGGAGGAGACAGTAGTAGGTTCATCGTCCGAATCAGCAGCATCTTCATATGAGATTAGGATCCGGTCTGGATCCGCGTAGCTCTCCCCGGAGTAATCGTAGTAGTCATAATACTCGTCAGCTTCCATTTCTTCTTCCACCTCAGCCTCTGTATCTGAAGACAAACCACGCCATTCATATCAATCATCTGTCACATGCATCAACGACTCGTGTACTGGTACGATGTCACACAACTTTGCTTACCATAGCGAGGAGCAAAGCTGTCTTGAGCTATGGGTCCAGACGCCAACACGGCCAGCAGGCGGAAGGAGAGGCCGACATAGTCTCTGTGAGGCCCGTCTATGGTCGACCAATGCTCCATCGTCTGGAATCAGAGCCAAATATTGTAAAATAGTTATGACTAACAACTTAAGGATTAAGTAAATAGCATTATATCTAATCAAATGCCGTTAACAAATAAAAATAAAGATGCAGAAATCCCTTTTAGTGTCTGCGATCTCACCATAGAAGCCAGTTTCCACTGGGTCTGCTGATCAGAGCGCCAGAACAGCACATACACTGGCACGAGGCTTGTTTCCTGTTGAGTGGAGACAGGAGCCACCCAGTCGATGACGAGCTGATCCTCGCTGGCCACGGTGATGTATGAGGGCTCTGTGAAGGTCGAGATCACGGATGTAGGAGGCTCCGGGGCTGAATCAGTGAAGTCACACGCCAGGCGACAACCATCAATCTGTAACATTTACAATTTCCATTCATCGTCCGATGAAGGTTCAATACGCTTTCACTCGCTTTTAGTGTCTGGGTGTGATATCATTTCTTTTCGTGTCTAAAACCGTAATCTAAGAATGATTCTTACGCATAAACTGGATCTGGAAGGAAGACAGAGACCAGCCCAGACTGGTGTGTGAACTCTCTCACACATCATCCAGCACTGAAACAGAAATTAGACACCCATGTAAGTTATTGCAACATGTGTCAGTATCTATATACAATCATCAATCTTGCATAAGATTATCGAATCGAATTACCGCCTCACCATATAGCAATGCTTGTTGTCTATACAGGCGCTGTCTGATGCCACTCCGGTGCCATACTGTAACACATAACGTCACAGACATTGGTAAGGCAGGGCACGAAATGAAACATGATTTATTAGAATCATTTGCATTAGTTGCTAAATATTTTATTACCTGTGCCACACACTCAGCGCGACACATGCCCACTGTTAACCACTGGGTCTCCGTCAAGTCACTGGACATCACAGCTGTCAGCTGCAGCAGCACCACCGTCAACAACAACATCTTCATCTCTTGTCAGTTATCAGAGTTAATACTTTGACAGGAATGGCAGAAGTGAATGTCAGTTTAATTCGATTATAATTGATGTGACTCCTGTGATAGATAGCCAAGATATGTCTTCAATGAATCTGAAAAAGGCTTGAACTTGGCAACAAAATGCGCGCGGTCGCTTGCTGTGAACGCAGGACAGATGAGCCCAAGTTGGTTTCAAAGCGCATGCCGAGCATTAGCGCGTTCTGAGTTCAAATTCGTGTGAACGTTAAGCGCGTCCAGCGCAACTTCAATGAATCACGGATCGACGCTGACGTCGAATATGCGCTGCTACTGTCTTAGATCTTGCGTCTACGTCCACCGTGTTATGTAGGGTAGTATTTCTATTTCTTTGGAATTGTTCCACCTGAATATCTATTTTGATATTAAGATCAGGAATAAATCGCACTATTTTACAGTGTGATGATCACATTTAGCGATATCCTAGATTTAAATGTGAAAAGTAATGTTACGCAGTCGTAATTTTATATCATAGCAACTCTGAATACATTTGTTGCTATATTCTGACACGTGGTCATACGTTGTATTTTGTTTTGTACGTTTATAATTTATATCTGGTACGAACAAAGTCGACTGTACCACATGAAGACTAGTTGCCCTCTATTTCCATGGCCTATTTTAAAAGTGGTTTATTTGAAATCCCCATAGACTCTTCAAATCATCCCACAATAACAAAATGCTCCGCAAAACGATTCCGAGTGAAAAGCATTAAATTCCACATCTCATATCAAATGAGATCCCAACGATCAATGTTGGTGTGGACGTGGGTGGTCAACTATATAGTATCCTGTTGAATCTGTGGGCAATTGTCTTCTCTATTGGTTTCAAGGATGAATATTTGAATTGATACACAGCTTAGCAAAGCGTAAATCGCCTCATGTCCTGAACATACCCATGGAGTTATTTGGGAGTTGTTCTCCGTTGTCTGATGCGATTTAAGATCTATTTTGAATGGAAGCCTTAGTTTGAAGGTGGGATGACGACATAACAGAAAAGATGAATGAATTCTTTTTTTGTATCAAGCTCATACAATTCTATAACTTCTGTGTTTTATATACAACTTTGAAATATTTCTTGCACACAATGCAGAATTCCCCCATACTCTTACTGTGGACAGGTTAAATTGTACAAATGATAATTTGGTGATACTTGAATAAGTTGTTGATATATTTAAGACTTCAAATATTATTATGACATACACCTGTTACATAACAAGTACATGGAATAATTTTACAGCACGTCCATGTTTTATAACAAGGACGGTATCATTCCAATCTCGATGAGCCTCTTTATTTGGCGACCATCTATGTAATCGGTGTAACGGCGCCGTATTTATTAAAGATGCATTTTCTGTGATTTGGTGAAATTTAAATTTGCTTCCATTTTTGTGTACTTACTAAAATGACTCATTTACAATCAGTTCATGTTATTGGCAACTCCAAATCATCGGTTATTAATTGACAAAGGCGCATTGAAACAGTCACCGAACTATGTTTAAAAACAACATTCAAATTAAGAGCGATCTAGACCAGTAACTACTCATGTGCAACTCTACCTATTTCATTTTCTTGTATTATCGTTCAAACTCCGTCCGTTTTCAGCTCCGGATGTTATGTAGCGTCTACCGTGTGTCATGTTTGGGTTAAAATTCACGTACGTCCAAACAAAAGAAATCGAACCATACATAGATATTAAAGATGCATTTTTCTGTGATTTTGTGAAATTTTAATTTGCTTCCATTTTTGTGTAGTTGCTAAAATGACTCGTTTACAATCCGTCCGTGTTATTGGGAACACCACATCATCGATGATTAGTTAATAAAGGCGTATTGAAACAGCCTCCGAACTTTGTTTTAAAAATATATTCAAATAAATAGCGATCAGGACCAGAAACTACTCATGCGCAACTCTACCATTTTCTCCTCAGACTAGAGGTCTCAGCGTCATTACAAACACTTTCATGGTGGCGACAATGATTGATAGGAATTAAATTCAATCGCGAATTAATATCAAACTGATGACTTTGCGAAACAAAATTATTTATAATTTATTGATTTACTGTATCCGAATTTCGTTTACAAAAATATGCTAATGAGTTAAGCATCTACGGATGCGCCATTCCATCATTTTCTGGTATTGTCGCTCAAATTATCGTCATGTTTGGCATAAAATTCACGTCCCGTCAAAGATAAGGAATTAAGCTTAACTTAGTACTGAGAAATAGAATGGCCAGAGTAGATTCGAGATTAAGAATATTATTTCCAAAATTAGTAGAGAATCGGGTTTTGTATAACAGAATTATGAGGATTTTTTTATCACAGAATTGACACGGACAAAATACTATGGATTGAAAGTGACAATTTTATTTTAACAGAAATTCAACGCACATATGTGGCTATAACCAGCAAGAATAAATTCATTCTACTTGTCAAACATGAACAGGACAACCCGACTTGGGGTCCAACTCGAAGCTGACGGACTTTTTATCTCCTAATGTCACATGACTACCCGAGGGGTAAATGCTAAAGCTAGAGATCTTGTTGTTCCTGTGTTCTGGCGGGACTGTACTGTCGTCGTCTGCCCATACGTACACTGCTGCGGAAGCTTGATGCTCTGCTGCGGATGCTGGAGCGCAGACTGTGAGCTCTCTCTTTCCACACCTGCGACTTGGAGTTAATGAGGGCACGAAGCTCCCGTTGTTTCCTGATGAGCAGGACAGCGACTGCTACCATGACGATCCCCATGACAAGACACACAGCCAAAACGGCAAAGAGAGAAGCTGTCCAGCTCGACGGATGGCGCTCAGATCTGGAACAGACCAGGAGGCATTTTCAATGCAAGCACAATACCATAGCATTTTTTTTCATCATTTTGGCCATATCAACCGTGTCCTTACCATCTTGTGTGATACTAGGGAGGACAGCAGCCTTGAATCTGTTATCAGCTTCACACCTGGTCAGATCCTCATTGGGCTTGGTACATCTGGGCGTGTAGAAGACAAGGGAATGCAAAGAGTCAGTGGCTTCCACTAGCAGTAGGTACTTGGAGTTGTACGTTAAACCCGGTAGTAGCATAGAGAGATTCTGAACATACACACAGACAATTGTCTTACCATAGCCACTCGATTATCCCAGGAATAATTAACATATCATCATTTATGGTTGAATGTCGATGAACCTACCAGATGTTCGTGTTGTTCGACCATGGAGACTAGATGTTGAGCAGGTAGGTTACATTCAGGAAGTGACTCGTGTACCTGGCATGATTGCCTCGTCCAGGTAATCGTGTACAACGCAGGTGTAACAGCAATTCGGTGAAGACCTAACCAAGACAGGTTTCCATGTAAAGAGCCCAGGCGCTCCTCTATCTTGATGTTGAGTTGGAGGTCGATGCCTGGAGAAGATGTCGAGGTTGTCGTTGGCGTGGCAGCTGAGGTTGTAGTGGTGTGTGCAGAGGCGGGCAAGGTGCTTAGCATGCCAGAAGTTATATCAGAGGTCATGGCTGGAACAGTCGTGTTGGAGGTCATGGTCGATGTCGTCATTGAAGTCATGGGAGGAGGAGTAGTAGTAGGTTCATCGTCCGAATCAGCAGCATCTTCATATGAGATTAGGATCCGGTCTGGATCCGCGTGGCTCTCCCCGGAGTAATCGTAGTAGTGGCAGCTAGATTGTCGTCAGAGGCCATTTCTTCTTCCAGAGGTCAGTCTCTGTCATGGCTGAAGAGTTGTGTCCACGCCATTCATATCAATCATCTGGGACAGATGCAGTAGGGTCATCGTCCGAATCGGCAGCATCTTCATAGGAGATTAGGATTTGGTCTGGATCCATAGCTCTCCCCGGAATAATCGTAATGGTCATAATCAGCTTCCATTTCTTCACTCAGCAGCTCTGTATCTGAAGACAAACAACGCCATTCATATCAATCATCTGTCACATGCATCAACGACTCGTGATGGAGGGAGGAGCAAAGC
Source organism: Urechis unicinctus (assembly GCA_034190875.2). Lineage (NCBI taxonomy): Eukaryota > Metazoa > Annelida > Polychaeta > Xenopneusta > Urechidae > Urechis > Urechis unicinctus. Next base: position 50,371,409 of record CM067343.1, read on the forward strand.
TGTCTTGAGCTATGGTCCAGACGCCAACACGGCCAGCAGGCGGAAGGAGAGGCCGACATAGTCTCTGTGAGGCCCGTCTATGGTCGACCAATGCTCCATCGTCTGGAATCAGAGCCAAATATTGTAAAATAGTTATGACTAACAACTTAAGGATTAAGTAAATAGCATTATATCTAATCAAATGCCGTTAACAGATGAAAGATTTTAGTGTCTGCGATCTCACCATAGAAGCCAGTTTCCACTGGGTCTGCTGATCAGAGCGCCAGAACAGCACATACACTGGCACGAGGCTTGTTTCCTGTTGAGTGGAGACAGGAGCCACCCAGTCGATGACGAGCTGATCCTCGCTGGCCACGGTGATGTATGAGGGCTCTGTGAAGGTCGAGATCACGGATGTAGGAGGCTCCGGGGCTGAATCAGTGAAGTCACACGCCAGGCGACAACCATCAATCTGTAACATTTACAATTTCCATTCATCGTCCGATGAAGGTTCAATACGCTTTCACTCGCTTTTAGTGTCTGGGTGTGATATCATTTTTCTTTTCGTGTAAAAAACCGTAATCTAAGAATGATTCTTACGCATAAACTGGATCTGAAGGAAGACAGAGAGACAGCCCAGACTGGTGTGTGAACTCTCTCACACATCATCCAGCACTGAAACAGAAATTAGACACCCATGTAAGTTATTGCAACATGTGTCAGTATCTATATACAATCATCAATCTTGCATAAGATTATCGAATCGAATTACCGCCTCACCATATAGCAATGCTTGTTGTCTATACAGGCGCTGTCTGATGCCACTCCGGTGCCATACTGTAACACATAACGTCACAGACATTGGTAAGGCAGGGCACGAAATGAAACATGATTTATTAGAATCATTTGCATTAGTTGCTAAATATTTTATTACCTGTGCTACACACTCAGCGCGACACATGCCCACTGTTAACCACTGGGTCTCCGTCAAGTCACTGGACATCACAGCTGTCAGCTGCAGCAGCACCACCGTCAACAACAACATAAGTAAATCTTGGTTCGAATTTGATGTGTGTAGATTCGATAGATGGTCAAGATATGCCTTTATTTGATCTGGAATCGACCTGAGGTTAGCGCGAAAATCGCGCGGTGGTTTGCTGAGAACGCACGACGGATGAGTTCGAGTTGGTTTCAAAGTGGATGACGCACGTAGGCGCGTCCCCAGTTCAAAATATGCGAACGTTAAACGCGTTAAGCGCGACTTGATTGCATCACGGATTGACACTAACGTCGAATCAACGCCATCAGGATTACTTTGATCTCGCCGTCCTGATTTCTAAACTCTTTCACAAATCTTAGAACAAAAGATGTTAAACCTTAATTCAACATTTTTGTTAAGCTTTGCCATTTTAATTGTACGACGCAGTCATCTCATCAAACAATGCTTGCCTCCTCATAGTGTTATGCTTTAGTAACGTATGCATACGTGCGATTCTATTTACCATGTTTTTATGCTATACTTAGTTATATACCATTTATCCTATGTTCTCTATGGGAACGTGTCACTTTTTTTTATTGCATATGTCTACTTTTCACTGGATTTTGAAGGTTGAAAAAATGACCATCATTAATATTATCATCATATTTTCAAGATTGATACCACTCGTGATCTTGCGGTCGTTGGATTTGTTATTAACATCTGGTCCCGGAAGGACGCTGGTTTAGTTTACATAATAATGACGTCCTACACGGTTAATTAATGTCTGACACAGGTAGAATTATATAATTTCGATCTCTTTTTGAAGGTAAGGCGAGTGTGATTGTTAGGAGAGATATTCTGACTTTTAACTTGTGATCCACCAAGGGGATTTCTTTCTGCACCAATCGATAGCGTTACCATATCTTTAGTATACCGCTTTTATAAGTAAAGAGGAGGTTCAGCATTATAAGGGAAGAAATGACCAGTTTGGTTATGTTTTTGCCGACTTCAAACATCCATTGATGAGAGGGGTAGATGGAAGGGTATGTGAGTCCAGGTGTACCTATGTAAGATCAATAAACCGTTGGAGGCCATTGTTTTTCTCTCGACACCAAAATGTACATTTTATATAGGCATGTTAATTTTGTAAATAACATAATTTATAGCAACAAACAAATAAGAATTGTCATTGGATTTCAACGTTCTAGAATTCTGGAGAAAATTATCATTGTTCCGCACGCGTCGTAATCACAGATACACATCTTACATTGCGACTTAAGCTGACATCTTCTTTATGTACGTACTGATATATGACGAATTCTTATTGGATTCTAGAAATCATTGATCTGCACGCGTTGTAATCACAGATACACTAACTGCATTGCTGACATCTTCTTTGTGTACTTCTCGTCTGTGATTTTTAAAGGAAAACAGTGTTAACAATTTTCAAAAGATGATGGATAGGGGATAAACCACAATCGTTATTAGTATCTCTCTCAGCGCATGCGCAACTATTCCCAAAAAACTATTCAATATTGTCAGCTTGTCATATGCGCACACTGTTTTGAAGTGTATATTCCACTTATTTCATATACCCGATTGACACGTCCCGTCAAAGATAAACTAGTTCCTGGACATAGACGTTGTATGCTTGTTCAGTATGATTCTCATTGAGTTATAGGCTACATGAACGAATTGAGTAGAACTAGATATTATTTTTATATGACAATTTTTTTTTGAATAAATAGAAGGTAACATTGATGAAAAACATGAATAAAAACGCACAATACAATATAACCAGTCGTCGTTCTACTTGTCAAACATGAGACAGGAGAACCCGACTCGTCGTCCAACTCGAAGCTGACGGACTTTTTATCTCCTAAAGTCACATGGCTACCCGAAATCTAGTTGTTCCTGTGTTCTGGCGGGACTGTACTGTCGTCGTCTGCCCATACGTACGCTGCTGCGGAAGCTGGATGCTCTGCTGCGGATGCTAGAGCGCAGACTGTGAGCTCTCTCTTTCCACACCTGCGACTTGGAGTTGATGAGGGCACGAAGCTCCCGTTGTTTCCTGATGAGCAGGACAGTGACTGCTACCATGACGATTCCCATGACAAGACACACAGCCAAAACGGCAAAAAGAGAGGAAGCTGTCCAGCTCGACGGATGGCGCTCAGATCTGGAACAGACCAGGAGGCATTTTCAATGCAAGCACAATACATAGCATTTTTCATCATTTTGGCCATATCAACCGTGTCCTTACCATCTTGTGTGATACTAGGGAGGACAGCAGCCTTGAATCTGTTATCAGCTTTCACACCTGGTCAGATCCTCATTGGGCTTGGTACATCTGGGCGTGTAGAAGACAAGGGAATGCAAGAGTCAGTGGCTTCCACTAGCAGTAGGTACTTGGAGTTGTACGTTAAACCCGGTAGTAGCATAGAGAGATTCTGAACATACACACAGACAATTGTCTTACCATAGCCACTCGATTATCCCAGGAATAATTAACAAATCATCATTTATGGTTGAATGTCGATGAACCTACCAGATGTTCGTGTTGTTCGACCATGGAGACTAGATGTTGAGCAGGTAGGTTACATTCAGGAAGTGACTCGTGTACCTGGCATGATTGCCTCGTCCAGGTAATCGTGTACAACGCAGGTGTAACAGCAATTCGACGGAGACCTAACCAAGACAGGTTTCCATGTAAAGAGCCCAGGCGCTCCTCTATCTTGATGTTGAGTTGGAGGTCGATGCCTGGAGAAGATGTCGAGGTTGTCGTTGGCGTGGCAGCTGAGGTTGTAGTGGTGTGTGCAGAGGCGGGCAAAGTGCTTAGCATGCTAGAGGTTATGTCAGAGGTCATTGCTGGAGCAGTCGTGTCGGAGGTCATGGTCGATGTCGTCACATGGGAGGAGACAGTAGTAGGTTCATCGTCCGAATCAGCAGCATCTTCATATGAGATTAGGATCCGGTCTGGATCCGCGTAGCTCTCCTCGGAGTAATCGTAGTAGTCATAATACTCGTCAGCTTCCATTTCTTCTTCCACCTCAGCCTCTGTATCTGAAGACAAACCACGCCATTCATATCAATCATCTGTCACATGCATCAACGACTCGTGTACTGGTACGATGTCACACAACTTTGCTTACCATAGCGAGGAGCAAAGCTGTCTTGAGCTATGGGTCCAGACGCCAACACGGCCAGCAGGCGGAAGGAGAGGCCGACATAGTCTCTGTGAGGCCCGTCTATGGTCGACCAATGCTCCATCGTCTGGAATCAGAGCCAAATATTGTAAAATAGTTATGACTAACAACTTAAGGATTAAGTAAATAGCATTATATCTAATCAAATGCCGTTAACAAATAAAGATGCAGAAATCCCTTTTAGTGTCTGCGATCTCACCATAGAAGCCAGTTTCCACTGGGTCTGCTGATCAGAGCGCCAGAACAGCACATACACTGGCACGAGGCTTGTTTCCTGTTGAGTGGAGACAGGAGCCACCCAGTCGATGACGAGCTGATCCTCGCTGGCCACGGTGATGTATGAGGGCTCTGTGAAGGTCGAGATCACGGATGTAGGAGGCTCCGGGGCTGAATCAGTGAAGTCACACGCCAGGCGACAACCATCAATCTGTAACATTTACAATTTCCATTCATCGTCCGATGAAGGTTCAATACGCTTTCACTCGCTTTTAGTGTCTGGGTGTGATATCATTTCTTTTCGTGTCTAAAACCGTAATCTAAGAATGATTCTTACGCATAAACTGGATCTGGAAGGAAGACAGAGACCAGCCCAGACTGGTGTGTGAACTCTCTCACACATCATCCAGCACTGAAACAGAAATTAGACACCCATGTAAGTTATTGCAACATGTGTCAGTATCTATATACAATCATCAATCTTGCATAAGATTATCGAATCGAATTACCGCCTCACCATATAGCAATGCTTGTTGTCTATACAGGCGCTGTCTGATGCCACTCCGGTGCCATACTGTAACACATAACGTCACAGACATTGGTAAGGCAGGGCACGAAATGAAACATGATTTATTAGAATCATTTGCATTAGTTGCTAAATATTTTATTACCTGTGCTACACACTCAGCGCGACACATGCCCACTGTTAACCACTGGTTCTCCGTCAAGTCACTGGACATCACAGCTGTCAGCTGCAGCAGCACCACCGTCAACAACAACATCTTCATCTCTTGTCAGTTATCAGAGTTAATACTTTGACAGGAATGGCAGAAGTGAATGTCAGTTTAATTCGATTATAATTGATGTGACTCCTGTGATAGATAGCCAAGATATGCCTTCAATGAATCTGAAAAAGGCTTGAACTTGGCAACAAAATGCGCGCGGTCGCTTGCTGTGAACGCACGACAGATGAGCGCAAGTTGGTTTCAAAGCGCATGCCGAGCATTAGCGCGTTCTGAGTTCAAATTCGTGTGAACGTTAAGCGCGTCCAGCGCAACTTCAATGAATCACGGATCGACGCTGACGTCGAATATGCGCTGCTACTGTGTCTTTGATCTTGCGTCTATCCACCGTGTTATGTAGGGTAGTATTTCTATTTCTTTGGAATTGTTCCACCTGAATATCTATTTTGATATTAAGATCAGGAATAAATCGCACTATTTTACAGTGTGATGATCACATTTAGCGATATCCTAGATTTAAATGTGAAAAGTAATGTTACGCAGTCGTAATTTTTTATCATAGCTACTCTCAATACATTTGTTGCTATATTCTGACACGTGGTCATACGTTGTATTTTGTTTTGTACGTTTATAATTTATATCTGGTACGAACAAAGTCGACTGTACCACATGAAGACTAGTTGCCCTCTATTTCCATGGCCTATTTTAAAAGTGGTTTATTTGAAATCCCCATAGACTCTTCAAATCATCCCACAATAACAAAATGCTCCGCAAAACGATTCCGAGTGAAAAGCATTAAATTCCACATCTCATATCAAATGAGATCCCAACGATCAATGTTGGTGTGGACGTGGGTGGTCAACTATATAGTATTCTGTTGAATCTGTGGGCAATTGTCTTCTCTATTGGTTTCAAGGATGAATATTTGAATTGATACACAGCTTAGCAAAGCGTAAATCGCCTCATGTCCTGAACATACCCATGGAGTTATTTGGGAGTTGTTCTCCGTTGTCTGATGCGATTTAAGATCTATTTTGAATGGAAGCCTTAGTTTGAAGGTGGGATGACGACATAACAGAAAAGATGAATTCTTTTTTTTGTATCAAGCTCATACAATTCTATAACTACTGTGTTTTATATACAACTTTGAAATATTTCTTGCACAAAATGCAGAATTCCCCCATACTCTTACAGTGGACAGGTTAAATTGTAAAAATGATAATTTGGTGATACTTGAATAAGTTGTTGATATATTTAAGACTTCAAATATTATTATGACATACACCTGTTACATAACAAGTACATGGAATAATTTTACAGCACGTCCATGTTTTATAACAAGGACGGTATCATTCCAATCTCGATGAGCCTCTTTATTTGGCGAGCATCTATGTAATCGGTGTAACGGCGCCGTATTTATTAAAGATGCATTTTCTGTGATTTGGTGAAATTTAAATTTGCTTCCATTTTTGTGTACTTACTAAAATGACTCATTTACAATCAGTTCATGTTATTGGCAACTCCAAATCATCGGTTATTAATTGACAAAGGCGCATTGAAACAGTCACCGAACTATGTTTAAAAACAACATTCAAATTAAGAGCGATCTAGACCAGTAACTACTCATGTGCAACTCTACCTATTTCATTTTCTTGTATTATCGTTCAAACTCCGTCCGTTTTCAGCTCCGGATGTTATGTAGCGTCTACCGTGTGTCATGTTTTTGGGTTAAAATTCACGTACGTCCAAACAAAAGAAATCGAACCATACATAGATATTAAAGATGCATTTTTCTGTGATTTTGTGAAATTTTAATTTGCTTCCATTTTTGTGTAGTTGCTAAAATGACTCGTTTACAATCCGTCCGTGTTATTGGGAACACCACATCATCGATGATTAGTTAATAAAGGCGTATTGAAACAGCCTCCGAACTTTGTTTTAAAAATATATTCAAATAAATAGCGATCAGGACCAGAAACTACTCATGCGCAACTCTACCATTTTCTCCTCAGACTAGAGGTCTCAGCGTCATTACAAACACTTTCATGGTGGCGACAATGATTGATAGGAATTAAATTCAATCGCGAATTAATATCAAACTGATGACTTTGCGAAACAAAATTATTTATAATTTATTGATTTACTGTATCCGAATTTCGTTTACAAAAATATGCTAATGAGTTAAGCATCTACGGATGCGCCATTCCATCATTTTCTGGTATTGTCGCTCAAATTATCGTCATGTTTGGCATAAAATTCACGTCCCGTCAAAGATAAGGAATTAAGCTTAACTTAGTACTGAGAAATAGAATGGCCAGAGTAGATTCGAGATTAAGAATATTATTTCCAAAATTAGTAGAGAATCGGGTTTTGTATAACAGAATTATGAGGATTTTTTTATCACAGAATTGACACGGACAAAATACTATGGATTGAAAGTGACAATTTTATTTTAACAGAAATTCAACGCACATATGTGGCTATAACCAGCAAGAATAAATTCATTCTACTTGTCAAACATGAACAGGACAACCCGACTTGGGGTCCAACTCGAAGCTGACGGACTTTTATCTCCTAATGTCACATGACTACCCGAGGGGTAAATGCTAGAGTCTTGTTGTTCCTGTGTTCTGGCGGGACTGTACTGTCGTCGTCTGCCCATACGTACACTGCTGCGGAAGCTTGATGCTCTGCTGCGGATGCTGGAGCGCAGACTGTGAGCTCTCTCTTTCCACACCTGCGACTTGGAGTTAATGAGGGCACGAAGCTCCCGTTGTTTCCTGATGAGCAGGACAGCGACTGCTACCATGACGATCCCCATGACAAGACACACAGCCAAAACGGCAAAGAGAGGAAGCTGTCCAGCTCGACGGATGGCGCTCAGATCTGGAACAGACCAGGAGGCATTTTCAATGCAAGCACAATACCATAGCATTTTTCATCATTTTGGCCATATCAACCGTGTCCTTACCATCTTGTGTGATACTAGGGAGGACAGCAGCCTTGAATCTGTTATCAGCTTCACACCTGGTCAGATCCTCATTGGGCTTGGTACATCTGGGCGTGTAGAAGACAAGGGAATGCAAAGAGTCAGTGGCTTCCACTAGCAGTAGGTACTTGGAGTTGTACGTTAAACCCGGTAGTAGCATAGAGAGATTCTGAACATACACACAGACAATTGTCTTACCATAGCCACTCGATTATCCCAGGAATAATTAACATATCATCATTTATGGTTGAATGTCGATGAACCTACCAGATGTTCGTGTTGTTCGACCATGGAGACTAGATGTTGAGCAGGTAGGTTACATTCAGGAAGTGACTCGTGTACCTGGCATGATTGCCTCGTCCAGGTAATCGTGTACAACGCAGGTGTAACAGCAATTCGGTGAAGACCTAACCAAGACAGGTTTCCATGTAAAGAGCCCAGGCGCTCCTCTATCTTGATGTTGAGTTGGAGGTCGATGCCTGGAGAAGATGTCGAGGTTGTCGTTGGCGTGGCAGCTGAGGTTGTAGTGGTGTGTGCAGAGGCGGGCAAAGTGCTTAGCATGCTAGAGGTTATGTCAGTCAGAGGTCATGGCTGGAGCAGTCGTGTCGGAGGTCATGGTCGATGTCGTCACATGGGAGGAGACAGTAGTAGGTTCATCGTCCGAATCAGCAGCATCTTCATATGAGATTAGGATCCGGTCTGGATCCGCGTAGCTCTCCCCGGAGTAATCGTAGTAGTCATAATACTCGTCAGCTTCCATTTCTTCTTCCTCCGACCTCAGCCTCTGTATCTGAAGACAAACCACGCCATTCATATCAATCATCTGTCACATGCATCAACGACTCGTGTACTGGTACGATGTCACACAAACTTTGCTTACCATAGCGAGGAGCAAAGCTGTCTTGAGCTATGGGTCCAGACGCCAACACGGCCAGCAGGCGGAAGGAGAGGCCGACATAGTCTCTGTGAGGCCCGTCTATGGTCGACCAATGCTCCATCGTCTGGAATCAGAGCCAAATATTGTAAAATAGTTATGACTAACAACTAAGGATTAAGTAAATAGCATTATATCTAATCAAATGCCGTTAACAAATAAAGATGCAGAAATCCCTTTTAGTGTCTGCGATCTCACCATAGAAGCCAGTTTCCACTGGGTCTGCTGATCAGAGCGCCAGAACAGCACATACACTGGCACGAGGCTTGTTTCCTGTTGAGTGGAGACAGGAGCCACCCAGTCGATGACGAGCTGATCCTCGCTGGCCACGGTGATGTATGAGGGCTCTGTGAAGGTCGAGATCACGGATGTAGGAGGCTCCGGGGCTGAATCAGTGAAGTCACACGCCAGGCGACAACCATCAATCTGTAACATTTACAATTTCCATACATCGTCCGATGAAGGTTCAATTTTTTCGCTTTTAGTGTCTGGGTACACGTCATTTCTTTTCGTGTATAAAACCGTAATCTAAGAATGATTCTTACGCATAAACTGGATCTGGAAGGAAGACAGAGACCAGCCCAGACTGGTGTGTGTGACTCTCTCACACATCATCCAGCACTGAAACAGAAATTAGACACAGTGTAGGTTAAATGTGCAACATGTGTCAGTATCTATATACAATCATCAATCTTGCATAAGATTATCGAATCGAATTACCGCCTCACCATATAGCAATGCTGTTGTCTATACAGGCGCTGTCTGATGCCACTCCGGTGCCATACTGTAACACATAACGTCACAGACAGTTGTTGGGGCAGGGCACGAAATGAAAACATGATTTATTAAAAATCATTTGCATTAGTGTTAGAATATTTTATTACCTGTGCTACACACTCAGCGCGACACATGCCCACTGTTAACCACTGGGTCTCCGTCAAGTCACTGGACATCACAGCTGTCAGCTGCAGCAGCACCACCGTCAACAACAACATCTGTTCAAAATATGCGAACGTTAAACGCGTTAAGCGCGACTTGATTGCATCACGGATTGACACTAACGTCGAATCAACGCCATCAGGATTACTTTGATCTCGCCGTCCTGATTTCTAAACTCTTTCACAAACTTAGAACAAAAGATGTTAAACCTTAATTCAACATTTTTGTTAAGCTTTGCCATTTTAATTGTACGATCATCTCATCAAACAATGCTTGCCTCCTCATAGTGTTATGCTTTAGTAACGTATGCATACGTGCGATTCTATTTACCATGTTTTTATGCTATACTTAGTTATATACCATTTATCCTATGTTCTCTATGGGAACGTGTCACTTTTTTATTGCATATGTCTACTTTTCACTGGATTTTGAAGGTTGAAAAAATGACCATCATTAATATTATCATCATATTTTCAAGATTGATACCACTCGTGATCTTGCGGTCGTTGGATTTGTTATTAACATCTGGTCCCGGAAGGACGGTCGTTTAGTTTACATTATAATGACGTCCTACACGGTTAATTAATATCTGACACAGGTAGAATTATATAATTTCGATCTCTTGAAGGTAAGGCGAGTGTGATTGTTAGGAGAATATTCTGACTTTTAACTTGTGATCCACCAAGGGGATTTCTTTCTGCACCAGTCGATAGCGTTACCATATCTTAGTATACCGCTTTTATTTAAAGAGGAGGTAAGCAATTATAAGGGAAGAAATGACCAGTTTGGTTTGTTTGAGCCGACTTCAAACATCCATTGATGAGAGGGGTAGATGGAAGGGTATGTGAGTCCAGGTGTACCTATGTAAGATCAATAAACCGTTGGAGGGCCATTGTTTTTCTCTCGACACCAAAATGTACATTTTATATAGGCATGTTAATTTTGTAATAACATAATTTATAGCAACAAACAAATAAGAATTGTCATTGGATTTCAACGTTCTAGAATTCTGGAGAAAATTATCATTGTTCCGCACGCGTCGTAATCACAGATACACATCTTACATTGCGACTTAAGCTGACATCTTCTTTATGTACTGATATATGACGAATTCTTATTGGATTCTAGAAATCATTGATCTGCACGCGTTGTAATCACAGATACACTAACTGCATTGCTGACATCTTCTTTGTGTACTTCTCGTCTGTATTTTTGGAAAGTGTTAACAATTTTCAAAAGATGATGGATAGGGGATAAACCACAATCGTTATTAGTATCTCTCTGCGCATGCGCAAATATTCCCAAAAAACTATTCAATATTGTCAGCTTGTCATATGCGCACACTGTTTTGAAGTGTATATTCCACTTATTTCATATACCCGATTGACAAACTAGTTCCTGGACATAGACGTTGTATGCTTGTTCAGTATGATTCTCATTGAGTTATAGGCTACATGAACGAATTGAGTAGAACTAGATATTATTTTTATATGACAAATTTATTTGAATAAATAGAAGGTAACAATGAAAAACATGAATAAAATATAATACAATATACTGTCGTCGTGTCAAACATAGACAGGAGAACCCGACTCGTCGTCCAACTCGAAGCTGACGGACTTTTTATCTCCTAAAGTCACATGGCTACCCGAGTCTAGTTGTTCCTGTGTTCTGGCGGGACTGTACTGTCGTCGTCTGCCCATACGTACGCTGCTGCGGAAGCTGGATGCTCTGCTGCGGATGCTAGAGCGCAGACTGTGAGCTCTCTCTTTCCACACCTGCGACTTGGAGTTGATGAGAGCACGAAGCTCCCGTTGTTTCCTGATGAGCAGGACAGTGACTGCTACCATCACGATTCCCATGATAATACACACAGCCAAAACGACATAGAGAGGAAGCTGTCCAGCTCGACGGATGGCGCTAAGATCTGGAACAGACCAGGAGGCATTTTCAATGCAAGCACAACACAATAGCATTTTTCATCATTTTGGCCATATCAACCGCGTCCTTACCATCTTGTGTGATAATAGGGAGGACAGCAGCCTTGAATCTGTGTTAACCTGGTCAGATCCTCATTTGCGCTTGGTGGCGACAATGATTGTACATTTATCTGGGTTTACAAAAATATGCGTGTAGAAAATTATCGTCACATAAAATTCACGTCCCCTCAAAGATAAGGAATTAAGCTTAACTTAGTACTGAGATAGATAGCCAAGATATGCCTTCAATGAATCTGAAAAAGGCTTGAACTTGGCAACAAAATGCGCGCGGTCGCTTGCTGTGAACGCACGACAGATGAGCGCAAGTTGGTTTCAAAGCGCATGCCGAGCATTAGCGCGTTCTGAGTTCAAATTCGTGTGAACGTTAAGCGCGTCCAGCGCAACTTCAATGAATCACGGATCGACGCTGACGTCGAATATGCGCTGCTACTGTGTCTTTGATCTTGCGTCTACGTCCACCGTGTTATGTAGGGTAATATTTCTATTTCTTTGGAATTGTTCCACCTGAATATCTATTTTAATATTAAGATCAGGAATAAATCGCACTATTTTAAAGTGTGATGATCACATTTAGCGATATCCTAGATTTAAATGTGAAAAGTAATGTTACGCAGTCGTAATTTTATATCATAGCTACTCTCAAAACATTTGTTGCTATATTCTGACAAGTGGTCATACGTTGTATTTTGTTTTGTACGTTTATAATTTATATCTGGTACGAACAAAGTCGACTGTACCACATGAAGACTAGTTGCCCTCAATATCCATGGCCTATTTTAAAAGTGGTTTATTTGAAATCCTCATAGACTCTTCAAATCATCCCACAATAACAAAATGCTCCGCAAAACGATTCCGAGTGAAAAGCATTAAATTCCACATCTCATATCATGTTGGTGTGGACGTGGGTGGTCAACTATATAGTATTCTGTTGAATCTGTGGGCAATTGTCTTCTCTATTGGTTTCAAGGATGAATATTTGAATTGATACACAGCTTAGCAAAGCGTAAATCGCCTCATGTCCTGAACATACCCATGGAGTTATTTGGGAGTTGTTCTCCGTTGTCTGATGCGATTTAAGATCTATTTTGAATGGAAGCCTTAGTTTGAAGGTGGGATGACGACATAACAGAAAAGATGAATTCTTTTTTGTATCAAGCTCATACAATTCTATAACTTCTGTGTTTTATATACAACTTTGAAATATTTCTTGCACACAATGCAGAATTCCCCCATACTCTTACAGTGGACAGGTTAAATTGTAAAAATGATAATTTGGTGATACTTGAATAAGTTGTTGATATATTTAAGACTTCAAATATTATTATGACATACACCTGTTACATAACAAGTACATGGAATAATTTTACAGCACGTCCATGTTTTATAACAAGGACGGTATCATTCCAATCTCGATGAGCCTCTTTATTTGGCGACCATCTATGTAATCGGTGTAACGGCGCCGTATTTATTAAAGATGCATTTTCTGTGATTTGGTGAAATTTAAATTTGCTTCCATTTTTGTGTACTTACTAAAATGACTCATTTACAATCAGTTCATGTTATTGGCAACTCCAAATCATCGGTTATTAATTGACAAAGGCGCATTGAAACAGTCACCGAACTATGTTTAAAAAAAACAACATTCAAATTAAGAGCGATCTAGACCAGTAACTACTCATGTGCAACTCTACCTATTTCATTTTCTTGTATTATCGTTCAAACTCCGTCCGTTTTCAGCTCCGGATGTTATGTAGCGTCTACCGTGTGTCATGTTTGGGTTAAAATTCACGTACGTCCAAACAAAAGAAATCGAACCATACATAGATATTAAAGATGCATTTTTCTGTGATTTTGTGAAATTTTAATTTGCTTCCATTTTTGTGTAGTTGCTAAAATGACTCGTTTACAATCCGTCCGTGTTATTGGGAACACCACATCATCGATGATTAGTTAATAAAGGCGTATTGAAACAGCCTCCGAACTTTGTTTTTTAAATATCAAAAATATATTCAAATAAATAGCGATCAGGACCAGAAACTACTCATGCGCAAACTCTACCATTTTCTCCTCAGACTAGAGGTCTCAGCGTCATTACAAACACTTTCATGGTGGCGACAATGATTGATAGGAATTAAATTCAATCGCGAATTAATATCAAACTGATGACTTTGCGAAACAAAATTATTTATAATTTATTGATTTACTGTATCCGAATTTCGTTTACAAAAATATGCTAATGAGTTAAGCATCTACGGATGCGCCATTCCATCATTTTCTGGTATTGTCGCTCAAATTATCGTCATGTTTGGCATAAAATTCACGTCCCGTCAAAGATAAGGAATTAAGCTTAACATAGTACTGAGAAATAGAATGGCCAGAGTAGATTCGAGATTAAGAATATTATTTCCAAAATTAGTAGAGAATCGGGTTTTGTATAACAGAATTATGAGGATTTTTTTATCACAGAATTGACACGGACAAAATACTATGGATTGAAAGTGACAATTTTATTTTAACAGAAATTCAACGCACATATGTGGCTATAACCAGCAAGAATAAATTCATTCTACTTGTCAAACATGAACAGGACAACCCGACTTGGGGTCCAACTCGAAGCTGACGGACTTTTTATCTCCTAATGTCACATGACTACCCGAGGGGTAAATGCTAGAGTCTTGTTGTTCCTGTGTTCTGGCGGGACTGTACTGTCGTCGTCTGCCCATACGTACACTGCTGCGGAAGCTTGATGCTCTGCTGCGGATGCTGGAGCGCAGACTGTGAGCTCTCTCTTTCCACACCTGCGACTTGGAGTTAATGAGGGCACGAAGCTCCCGTTGTTTCCTGATGAGCAGGACAGCGACTGCTACCATGACGATCCCCATGACAAGACACACAGCCAAAACGGCAAAGAGAGGAAGCTGTCCAGCTCGACGGATGGCGCTCAGATCTGGAACAGACCAGGAGGCATTTTCAATGCAAGCACAATACCATAGCATTTTTCATCATTTTGGCCATATCAACCGTGTCCTTACCATCTTGTGTGATACTAGGGAGGACAGCAGCCTTGAATCTGTTATCAGCTTCACACCTGGTCAGATCCTCATTGGGCTTGGTACATCTGGGCGTGTAGAAGACAAGGGAATGCAAAGAGTCAGTGGCTTCCACTAGCAGTAGGTACTTGGAGTTGTACGTTAAACCCGGTAGTAGTAGCATAGAGAGATTCTGAACATACACACAGACAATTGTCTTACCATAGCCACTCGATTATCCCAGGAATAATTAACATATCATCATTTATGGTTGAATGTCGATGAACCTACCAGATGTTCGTGTTGTTCGACCATGGAGACTAGATGTTGAGCAGGTAGGTTACATTCAGGAAGTGACTCGTGTACCTGGCATGATTGCCTCGTCCAGGTAATCGTGTACAACGCAGGTGTAACAGCAATTCGGTGAAGACCTAACCAAGACAGGTTTCCATGTAAAGAGCCCAGGCGCTCCTCTATCTTGATGTTGAGTTGGAGGTCGATGCCTGGAGAAGATGTCGAGGTTGTCGTTGGCGTGGCAGCTGAGGTTGTAGTGGTGTGTGCAGAGGCGGGCAAGGTGCTTAGCATGCCAGAAGTTATATCAGAGGTCATGGCTGGAACAGTCGTGTCGGAGGTCATGGTCGATGTCGTCACATGGGAGGAGACAGTAGTAGGTTCATCGTCCGAATCAGCAGCATCTTCATATGAGATTAGGATCCGGTCTGGATCCGCGTAGCTCTCCCCGGAGTAATCGTAGTAGTCATAATACTCGTCAGCTTCCATTTCTTCTTCCACCTCAGCCTCTGTATCTGAAGACAAACCACGCCATTCATATCAATCATCTGTCACATGCATCAACGACTCGTGTACTGGTACGATGTCACACAACTTTGCTTACCATAGCGAGGAGCAAAGCTGTCTTGAGCTATGGGTCCAGACGCCAACACGGCCAGCAGGCGGAAGGAGAGGCCGACATAGTCTCTGTGAGGCCCGTCTATGGTCGACCAATGCTCCATCGTCTGGAATCAGAGCCAAATATTGTAAAATAGTTATGACTAACAACTTAAGGATTAAGTAAATAGCATTATATCTAATCAAATGCCGTTAACAAATAAAGATGCAGAAATCCCTTTTAGTGTCTGCGATCTCACCATAGAAGCCAGTTTCCACTGGGTCTGCTGATCAGAGCGCCAGAACAGCACATACACTGGCACGAGGCTTGTTTCCTGTTGAGTGGAGACAGGAGCCACCCAGTCGATGACGAGCTGATCCTCGCTGGCCACGGTGATGTATGAGGGCTCTGTGAAGGTCGAGATCACGGATGTAGGAGGCTCCGGGGCTGAATCAGTGAAGTCACACGCCAGGCGACAACCATCAATCTGTAACATTTACAATTTCCATTCATCGTCCGATGAAGGTTCAATACGCTTTCACTCGCTTTTAGTGTCTGGGTGTGATATCATTTCTTTTCGTGTCTAAAACCGTAATCTAAGAATGATTCTTACGCATAAACTGGATCTGGAAGGAAGACAGAGACCAGCCCAGACTGGTGTGTGAACTCTCTCACACATCATCCAGCACTGAAACAGAAATTAGACACCCATGTAAGTTATTGCAACATGTGTCAGTATCTATATACAATCATCAATCTTGCATAAGATTATCGAATCGAATTACCGCCTCACCATATAGCAATGCTTGTTGTCTATACAGGCGCTGTCTGATGCCACTCCGGTGCCATACTGTAACACATAACGTCACAGACATTGGTAAGGCAGGGCACGAAATGAAACATGATTTATTAGAATCATTTGCATTAGTTGCTAAATATTTTATTACCTGTGCTACACACTCAGCGCGACACATGCCCACTGTTAACCACTGGTTCTCCGTCAAGTCACTGGACATCACAGCTGTCAGCTGCAGCAGCACCACCGTCAACAACAACATCTTCATCTCTTGTCAGTTATCAGAGTTAATACTTTGACAGGAATGGCAGAAGTGAATGTCAGTTTAATTCGATTATAATTGATGTGACTCCTGTGATAGATAGCCAAGATATGCCTTCAATGAATCTGAAAAAGGCTTGAACTTGGCAACAAAATGCGCGCGGTCGCTTGCTGTGAACGCAGGACAGATGAGCGCAAGTTGGTTTCAAAGCGCATGCCGAGCATTAGCGCGTTCTGAGTTCAAATTCGTGTGAACGTTAAGCGCGTCCAGCGCAACTTCAATGAATCACGGATCGACGCTGACGTCGAATATGCGCTGCTACTGTGTCTTTGATCTTGCGTCTATCCACCGTGTTATGTAGGGTAGTATTTCTATTTCTTTGGAATTGTTCCACCTGAATATCTATTTTGATATTAAGATCAGGAATAAATCGCACTATTTTACAGTGTGATGATCACATTTAGCGATATCCTAGATTTAAATGTGAAAAGTAATGTTACGCAGTCGTAATTTTATATCATAGCAACTCTAAATACATTTGTTGCTATATTCTGACACGTGGTCATACGTTGTATTTTGTTTTGTACGTTTATAATTTATATCTGGTACGAACAAAGTCGACTGTACCACATGAAGACTAGTTGCCCTCTATATCCATGGCCTATTTTAAAAGTGGTTTATTTGAAATCCCCATAGACTCT